>JAVUPR010000266.1:7025000-7625000 GCA_036785695.1 Gentiana straminea
CGTTGGACTGCCAACTTTTTTCTTCATCCGGAACTAGGTCTTCCATTGTCACCTGCTGCACCTTCATCTTTCCACTGATTGTGGCTGTGTAACAGTTCTTGGCTGCGTCCACATCCCCTTTAACCGTGGCTTCTCCCTCAAAATTTAGGAATTTCATACTGTTATGTGCTGGTGATACTACTGGCCTTAGATCAATCAATGCTGGTCTTCCCAGAATCACATTGTAGGCCGAGGGAGCTTTTACTACCACATAATTGACCATCAGAGTCCTGCTCTGTGGTCCTTTTCCAAAAGTTGTCATTAGCTTCAACATACCTACAGGATGGATGGGTGGCCCGGTAAATCCAAAAAGAGGAGTCGACACAGGAGTCAGCTCCGAATCTGTTAACTTCATTGCTTGGAAGGCACTGTAATACAGCACGTTTACTGCACTGCCAGTGTCTACACAAATCCTTCTGACCAGATTTTTCTGGATAACCGCTTCAATTACCAGCCCCTCATTGCTTACGACGGCTGGTAGCGCATCTCTTGGACCGTATTGGACGGTTCCCATGACTTTTTGTTTCTTTGTTTCCCCTTCTTTTCCTGAGCTGCCACTCTTTTCTTGCTGGACAGCCTTATTACTTTCTCATGGTCCACCCACAATCGTATTCACAGTGTTGATTGGGGCGTTTTCTCTGTGCCCATCTGCATCTGGAGATGGGTCTCTGTATCTCCTCTGGTTATTCCTGTCCTGGCTGGTGTGCTGTCTTTTAAACTCTCTCCTTCCTCGGGGGTTGTCCCCCTGTGCTCGATCGATGCACTCATCGATCTTTCCTTCCAGTGCCGCTGCGTCTATATCTCCGATCAGATCCCTCCACTGTTCAGAATCATGTCCAATATCTTTATGGTATTTGCACCATTTTGTGTGGTCTCTCTTCTCCCTTGGACCCCTCAATGGAGGAGGAATCTTGGCGATTCCTTTCTTTTCCATAATCGCCAGGACTTGATCACGAGACCTGTTCAGAGGGATAAGGTCTCTGTCCTGCAAAGCACCTTTCTTCCCTAACCTTTCAGAGATGGGGTTAGTTACTTTATCCCAAACAGATTTTCTCTTTTTGTCGGTTTTATCTTCACCTTTCCTTTTTTAGCGTCCCTGTGGGACTCTTCCCTCTTGGCTCTGTTAGCCTCTTCACCTTGGCAGTGTCTGTATGCAATTTCCAAACATTCTTCCATCGTATCCGGATTTTTGCTGCTCAGCTTTGCATGTAGGCGTCCTTCTCTAAGACCTGCCACAAAGAATGCTACTAAAAATTTATCATCCAGATCTGCTATTTGGGATGATTCTCCATTGAATCTCTTGATGAATTGCAAGACTGTTTCATCACTTTTTTGCCTGACGGTCAGTAAATATGTACGGTTCCTCTGGAACGGCCTTGCTGCTATGAATGCGTGCATGAACTTTCTGGTCAGAGTTGGGAAATCTGGTATGGATCTGGGGTTCAATTTGTTGAACCAATCTCTTGCTTTTCCTGTTAGAAGAGTTGCAAATGCCCTGCATTTCATCTCTTCTGGAGCGTTATATAGGTTCATGTGTTGAATGTATTGGTGCATATGGTCATATGGATCTTTAGTTCCATCATATGCTTGGATTTTTGGGATTTTGAATCCTGGAGGGCATGGAAATGCATCGATGTCCTCAGTGAATGGAGACACCGACCTAAACTCATCGTGTTTAGGCTTAAGTATTGCGTCTAACTCTGCTCGTGCGTTATCACCACCTGGGTGAGTAACCACCACTCTGATGCTAGATTCCGCTTCTTGTTTCTCCTTCTTCGTAGTTTGAAGCGGAGTAGGTGCTTCAGAAACGTCATTGTCCTGATTCCTCGCCCTCAAAACAGCCTCAAAGATAGCTTTTATTTCTTCTCCTTTGAGATTGGCCAGATTTTCTACTAACATTTGTTTTATGGCATCAGGATTACTCGTTTGCCCTTCTTCCAAAATTCTTTTTCCAGGATCTTGGTCATTTCGACCTGGGCTATTATCTCTGGTTTGATTTTTGTCGTTCTCTTGTTGATTTTGTTGCTTTTTCGAATTTCCTTGTTTTCGTGCCATTTTTTCGTAAGAATCACTCACTAACTAGAATTATGCCCTCCTTCTAGCGCCAAATGATGTTGTTATAAATATTACAAACGGGTAATCGGATAATTCTAATTAGGAAAATAATATAGGAACACGAATGTTTGAATATAATTTGGACTGAACTCTCGAAAGAGCTGCCTACGTATCCAATTTAAGTGATAAACTGGAATCAAGTCCCCCTCGTAGTTCATGGTGTCCTTTATATAGTAGTAGATCGTGTGTCTCTTCCGGGACGTACTAGGAAGTTATCATTGATTATCTTCTGGACGTGGGATCTACCCGGAGTCCGTAAATCATCAATCACCTTACTAGACCACAAAATTTGTAAAGAAGATTATCCTTCTTTTCTCTTGCTCTATATTCCAATATTTCAAACTAAAACATGTCAAATACTAAAATTTGAATCCTTCAAACTCATATTACTCCCTCCGTCCCGCAATATAGAGGTTTTTGGGATTTACACATAGTTTAAGAAAATTAATAAAAACAAGTTTTTTTATTTTAAATTTCAAGTTAAAATATTGTATTTTTTTGGAGTGACCTATAATATTACATTGTTTAATATGAAAATGAAAACTATGCATTTAATATTGAATTAAAACGTCGGAAGACCTTATATTATAGTACAAAGCAAAAAAAAAAAACTAAATGACCATATACGGGACGGAGGGAGTATTTTTTTTTTATTTTTTAAAACAACTTTATTTTATTAAAATGAAAAAGAATAAAGTGCTACAAAGTCAATGCCACATCCCGGCCCGCCCCAAGTACGTGATTGAGTGCATAGCATGGCCTCCTTAAACCCTATGCGTTGGCAAACCCGGTGTAGGAAAATCCAGCACATAGGGAAGAGTACTTGCTTTATGCACCCCCAAGATCCCGACTCCATAAATATTACAATCATATACATCAAAACTATCCTCCACACGAGTCTTGTCCTTGCTCAAGTATAGAAGATAGCACGGTTGAATCCGCATAGCAATTCCGAGGAAAAATAGCCCGTGTATCCGACCAAGGTGTGAGCCAAAGTCTCCAAACAAGCGCATGCTACCGCAACCCAACGGATGGTTACACCTGGCATAGGAGGAAGATGATAACCCCCCCCCCCCCCCCAAAAAAAAAAAAAAAAAAAAAAAAAAAAAAAAAAAAGCTAAAGAAGATAGTAAACCAAAAAAGGAACAAGGACACCTGGATTGCACCCCTAACACGATGATAGGGGTGCCTCCAAAGTTGAATGCCAATCCTGGTCCTATGCATTGAACCCTTTCTGTCTTCCGCCAGAATACCGCTTGTATGCGTCACCCTCAAATAAAAATGGCCGGTCCAAGCTAGTCGAACTTGAGTCCTCAAAATGCGAACGCCGGTTAAAACATAGAAAGCATATAGCCATAAAAAATAAACCATGATAAAAGGAATCCAATAAAGGAACATGTACACCTGAGTTGCACCCCTAGCATCATGATAGGGGTGCTTCCAGATAGCGACGCCGGCCATGTCCCTGGAAGAAGTGCCCGAATCAGGTTAGCATCCTCCACAAGTGAAAAGTGCTTCCCTAGATGTCTGCAACTTGTCGAATAAGAGGAGGGCCATGTAAATCATCATTAATAAGCTGTTGAATATGATAAGGTATTTCGTTAAGATGATTAAACGTCATATCGTCTCCTTCCATTGCTGCGAAGCTGTCCGCCACTCTATTACATTCCCGGAAAACATGAGAGATATTGTGTGGGATTTCCCGAAGACTAGCCGAAATCTGACCAATCGAGATGCTGAGGGAGTATTTTTTTTCTCTTCAAAACTATAAATCCAAGCAGGGTCTTACGGCATTCACATCAGAATCCCAATTTTTTTTTATCCCTAAAATAATATAAAATAATACATATCTTTATTTTACAACATCACAATTCAAAACACTCGACAACAATATCTTTATCCCTATCTTTATACCAAATACCATCAAAATAGAGATTGTAAATTACAAATGGGATACACTATTCACCGACCTTAAAAATAAATAGAGATGAAACTTCTGTTGTGAAGGTATTTGAGAAATTTTTTCATTTTTTATCTTTATTTCAGGAATATTGCACCGTATATGACTTTTGATATAAATGCCCTTTAAAGTTGTCCTTCAATTTTAATGAAAAAACTTAAAAGTTGCTTTGAAGAAGTGTATTAGTAATTTTACTTATGTCATAAATTTTTATAAAATAATATACGACAAAGTTAATTTACTTTACTTTCTATCATCAAATTTATTTATTTTTTGGCTGTCAGATAAGGAAATATTTTAAGAAAATCAATCCACCAATCCGATTGGTCATTGATCTGAAGGTGATTTGGTGACTTTATAATTATATGCTTTTTGAATGAATGCGTTCCTAATATTCATTCATTCACTGACAGACATCCTGGTGGAAAATATCGAGAAGCACTTTTCTGGTCGACTTAATTGTAGTGGTTAGTTTCAACCCTCAACATCTTGATTTGAAAGTCTATTTCTTAAGCGATTAATTGGGGTTTTCAAGAATTGGGTCTGCGGTTTTTTCACCTTTGATGATATGTTTCAGCGTACTCAGCCATTAATTTAGCAGGGCATAGAGTAGAGGCTAGAGATGGGATTCTTTGATTTTACCTGGTTTATTTATTTGTTTTGTCTGATGTTGCTCTGAATCTTCTTTGTTTCTTCGATAATCACTGGAAAAGCAGCATCTTGTATTTGATCAAATGTTTCCAGTTTGCTGTTTCTACTGATTTTTCTATTGCATTTTGTGTTGTATATGCGAATAAAAGCCATAATTGGGGGTTTGGTGTGTTTCGTGAATTCGAATAAGTCTATTTAAAGGTGTTCTTTGTTATCTGCTCGGCTGCTCCTACTTTGAAAACCATTTTTTATAGATAAGGCTACCTCAACTTCAAAAGTTCACTCCGAATCCACTCAAATTGATTTTATTCCATTGATCAAGATATGAGGCCTATATCAATTAGTGACCCTTTGTGTGATCATCAATGGAATTAAACCGCTTGAATTGGATTTGAAGTGAACTCTGAAGTGCATGTAGCATTATCAATATTTTACTCATATACGCAGCCATGTGTCCTGAGATTCTGTTGATGGTCGAATGCTGCCCCGATCACTCATTTATGTAGTTGCAGGGTGATAAGTTATCTTATCTTTGTTTATTTTGCTTGTTTTACCAGTTTTGTTCACTCATTTTTTAAGTCTAAGCACACTCTTGAATTGGAGTTTTTTAAGTGTATGAAGGGTTATTGTTTTTTTTTTGGCTATTTCATCTAGTAGACTATTCTTCGCTATCTGCTTTCAATTAATCAAGAATGAAAGTTGGGAAATTAATCATGAAAGCTATCTGCTTTCAATGAAATCACCCTGATCACTCGTCTGTGCAGTTATTGGTAATTGGGTTCTTTTTTTTCTATGGTTTAATTTGTTTCGTCTGTTTTCTTTGGTTTTTTTTTTTTTTTTTTTTTTTTGACGATAATATATCTTTCTTCCCTATGATGATGTTCTGAAACTCTATTTGTGGTAGTAGTATATCCGTTTATCATATTTGTGTTTATACAAATTGTGTAAATAAGGCTTGCTTTTGTGCAGACAACCTGTTT
Organism: Gentiana straminea; assembly: GCA_036785695.1. Classification (NCBI taxonomy): domain Eukaryota; kingdom Viridiplantae; phylum Streptophyta; class Magnoliopsida; order Gentianales; family Gentianaceae; genus Gentiana; species Gentiana straminea. The sequence goes on from JAVUPR010000266.1 coordinate 7,030,746, forward strand.
GGTTTATAACCTTCGGATAATTCCTGAGTAATTTCAAGGCCTTCAGACTAGTGACCTTTGAATTTTCTTGCTGAAAACAAAGCTTTGGCAAAATGATGTCCAGATCGTATACAAATCTTTTAGAATTGGCATCAGGTAACTTTCCTGTAATGGGTAGAGAGAAGGAGAGGAAACGTCTGCCTAGGGTGATGACAGTGCCTGGGAGTATCACTGAGCTTGATGATGACCAAGCTAACAGCATTTCTTCAGATAACGTGTCTTCGGTTGCTGGGGATAGAATGATTGTTGTTGCTAACCTGTTACCTTTAAGAGCAAAGCGAAGATCAGACAATAAAGGATGGAGTTTTAGTTGGGATGAGGATACATTGCTTGTGTGGCTTAAAGATGGGTTTCCAGATGCTATGGAAGTACTGTTTGTAGGGTCTTTAACTGTGGACGTAGATCCAATCGAACAAGATGATGTTGCTGATTATCTATTGGAAAATTTTAAATGTGTACCGACTTTTCTTCCACCTAATATTCAGGCAAAGTTTTATGATGGTTTCTGCAAAAAGCAGCTGTGGCCACTATTTCACTATATGGTGCCATATTCTGCTGATCACGGATCCCGTTTTGACCGCTCTTTGTGGGAAGCATACTTGAGTGCCAACAAGATATTTTCACAAAAAGTGATTGAGGTGCTAAATCCTGAAGATGATTTTGTTTGGATTCATGATTATCATTTAATGGTTTTGCCAACTTTCCTAAGAAGGCGTTTTATCAAATTGAGGATGGGTTTTTTTCTTCACTGCCCGTTTCCTTCGTCAGAAATTTACAGGACGCTCCCTGTAAGAGAAGAAATTCTCAAGGCTTTACTTAATGCTGACCTAATTGGTTTCCACACCTTTGATTATGCTCGGCATTTCTTGTTCTGCTGCAGTCGCATGATGGGCTTGGAGTATAAATCCAAAAGGGGTTACATAGGCTTGGAGTACTTTGGTAGAACTGTTGGCATTAAGATTATGCCTATAGGAATACATAAGGCCCATGTTGAATCCAATATGAGGCTTGCTGATAAAGATAATATATATGAGGAGTTGAAACAGCAATTTGGCGGCAAAATTGTTTTACTCGGAGTTGACGATATGGATATTTTTAAAGGCATCAACTTGAAACTCGAAGCAATGGAGCAGATGCTCAAGCAACATACGGAGTGGCAAGGAAGGGCAGTGTTGGTTCAGATCGTGAATCCTGCAAGAGGGAAGGGTATTAAGTTGGAGGAAATACAGGCTGAAATTCAGGAAAGTTGCGATAGAATTAACAAGGAACTCGGAAAGCCTGGATACGACCCTGTGGTTCTCCTCCATAGGCCTTTCAGTATTCCCGAAAGAATGGCCTATTACAGGATTGCTGAATGTGCTGTAGTCACAGCAGTAAGGGATGGTATGAACCTGACACCTTACGAGTACATCGTCTGTAGACAGGGACTATCTGGTGCTGAAGCAAGTCCCGATTTGGATGGACCCAAGAAGAGCATGCTGGTTGTTTCAGAATTTATCGGCTGTTCTCCTTCACTTAGTGGAGCAATACGTGTTAACCCTTGGAACGTGGATTCAACCGCAGAGGCAATGCATGAGGCTATATCCATGTCTGAATACGAAAAGCAATTGCGTCATGAGAAGCATTATCAGTATGTTAGCTGCCATGATGTTGCGTACTGGGCAAGTAGCTTTTTGCAGGATATGGAGAGAACCTGTTCTGATCATTTTAGGAAGAGGTATTATAGCATTGGTTTGGGATTTGGATTCAGAGTTGTGGCACTGGATCCAAACTTCAGAAAGCTTTCAGTTGACGATATAGTTTCAGCTTATGAAAGGGCTAAATACAGGGCCATTTTATTGGACTATGATGGCACTATAATGCCACAAAATTCCCTCATCAAAAGTCCAAGTGCTGAAGTCATCTCCATCTTGAACCGACTTTGTGGGGATAAGAACAACGTAGTCTTCATAGTTAGTGGAAGAGGGAAGGACAGCTTAGGCCAATGGTTTTCTCCTTGTACGCATATCGGCCTTGCTGCTGAACATGGTTACTTCTTGAGGTTTGTTTTTTGCTATGTTTTTCCTATTGACATTTGTTAGTGTGGTTACTTCTTGCAAATTGTTACCTCTTGAACATGGTTACTTCTTGTGGTGTGGTTTGTTTCTTGCCATGTGTTTTCTTTTAACTTTTACTAGAGTGTGACACACTGATTTGTAAATATGTCTTTCTCTAAATATGAACCTCAAGCGATCGGGAGTGGTAGCATATAATTGTTCATTAAACTTTTCTATCAAGGTTACCCGAAGAAGATTTTAAAGGGTCTTTAGCTCAAACGGTTTAGCTACTTTCCCGTGTTGATGAATGTGCAAGGGAAGGAACCGTTTCCGCAGTTGACAAATACTTTTCATATCTTGATAAAAGTAATGCCAAATTAGTGATGCATCATGTAATTCTGATGGCATTAGACAGCTAGAAGATGCTCTGATGAATTCCTGGAACTATCTATATTTAGAAACATGTTTCAACAAGTTGGCACGGTTAGTATCTGATGGCCTTTGACGAATTGATGCAACTATTAAGTATAGCTTTTTGTATGATCATACTCTGGCTAGCTCTTTGTCTTGAACCAATACTTAATTGACAGATTTGCAACCTTGAAATACTATTCACAGATCCTTTGTTTTTAGTTGTATGTTGGTTAACTTCTCCTGGAGTAATATAATAACAGGTGGTCACAAGATCAAGAATGGGAGACATGTGGCGCAATTTCTGCTTATGGATGGATGCAGACGGCTGAGTCTGTCATGAAAGCATATACCGAGGCAACAGACGGCTCTTGCATAGAGAAAAAAGAAAGTGCTTTGGTGTGGCAGTACCGTGATGCAGATCCGGAGTTCGGATCTTCTCAAGCAAAAGAGTTGCTTGATCATTTGGAGGGTACCCTAGCTAATGAAGCAGTTTCTGTTAAAAGTGGACATTTTATTGTAGAAGTCAAGCCTAAGGTGTTTCTTCTGCTACTTGATTCGCATTTCTTTTTTCTTTTTTCTTTTTTTTTGGGGTTGTGTTTATTTTGTCTTGGTACATTGTTTAGATGAAAAATGGAAGTATCACATGGTTTTTGGTCTTTTCAGGGTATAAGCAAAGGTTTGGTTGCAGAAAGAATCTTTACATCAATGGCGGAAAAGGATAAAAAAGTGGAATTTGTGCTTTGTATTGGTGATGATCGATCTGATGAAGACATGTTTGATACAATTAGCACGGGGTTGTCGAGAAATGTCTTGTCTTACCAATCAGAAGTATATGCATGCACAGTTGGACAGAAACCAAGCAAAGCAAAATACTATTTGGATGATACCTCTGAGGTGATAAAATTGCTCGAGTTTCTTGCTGATGCAACCGATACACCATCAGCATCCGAAGATGAAGCTGATATTTCTCCTTGAATTGTGTCAGTAGTTCTTCCCTTTTTTCGGGTTTAATTCGGTTCTTTACTCCTCTGAAATGTGAATTATCATCCTGCATGTATTATCAGTTAGGGACTTGGGGCATTAGATTTGTGGTTAAGTGTTGTAGATTATATTCTATTCTTTTGATTTTATAGTTCATAAATGTTGGTGTATCTATTCATTTGTTTTTATACATTAATCAAGAAAGTGCAATTGGGGAGTGAGAAACTGCAAATGTATATTAATGGATTTCTTGATGAAAAGTTATATGTTGGAACTGTTTAAATATTTACATTACTCATAATCCCATCCCATCTGTTAAGATTTTGGAGTAGATGGTGATCTGACTTGTTATCAAAGCATATAAGGTCATAAGGTTGGAAAGGACGCTTTTAGTGGCACCACACCACATCTACCTACCGTGGTACCATAACAAGGGTGTGAGGTTCGACTTTCCAGAGGTCGAACCTCGACGTGGTTCACTGAGAGTAGGTTTGGTATGGTGCTACTAAAGACGCCCGATTGGAATGCCAATATAACACTCATGCAATCTTATCACTGAGCTATGCTCCTACCATTTCCATCATTTAATGAACTTTGAGGCAGCAAGTGTTACACCCCCCCCCCCCCCCCACAACACCCCCACCCCACCCCAAAAGAAAACTAAATCTCAAACCATGTGCTTACAAAAACCAGCTTGCAAAACATAACTCCATGATGTCTACAACTTCGTCATGGCGTGTGACAAATACCACCATGAGCTCTAGTAACGTTGTATAGTAAGTGTAAACACCTTGATATCAAGAGAAGAGCACAAACATCAGAAAACGAGGCGGCACAACACTAACTGGAAAAACGGGGATAGCTTCCCCAAAAATAGGTTGAACATGAACTCCTGAAAAGACTACATGAGTAGGGGGACAACCTGAGACCTCCTATTGATCCTTGCAAAACATCTTGGTTGGAAGTTGTTCATATGCTAGCAGTTAATATAAGGAATTAGCTATGAAACTCAGTAAAAAAACCTCGCATTAAAAGGAACTAATACATGTTTTTAGGACTAGGGCAAAGTTTCTACCTCTGTTTCGCAAAAATGAATGCATAATTATAAATAACAAGTAACTATTCTAACCACAAAATGGTTAACAAGAAGTAAAATAACTAACATGCTACCATCACTTCAACTAATCAAGGAAGTAGCACATTATTCAAATTCATCATTTCTTTTTTTATTTTATTATCATCATGTTGCTTGTGCTCTGCTTTAAGGTTTATGAGTACCAACATGGAGAGCATGTTCTTTATATTTTGACAAACCGGAATGTCCATTATTATAGCACATGGACATGGATTGTTGACCAGCCCGACATAATGTTCAATATTCTTGCCTGTAAATGGGGACTACAGATGCCGAGACCCTTGAAGATGCATCGTCTTTCATTCAACCAATGTACTTAACCATGAACCATGTTGCTTTATTTCTTTCGTTCATGCTCTTAAAATCTTATTCTTTTCATTCTTATCATGCTCATTACAAACATCATTAACAACACATGGCATATTTCTCATTCATAAGTCATTTTTTTTACTTGTTATTCACATAATCATTCATTTTCAGTCCTAAAACATGCTTTCTAATTCATATAACAAGAAGATAGCAACATTTCAATAATTGAATTGAGTACAAGATTTCAGTCTTAAAAATTCAAAATCAGAAGCACATTGCATGTTTAAGTCACATAAGCACATACTTGCATGAAACGATGAAAAATCTTTTGATGCTAGAGTCCTTACTTTTCTTTGTATTTACACAGTTACTGGTACAGGCGTATATTTTCCTGGTATATTTATACAGCTACCGGAGATGGTACAGATGAAGGTGGAACACGGTTTTCAGCCGGAATTTCTGTAAACTCGGAGAGAATAGCACGGAATTCATCTCCAGACAATGTCTCCTTCTCAAGAAGGACTTCAACAATCTTGTCCATGGCTTCACGGTTGTTACGGATGTGGCTCAATGCAATCTCATATGCACTGTCAGAGATTCTCTTGACAGCAGCATCTATATCTTCAGCAAGCTTCTCTGACATTGAGTTCCTTGCCATCATCCTCATTATCACATCACCACTCTGTGCTGATGTGTCCATTAGAGACCACGGCCCGATATCAGACATGCCGAAAGTCACCACCATCTACTTTACAACATCAGATTGTCAGTCATAATAATAACACAGTATGGATTATTACGTTTTGACTGAGGAGAGAGAGAGAGAAGAACCTGCTTGGCAAGACCAGTGATCTGTTGCAAATCACCAGCTGCACCTGTGGTTATTTCGGGTTCACCAAATATCACTTCCTCAGCAGCTCTTCCACCGAGCCCACCGACAATTCTTGCAAAAAGTTGTTGCTTGGAAATCAAGGTTGGATCATCTGCAGGAATGAACCAGGTCAGCCCCCGAGCTCGGCCACGTGGGACTAAGGTGACTTTTTGAACAGCATCATGCCCAGGGGTCAGAGTCCTAGATTACCAGAAAAATGTTAAGCAAAGCTTCATATTTTTCTCAGATAAAGAAAAAGCAAATGTCTTTAAAATTGAAACTCACCCACATATAGCATGTCCAACCTCATGGTATGCAACAAGGCTTTTGCTTTTTCCATCAGTCATAACTGTACCTTCCATTCCTGCTACTATTCTATCAATTGAATCATCGATTTCTATGGATGAAATAGCTGATTTACCACGTCGACCAGCTAATATAGCTGCTTCGTTTAAAAGATTTGCAAGATCTGCTCCACTGAAACCAGGTGTTCTCATGGCTACAACTTCAAGAGAAACGTCTGGACTAAACTTTTTGTTGCTGGCATGAACCTTTAAAATCTCGGTTCTGCCTCGAATATCTGGAACATCAACACTCACCTGCACTAGACCAGCAAGAACTTCACTGTAAATATTGGCTTAATGTGAACAAACCAAAACATTGATTATTTTTTTCATTGGACTCACCTGCCTATCGAATCGTCCAGGCCTAAGTAAAGCGGAATCAAGAATGTCTGCACGATTAGTTGCTGCGATTACAATGACACCGGTGTTTCCTTCAAAACCATCCATTTCTGTCAATAGCTGATTCAGAGTCTGTTCTCTTTCATCATTTCCTCCCCCAATTCCAGTTCCTCTTTGACGTCCAACAGCATCGATTTCATCAACAAAGACAATGCATGGGGCATTATCTTTAGCCTTCTTAAAGAGATCACGCACACGAGAAGCACCGACTCCAACAAACATCTCAACAAATTCTGAGCCGGAGATCGAGAAGAACGGAACACCAGCTTCACCAGCGATTGCCTTGGCAAGCAATGTCTTTCCAGTACCAGGTGGACCGACAAGAAGAACGCCTTTCGGAATACGAGCTCCAACAGCTGTAAACCTCTCAGGCTTTTTGAGGAACTCAACAACTTCCATGAAATCTTGTTTTGCTTCATCAACACCAGCAACATCATCGAAGGTGACACCAGTATTTGGTTCCATTTGGAACTTATCTTTTGATTGACCGAAGCCTAGTGGGAACCCGGGTCCACCAGGACCACCCATTCCTCCAGATGATCTTCTAGAAAGAAGGAAGAGACCTCCAATCAAGATAAGAGGAAACGCTAAGTTCCCGATCAGATCGAACAACATAGAACCCGAGTCTTCTTGAGCATTGTGGGCAGCAAAATCGATATTCTTTTCCCTGAACTTTTGAAGAAGCTCCTGGGGAAGTCCTGGTAGCTGTACTCGAACCCTCTGCAACCGGTTACCTAATTCTGGGGATACTGCTTCAACAATAGCTATGGTCCCATTCTCATATACATCCACTTTTGTCACTCTGTCTTTGTCCAGATATTCCAAAAACCTCGAATAAGACATCCTTGAATTTGAAACTCCTTGCTCATCAGCAGCGTAAGCTTTTCCATTACCGAGTAAAACAGGTACCCCAAACCCTGCATTTCCTAGCAAGAGTTTCAAGAATCCTCTCCTTTTTTCAAGGGGACTTTGGTTTTGTGATGATTTGGTCACGAGTACTTTTGATGTTCGACTTAATGAGGGAAGGCTTGAAGATAAATAAAGCTGCCTACCACATATTTCTTTACACGGACTTGAATGGGTCAATAAAGCATTACCAACCACACAAGCTGATGATGCTGCCATCTGTATAAGATAAAGGGAATTATAATTTTCAAGCATACACAGTGAACCGACTTGCAAGACAATGAATATTTCACAAAACAGAAATTATATGCATACAAAATTGAGATGTAACAGAACTGCGATAAATAGACATCAAACATGATAGTTCTTATTTATGCGAAATGCAATCAATTTTCAGATATTTAGTAAAGTGTGGTTAACCAGTTCAAACATTCCAGTTTCGGTTTCAACATATTCTCAAAACGGACTGTCAAGCTGTCCATGACACCATAAATGAATGAAAGGTTACATATGGAATTTCCAGATCATCCGAAATCAGGTACGTAAAACTGGAACCATTAATCAAAACAAGGAGGCACAAAGACTAAAACCAATATTCATCCCAAGGGGTTGCTACGGCAGTCACCTTTCTACAGCTCCACTAGCCCTAAATTAATAACGGAAAATACAGAACTTAAACTGAAGATGTTGAACGAAGAGACAACCTGGATCTAGGAAGGAGAAACATACCAAGTACACGCCTCATATTGAGGCACTGATAATTACTTAAATAACTACGTAAACCAATATCTTATAGCTTATTCCATTAAATCAAAATTTTAAAACTCCTCTCAAAAAAGTTTCAGAATTTAAAGACTATAGCACTTACTTCCTAAGTCCAAGGGATTTTTGAGCTTTGATAGATATGTGATATAATTTCGCATCTGATCACATTCATTATTACTACCTCTCAACATATGTATTTTTAGAGGTTTTTCACACAATTTAAAAAACATCATCACTTAACATAATTAGTGAATAAAGCCATCAGATTAAGCAATTTTCGCTATGTAAACAGTTTACTAAGTTGATTCTTAACTTAAAGATAAAAATGACCATAAATCAAAGAAAGTAAGCTAGACTATCTTGAATCTTGATCGCTTAGCACCTACCTTAAGTCCTTTGATTCCCAGGCACCAAACTTTCCTAAATGACTAAAGACTCCGACTTTCGATTTCTCCCCCAGAGTCTATTTGCAGAAGAAAGTTATAGACCCTTATTATTGAAAATACAAAGCATAACTTGGCCCAAATAAATAAATTCATCCACTGAACTTCCCTACATCAAAGTAATTTAGAGCATAAACGACCTTAAAAGGTTCTAATACTTTTTTTCTCCTCTCCTCATCATTGAGTTCCATAACACTGGCTTAATAGAACAACAAATGCAATAAAAAATCTCATAATTTAGATGCTTTTGTAGACAAAACAAACCCACAAGAAAGTTAAGTTCTTTCAAGCAAAAATCAAATTACATGGTTACACAAACTAAAAAAGACACCAAAGAAAAGAAAAAATAAACAATTAAGAATGCAACAAGTGATAGTTCAAGTACCTGAAATGTCTTGAAGTGAATGAAGAAAGCAAATTGAACAAAAGGAAGGAAAGAGTTTAAGGTGAGTTTTAAAGAAAGGGTGTGGTTTTAGAAATGTACACGTGGGGGCTGCAACATCTGTTAGTTTCTTGAGATCGTTGTTGCAGAATTTTTTGGCCAAAACTTTATGTGAGATTTTCCGCCCGCCCCATGTTAATGTTAGCAATTTTTTTTTTGTTGAGAAATAAGGTTAGCAATTTAGACGCGTCAAGAATGCAATTTATCCCCTAAAAAATAATTATTATATCTGGCTGATAATTTTCGTTGGTGTTCCGTATTGCTCAATCTTGTCATCTTGTAAACCCCTTTTGGACATAAATTTTTAAACCAAAAGATTTCATTAGAGACCTGAATTCTCTGCCCCAATTGGTCCTATACGTCTGACCCGCTATTAGGAAAAGAACTGCAATAGCTAATGATGATGTGCAATATCAGTGATTTCAGTCCTCTATTACTGGATCTAATCTTCCAGGGATCAAGAGATTGTATCTAGCCGTAACAAGAATGTTTGAACCGCCGAATAGAGGGCGTCAGCCAATCGAACGAACGTGAGAGGAATGGATGGTTCTTTGATAGAAGTTTAGCTATAAAAAGATCTATATATTACGGGAGATTTGATCTCATAGAGTTCAATTCTAATTATAGAGTTCAATTCTTGTTATCAACCCACATGACTAATATGAGCTAGAAGCTTCCTTCGTAACCGTAACCTCCATAACTTAGGATACAACGGAAGTACGCCTCACGCCTCCTAGAAGTACTACCTCCCTTCCTACCCGGATCCGATGAAAAAAATGGGATCACTTCTTACGGGCTCGTTGAAAATGATTCAAATCTAGTTCATGGCCTATTAGAAGTAAATAAAAAACGAAATCCAACTCCCATTTATCTTATTTATCCTTCGGTTAATTTACTTCAATAAAAGATAAGAAAATGAAATTTTCCAAACTTTTCTTTTTTATTTCTTTTTATTAGTATTAGTTAGGGTTAAGTCCTGACGTGAATAATATTCTACGACTAACAATTCATATTCAAATTCAAAATAGAAGCTCGTTGCTTTGTCCTTCTTTATAATTAATTGAAACCGTAAGGCCCTATCCATTTATTAACCCGACCGAACTTCATTTTGTTCCATTCCAATACCTCGAACACCCATCCGGCAAGAATGAAATAGTATATTATTCGAAATCTCCATCGCAATGATGGTAGGTAAAGAAAAACGAGTATAGACCTTGGAGTTATCCGCGGTGCCACGGCTCTCGCATCTTTGGACACAACAGAGAGGTAGTTTAGGGCGACATGAATGATAGAATATCTATGACTCCATATTTGCCTATAGCGCATTTTCTCAAATCAACTCATGTTCAAGGTCAAAATGGACACGGTCATGAAAATCAAAAGGTGTTAGGGAAATATTGTGCAAAGTGTTCTCGTCTGATTTACACCAAAAACTGAACATTCAAGACATGGTTTACTGATTAACCGAGTAATTTGATAGTACTTCACTAAGACCAATTCAATGTCAGAAACTACATTTCCTGATACAATTTTTTTCTTGCAATTGTATTCTCTTCAGAATCTGTATATGCATTTGCATTAATCTTTTTTCATGTGGAGATTTGTTGGAGATTTTGTGGAAAATCAGCTATGAAATGGTTGTGTGAAAATTGTGTTGAAAAATCCACTACGATACTAATTTCAAATATGCTCCATTAGGATTTAGTAAGAGCTTATGATAACAATAATGTTTACTTAAAAAATAGACATCGACGAGAATATGTATCACTCAATATGTTATAAGATGAATGAGAAACTAACGCTTAAAATTAGTGTTCGCATGGATAAATTTTGTCCGTAATTGTCGGTTAAAGGTACTACTCCGTTTCAAAATATAACTCTGTTTAATCTTTTTCATACCGGATGATGAAAGTGGTTAAGTGTCGTTAATTTTAACGGTAAAAATCTAAAATACACTCTCATTAATATAACAGTTGTAAACTAGATGAATGTATAATAAATAGGGGTAAAAGGAATGAAAATGTAATAAATGCTCTATTGCTATTTTAAATGAACTTATTATGAGACAATTTAAAAAACCTAAATTGATTTATATTTTAGAACAAATGTAATATTAAATTAGATGTATGAATAAAAAAATCACTAATGAGATTCATGAATAGGACTTTAACAAGGTTCAAGAATATTGATAGGTTCATTGGTCATAAATGAGTTTCATAAAATAAAAAAAAACATTCAACTATATAAATTCCCTGCATAATGAAAAATGAAAAACACACAAAACTGAAACACTTCGTATACAGACAAAATCATCATTGTAAAAGAGAGAATACACTTTCAATTGTACCATTGTTTTTGAACGAATGTAAGAATGTTGTAACTTGGGAGACGATTGCGAATCCGTGAGCATCATAACAACGCAATATTGTCTTTTTGAACGAATGTAAGAGTGTTGTATCTTGGGAGAAGATTGCGAATCCGTGAGCATCATAACAACGCAATATTGTCTTAAGGACGTAGTGTCTTTGTCTCTGCATATCATTTACTTTGATTATTGTTTATCATTGATCTGGTCATCTGTTACACTGATAAGATATTAACTGCGTTTGTGCCTTTAACAATTGGTCCTGACTTCTATGTTTTACTTGTTGATATATGCAACAATTGTCACAATGCAAGTACCATACTGAAGTAATGAACAAGTACTACAACTTAAATTCAAATCCCTTGTGATTAATGTGAGCTTTATGGTGAATTAACAAATACTAACAGTTTGAACACAAGCAGCCAACTCTGTTCCCTCAACATAAAATTCTTTAAGCTCTCTATATACAATTAATTTCCAAATTCATGATCCCTTTTTTAAAGAGGTATCTCAATCTACTAACTGAATAGCTGCTATGGAAGGTATTTTCTCTCTCAGCTTTTGTGTTATAGCAACCCGAACAGTCATAACACTAGCTGCAGGTCCAGTAAGTTGAACTTTGACCACATAATCATTAATATGAACTAATCCCAGTTCTCCCCCACCTGTCCCACCAAGATAGGGTCTAATCTCTGAAAGTACCTGCACAATCAGTAAGCAATGTTCATGGAGAATCTATCCAAGAAAACATAACTAAACCGGTAACTATATATCGCAACAAGAACACATACGAATATATCAGAAACTGAAGTCATGCAACAAGACTAAAGGTTAATTGTACCTTCTCGACGTTTTCTTCATTCAATTCAAGCCCAGTTTCCGTGTCAAGGATCTGCTCCACTTCCAGTATTTCTGGAATCTTATCTCGAAGACGAGTTTCAATTCCCATCTTCAGTGTCATAGTTGAACTAGGACAAGAACCACAAGCTCCTTGTAACTTTAGTATGACTACAAGACCATCAATCTCATGCAATGCCACATTCCCACCATCGGCCATTAGACTTGGCCTCACTTCGTCCAATACTTTCTCCACGTTCTCCTCCGTAAGTGATAAGACACAACTAGGTGAAACTACAATACCTGCAATTTCCCCACAATGTACATCAATACAGTTGCTGATATAGAAATGATTTTCTTTGTTGTCTGTTGCCTTTTCCATAAGTATAAAACGGAATTTGAGAACCAAACCTTATATTGAAAATACCCAGATATCTTAGGATAATTGAAGTGAAGTTAACATTATACATCATCAGGTTTATATCAGGAGGATTGCATGTTCAAGCATAATACAAGAAGAGTAGCACTAGTGATACAAGTACCAACAAACAAATTCGACAACATCTATTTTTTTGGCACAATCTCCATGTTGAAGTAAAAATTTCCCCTTTTAACCACTTCCATTGGTTCAAAACCTACAACACATTCATACTGTAGGATTATCAACTTTCGTTGGTTCAAAATCTGCAACTCATTCATACTTTAGGAGTGTAGGTGTAAGATTAAATAAATGGTTGGACAAAAGATACAGTCATGGTGGGAACTGGAGTGTGGAATTCATTGATACAATTTCCAGGGTAATTGGTCTGACCATTAGACAAAAGCTCATTGCACAGGTAAATTGAGTTGGATAAATAAGTCGATTACTTTCTTTAAACTTTTGTTGAGTACAAACTATCTAATTAATCCATCAAACGAATAAGTGCAAGAACATTGCTCTGTAACAATGAAAAGAACAATTAAACATACATAAAAACTGAAAGCTAAAGATCATGTAGGCAAATGGACAAAAAGTTACCACTTACCAGCATGCCTTCTTTGAGGTCTACTCGAACTGAATACAAGATTGTTTAACGATTTGAATCGACCCCTTAGAAAAGAAGCCTGCTTTGAAGAAATTGAACTAAAATCCGAACTGGGATTCTACAGAAACCCCATTTAAAAAGAAAAAAAAAAAAACATTTCAGATCAGTGCATTCGAAGTGTTTGCACAGATTACCTACCATTTCAGTAATTGATTGGGAGGCACTAGTACCTGGAGAAGGGATAGATGAGCATAAGATGTATGTCGATAAGGATAATTTGATGGCGTTGGAGATTGGGTTGATTTAAGACCAAGTGTTTGGGCAGAAAATGCACCCATAGTTTGTTGAATCTTTTTCAGGGGTGCAAAAATAATGGAAGACCATCAACTCATATCAAGATTATTCAGAGAGACAAGAACCCCTTTCCAATTATCATATGTTTGATTCTATAAAGTCTATTGAAAATTGAAATTGGTAGGCATGTAATTTAGAGACACTGAAACGGTGATAACTATTTTCAGCGGCTATGTTTGTGTCTGTGGATGGAATATTGATTTGGTTTGGGCAAGAATGAAGCCACGTCAAAGTTGAGAAGTTTATATCCATATTCAACTAATTGACCGGTAAACAAATATGAAACACAGTTTGAAATTTTATTTAAAAATAAAAGGTGTACAATTTACCACAATGATACACTCCGTATATGACGGGTGCACCTTATAACTTCCCGTCAAAGTTTCTCATCTATAAAATCGCAGAACATAATACATTTCCCGAAAACTTGCACAACCATGTCCCCCGAAACATGCGCTTTGTGGTCTAGATTTTTTTTGTATCTGTTTTTTTTTCTTCTTCTTCCAAAATGTGTGTTCTAAGGTAGTCGGTGGCATTATTTTGTGCAGTTTATCTGTGCCGGAATCATCTTTGTATTTGAAAAACGACAACTCTTTATTTTACACTTTGGATGTACGTACCTTTTTTTTATAGTATGTACCTTTTTTCTTACCTTCACCATGTCGTATTAAAATTATGAAAATGATAGAGACACGTAATATATTCTCACAAAAAACACAAACACTTCTCAACCATATACTTTGATTAAAAAAAAAACTTTTATAAGCTCAAATGAAAGATCACGAGTGTCCCAACCTATGTGATTACGTCTCAAGCTGTGGAACGAGCGAAAAACCTACGTCTAGCCTGGCAAGAGTAGAGCTTTATTTTGTCTTTTAAGTTTTATGTTTCTTTCCTTTTATATCATTTTTGGTAATGCTACAGAACCATGTATTTTGTGTCTGGTGCAAAGTTTTAAGCACCAGTTTATGTTGATTAAATAAAAGCTCGTTTCCAAAAAAAGAAAAAAGAAAAAAAGATCACGAGTGTATGTCGGTGAATGCTTGTCATTTGGCGGACTATATGTAGATAGATTTTCACCACGTTCATCCTCTATAAACATGTTGTGTATGATGATATATGTAAGCATGGTTTTAAGTGAATCACTTGTAAGTTGGAGTCCTCTTGAATTATGAATAATCTGTCATTTTCGCTGTAAAAATTCAAAGGTCCATTCTATGTCTTTACGTGCAAATTCATGTTCTCATGCAAAGTTTTTTCTTCTGGTGTGGGGTTGTTCATGTATACTTTTAATGAGAGATGCATAGTTCGGGCGAATAACATCCGTTATGTAGTAAGGAATATGATAATCGTTGTTGTTTACCTGGTAGTTGACAATTGCTTGCATTCCTTACTACTCTACACCTATTATGCATCTGTTGTGAAAGACATTTCTGAACCACGCACACAAAAAGAAAAAAGTCTTTGCAGGAGAACATGAATCTGCACGCAAAGGCATAGAACATGCCTTTTGGGTTTACAATGAAAATGACAGATTATTCATAATCCAACAAGACTCCAACGTACACTGAGTTGCTTAAAATTATGCTAACATGTATCATCTTACACTAGATGATGAACGTGATGAAAGTCTACTTGCACGGAGGAGTCCGCCAGATGAAGAACATTCACCAACATACACTCCATTTATTTATTTATCTTTTTTGTTTCTCAACTTCAGCAACAAGGAACAAGGAACCTCAGAACCCATAAATCCTATAATCTAAGAAAGAGGCATCTGCCTGAACTTTGGCTTGACACTTACTTGACTGTATTATCTTCTAGCTTAGTGCAGTCGTTGTTGATGAAACCTCTTGTCTCTGCCTTCAGGGCAGAAGTACTCCCCGTCTTTCTGATATTATAGTTTGGTCCATGGCTCTTATCATTGAAATCATATCTCTTTCAAATGCATCATCTGCAGTTGCATTGTTAGAGGATGCAACATTATTCCCACTCAATTTTTCATAGACAGCGAACCGGCAAACTGGGCACCTACCATGATTCTTCACCCATGGAACAATACAATCCTCATGAAACATGTGTTTGCAAGGAGTGACTGTGACAACTTCTTTAGGCTCAAAGTCCTCTAAGCATACCGAACACCGTTTACCATCTTCATCAGTTTGATTATTACTTTGTCTGATGTTGTTGATGTCATAGTTCCTGTAATAAAGATTAGGCATTTTTGAAACCCTTTTCTGTGTTGGGTAATAAGTTTCTTTCTTCAGTCTGTTTAGTGCATCATTTTGCTCTTTTGGAGTCAATCTTGATTCCTCTCTTGGGAATCGTGCACTCCACTGGTGATCAAATCTTGGAGAATCAGGGGATTGGGGCACTCTTTGCCTTGAGTTTGAGGTTGTTGTTTCATTGTCAGGGATTAATGTCTGACTCGGGATATAGCGCACTCCTCCTGGAACTCTGGAAATGACTTTTATTAGCTTCATATATTCTATAAATAGTGTTACTGCGACAACCAAATGGTCACAAGACATAACAGATTCAGTGGTTTAGGATCGATCGGTTGATATAGGTCCTACCATCATCATGAATTGTGAAAAGTGTGTTGTGCGTGTGACCATTTTGTTGAGTCACCGGCGTTTTCTGGTTTAAAATAATCTATACCAAAAAAATGCACCCGAAAATTGCCTGAAAAAATAGAGGGGGAAATCTTACCGGGCTACTTCAAAAGGGCTACTGGTAACTCTGTCCTGAAACAAAGGCCAATGATCTTGAACTTCTTCTCCAGGAATCTGCAGCAAGAAAAGAACATATGTTTGGTATCTTGTAAAAAAAGAGGGGAAATTCCGAATACAAATCTTGTGAGCAAAGTTCAAATTCAGACTTAATTGTTGAAAAGGTTAAATACAGGGTGCCCCCAAAGTAGAATACTGATTTGTAAACCAACCTGTCTATAAAGAGGATGAACTACCACGACCCTTGTGGGTACATACGGAGGAAACAAGGGACGTGTGCCGCTCCAGCTGCTGTGTGTAGAAAGATACACTCCATTATTATCTTGTCTAGACCTCCAATTCTCAGTTTGTGACAAGTTTTGGGCACTTCTGTTCATCGTGTCCCTCCCTTTGCTAAAGAGGATTTCGCCTGCTCTTCGAATAGTCAATAGTGTCTTGTAGACTTTGAGAACTGCTGGTGTGAAGTTAAAACACTGAATTTGCTTACTTTTTTTTCGTTTTAATCTATCGTTCCTTGCTTTATTTATACTGAGGTAGAATACGATTCTTTATCCGTTCGTGTCAATATTTTGTGGGTTGTGTGAAGAAATAAATGTTGAGCAGATATAAAGCAAGGAATCCAATTCCCCCTGTCAGCCAGATTGCTTGATGATTATCGTTAATATTGTTATTCTTTTAAGTAAAGTTTGATTGCTGATTTTTATTTTCTCCAAATTTCGTAGAGTGTCGAATCAAAATCAAGCTGCTACTCTTATTCAAAGATCATGGTGAGCACTGCTCCACATGTATCAGATTTCTCCTAAATAATAAACATGTGAATTGACTAATGTGAATGTAGAAAATCGTTTATACAACAAACACACTCCAAAGATGAAATGTTTAGGTTAAACACGTATTACGAAAAATTCCCTTTAGAAAAGTTGCCATTTAAGCAGGCCATTACAAAAGCTTAAACAAAAACCATCAAGTATCAAGGAATTTTCTTCAAGAAACTAGTCTCTTAGGGAGCAAATGAGCTTGACTTCATTTTTTCCAGAAACAAAGGCCGTCTTCTACAAATATGCCAACGGCTTAAAGATTATCGAATCAACTAATCATACACGAGCAAACACTAGTTCATTTGCTCATGGTTGATGACAAGAAGAAATTCCAGAATATAGAACCTATGGACATGAAAGCAACACGGGCATGAAGAGGAATCACCCTGTAATAAAAATCACAAAGAGAACATTTGTAAATACGCCTTATTTTTATTTTTATCTTGTCATAAGATAAGAACAGTAACACAGCACCTTCTATAAATTAAAAGGAACAAACTAAAAGTACAATTTTGTCCAAATTGACATGAAAATTTCAAGCCTATCACACAGAAACAATATGATTGTAACCAACAGAACACGTATTCTGATTTCTATAACCATGATACAAATACAATAAATGGTTAGTTGATACTTTTGCCAAAAAGAACGCCGTGCTTTGATGCAAACCAAAAAACGAAAACAGGTCTGCCAAACGTGAGCAAATTTGCTACAATCAATACCTGACAGGATACACATCACTCAAAATATTGACATCGTGACACTGATCATCAGGGTTGTCTTGCCTATTATCTATATGTACTCAAAGTACATATAGATAATAGTCAAGACAACTCTGATGATCAGTGTCACGATGTCAACAATACGTTCTACAACCATAATGCAATATTAGCAGAGAATTACTTTTCTTTTGAATACTGTTGGTGCATAATTCAAGAGTATAGAATAAATTAGCCAGTTTGGCATTGGAAATGACGTACCAGAAATTCAATATGCTGACAGGAATCCAGAACCGAAATCCTGTAAAGACGCCAAAAAGCATGTAAGGTTATATAAAGTGAAGACCTTCAGCAAGGAAGCCAAGATAATAGTAGAAAGTCATTTTTTTTACCCATAAATAGAGTAGGTAGGGCGTCTTTCTGGTACTTCTGGGGAAGCTCCGAGACTTTTCCTAGCCATAAATTGTTCCAAGCAAAAACAACACCAATTACAGCTGGACCAAGTACAATTTGGTTCAACAAAACCTGCATAGCAATGAACGCTTGGTCTCAGTCCCTATACTGCAAGAGTTGATGCACTCAAAAATTTGAATTTGAAGCAAAACCAACCTTAGTCAATATATTCTCCACCGTATGCTTTGGCATGCAGTGATCAAGGAACTGATACCATGCATATGAACCAGGCCCGTACAGCAGGAATCCATATGAAGTCATCCGGAGGGCTCGTAGCCAATCATGCTCAGGTAGAATCTTTCCCATGACGTCCTAAGGTAGAATTATAATGAAAAGCCAAAACCGGAAACAGATCAAGAAAATCCAAATACTGACATCAAAATGGCCTATGTTTCACAGGGATACAGATTGAAGGTATATTTTATATTACTCCATGTCATTATAGCAGTGCAACGTAAACAGAAAGAGAGACCAATCTGTCACATACTGAATTTTTTGTGTTTCATAGGTTGGTTAATTGAAATATTGCCAAGATTCAATGTCTGGAGAAAGCACCAGGGAAAAGCCAGTACAATGACACGTCTTCTAATCCTTAGAATACATCAATGAATTGAAATAGTACTACAGCTGCACACAAGATTTTGTTCTGTCTGATCCAATACCAAGTTCCACAGGTTAGCCAGTGCTCATTCAGAATCCGCTTCATTGATTTCCATATATTCGCAAGACACCATCATTTACAGTCTCAACAACAACATGTCAACAACACATCAAGTTGCCTACAACTGCCTCTCTAGTGAATCAAAGTTAAACTATCTCGATTAGGTACAATTTTCAAAGCTTAAACACTCGCCATGAATAAGCAGCGCTCAGCACAAAACATCACTCAGTTATAATAGTGAAGGTCCCTTCAATAAATCTAACACATGAAGCTGGAAAAAATCTACATTTTCCAGAACTCTTCAAAGATGCACACTTTACACGATCAAAATCCATTTCTGTATCCACAATTATGCTTATCTATAGAATGAGCCCAGAACATTTTTTACAGATGTCTGAATCGATCAATTATTACCAAAAAATAAAATAAAAGAAGGCAAGTAAAAGCTGGCTACCTTAAAATGATGGGGGCTGGAAGGCATGGTATCCTGGCTGTGGACCCACCGCTGTCGGAGCTGGGCAATGGTGTCTCCGGTGAGGGCAAGAGAGGCGGAAGTCAAAGCTTGTTTTGCAGGAAACTGGTAACCGGAACCACCAGTTGCATCCAGTGAATCAGAGGACTTCGGCTCATTGCCTTTTCTACTCCTTTTGCTCCTATTATATTCATGAGAATCAAGAGGACCACCCATACCCCATAGATGCCATTTGCCACCACCACCTCCCAGAAAAGCTGCCATTTCTTTCTGTAGATGTGATTCACAGTGGTGAAAACATTGAAGACTGTGTGTCCTCGAAATATCGGGGCATTTCCGTTCCGAATACCTTACCAACTCTACCCGGAAGTCAAAATCTGACGCCTCCGTAAGGGCAGTGTTCAAATTTCGAAAGGGATTTTAAAAGTTTGTAAGCATGAGTATCTCAACATCCATTGTCGTCCAGCGGTTAGGATATCTGGCTTTCACCCGGGAGACCCGGGTTCGATTCCCGGCAATGGAATTTTTTTTATATTATATCGCTATTCTTTTCTAATATCCTCGATCACACAACGCCCTTCATGCGCTCACTTTTATAACATATCTCGCACAACGCCTTCATGCAACGCTCTTTTATCAACCTTTTTTTTTGTTGTATCATTTTTTTTTTATCACGTTGCTATTCTTTTCTATTAATCCTCGACCACACATAGCACACAACGTCTTCACTCGCCACCCCTTTATCAACCTGCTCGTCCGATTTGATCAGTAACTTCTAATATCCTCGATCACACAACGCCCTTCATGCGCTCATTTTTATATCATATCTCGCACAACGCCTTCATGCAATGCCTTTTTATCAACCTTTTTTTTTGTTGTATCATTTTTTATATCATATTGCTATTCTTTTCTATTAATCCTCGACCACACATTGCACACAACGCCTTCACTCGCCACCCCTTTATCAACCTGCTCGTCCGATTTGATCAGTAACTCATTATAAGTATTATATCATTTTGCTACATTATAAGACACCAAGGGCAAAGTCTAAGGGGTGGTACTCACCTATAAGTATCAAAACCAAATTAATTAAAGATACCCACGGACACTATTCATAAGGTATTAAATCATCATCTCGAATCATAGATATCAAGGTTTTGATATATCCCTTTTTTTATATTAATAAGAAGATGTTTTTTGTCAATTGGTGACACATATAATTTTTTCATTGGTTTTTATTTTTTATTTTTACTGTTCATAGGCTCAGCCCAAATTTTTATTTATATTTAAAATTACTGTTCATCAGCCCAGTCTAGATTTTTTTATTTTTTATTTTTTAGAAGAAGGGTTTGAGTTAAATTGTTTCATTTTGGAGGACTCAATTGTATCACCTTTTAATGTGCGAATATATGTAGCAAAGGTATAACTATTTTCAAAATATAAGCCCACGACTTATTGTCGACACGATCTTTGTATCATGCCAAAAAAATTGTGTTTGACGTTTACATGAAATATTATAAATTTCTTAAAATAAATTCATTTCATAAAAAAAAATATCGTTTGTACACGACGATATGACTTATTTCAAGATATAAGGCCACGACATGTTGCCTACACGATCTTTATATCATGCCAAAAAAAATTGGATTTGACGATTACATGAAATATTAAATTTCTTGAAATGAATTTTTTTTCGTAAAAAGACATATCGAGGTTTTTTGTCAATTGGTGACACATGTAATTTTTTCATTAGTTGTTTTTTTTTTAATGTTCATAGGCCCAGCCCAATTTTTTTTTTATATTAAAATTACTGTTCATCAGCCCAGTCCAGATTTTTTTTTTTAATTTTTTAGAAGAAGAGTTTGAGTTAAATTGTTCCATTTTGGAGAACTCAATTGTATCACCTTTTAATGTGCGAATATATGTAGCAAATGTATAACTATTTTCAAAATATAAGCCCATTTTACTTATCGCCGACACGATCTTTGTATCACGCCAAAAAAATTGTGTTTGACGTTTACATGAAATATTATAAATTTCTTAAATTAAATTCATTTCATAAAAAAATATATCGTTTGTACACGACGATATGACTTATTTCAAGATATAAGGCCACGACATGTTGCCTACACGATCTTTATATCATGCCAAAAAAAAATGGATTTGACGATTACATGAAATATTAAATTTCTTGAAATGAATTTTTTTTTCGTAAAAAAACATATCGTTTATATAAAATATTAAATATCCTGAAAAAAAAATTTATTTCGGCCACAAATATTGTTAAACTGGCTATAGTGTATTGTTGATTTAATTTCTATGGAAATTCGAATTGTGTATTTTACCATGGCCGTTAAAATTAGCCTAGATCTGAGAATACAAAAAAGGGTTCTGTAGTGTCGAAAGGTGTCGATTTTGTGTCGTGGAGTGTTGACAGTGTGTTAGATTTTAATTAAAATTTTAATTAATATTCATTCCATCAACCGACACCTGTTGGATATGGCGTCGGGGTGTATCGAAGCGTGTCGTGTCGTGTTTTTGGTAGAACACGTGTTGTTGCAAATAATGTCGAAGATAGCTTCATTTTTTCGGTTAAAATAGATTTAAGTATTAATTGAAAAAAAAATTGTTCAGTATTGTCGAAAAGTATCCATACGATTTCGGGAGGTGTCGAAGATGTGTCGGATATTCATTTCATCAACCGACACGTGTCGGACATGTCATCGTAATGTATCAGAGCGTAGAAACAGAGCTACAGATTGAAAGATATGAATATTTGAAGGATCAAACACGGCGATTACCGAAAACTATAGCTAAACTGAAAACTTACGAAATATGAAGATGTTGTTTTCAAAAGATTCGTCTCGGCGCGGTGATCACTTTTCTCTATTGCGGTGTCTTGAAACGATGAACGGATTGGCCGCACGGTTGAAGATTACGTTCTCCCTTTTTCCCGTTCTTCTGCGTCTGTTTCTTCTGTTTTGCTGTCGCCTCTTTTATGAGAAGACTTTGGGGATTATTTTCCTTAAATAGCTATCAATTGATTCCATTAATTAAATAACTAAATCCCCACATAATAATTAAATCCTTTTTAATTATCTTAAATAGGATAAATAATAATTAGGTCATAGTGAAATTACTCAATTACCACTTTACCATTTCTGAAAAGTCGGGATGTTACATACATTTCTTAGTTAGTAGATGAGTTGAACAATTCTCGGTTCTCTTAGTCGGGAGATGAGTTGAACTATATAGAAAAATATATATTAGAGAAAAATCCTAGTTACAATCATCAATAACACTTTCCAAGAGTGATAAGTTGTCTTTGTTGGATGATAGTTTTTTAATCAAATAATAATTTGATATAGCGTTACACAATAAATAAATTCGTCTCACAATGAAATACAAAAAAAATAACTAATTCATCATTGAAAGATGCCTAAACATAACTACTATTACAGTATTAAAATACTAGCCAAAAACCCGTGTATCATGCACGGGAGTTTAACATTTGCGGAAAAATTATTGAATCTCGCATTAAGAAAGAAAGAACAATGTCGCGTCAAATAGAAAAGTAGGCTTGTTGTCAATTGAAAATGATTTAAAGTTGGGATTATCATTTTGCATGCAAGTGCTATGAAATATCCACGCGACTTCAAATTCGCGACCATTTTGTACTGTGAGAACCTTTATGTATTCCTAACGAATAACTGGCATAAGCATGTTTTCGTGACGCTTTTGCAAGTTTCGCTTTCGTGACGCTTTCGAAACAATGAAGTAAACCGAACCATTTTTAAGCTACTAATGCAAGTGCAAAATATAATTTTGATACGTTATATTTTTTTAACTTGAGAGATACAAATACCTTCATATAAGTAAACAGTATACATCTACATATGTTTGTCCATCATGTAATTTTTTCAATTTATCCGTGACAGGAGTACACACGTATGGGGATATCCATTTCATTTTGAATGGAATCCAAGTAATGAAGCAATTGACATATATAAATTTGGCACTCCAAACTAAATTTTGTGCAAGATCAAATGAGCACCATGCTGAGGTTGAAGTGTAAGTATTAAGACGGGAGCATGGGTATACGAGGGAGAAAGTTCAAAGGAGAAGCGTTGTAGGATAAGAGCTATTGCCATTTTAGCTTCTAACATAGCAAAGTTTTGGCCGATGCAAATTCGAGGTCCCCAGCCAAATGGAAAAAACGCAACATGACCCTTATTCACATGCGATATTCCTTTTGCAAACCGCTCTGGATTGAACTCTAATGCATCTTCACCCCATATTTTAGTGTCATGATTCAACAACATTATGGGCAATGAAAGAAGGGCTTCGGCAGGCAGAGTCACTTCTCCTACTTTTATTTCTGCTGTTGTCCTTCTGGTCACTACAGGTATCGGTGGATACAATCTTAAAACTTCATAGAGAATCATAGTCACCTGCAATCAATCAAAGAGATAATTATTTACGTTTAATTAATTATCAAAATCCATAATTGAGTAAAGAAATCATTAGTTGCACTTACAATTTTCAGGTGATTTAAACCGTCAAAGTCTGGTTTTTCTGTCCCAAAAAGTTGCGAAACTTCTTCTCTAGCACGAGTTTGCCAGTGTGAATGTTTACTCAACAAAACCATAGTCCAAACCAGCAGTGTCGTTGTAGTTTCTTGTCCTGCAAGGTAGAACTCTTTACACTCTTCAATGACATCTTGGATGCTCATGCCAAGCCCATGCTTATCTATTTCTTTAGTATTCGAGTCAAGCATGATACTCAACAAGTCGTCTTCACAGGCTTCCCCATCTACTCCCATTGCCTCCATTCTTTCATTAATAATATTCCTCATGGAGTTGTTCATATAGTTCGATATCTGTTTCATTCTTCTGTTCACCTTAGTTGGCAAGAATCTGTATATGCAAGGGCGGAACGAAGCTGCTTTAGTGTCGGATATATAGTTGGTTGCCGATTAATCAAACAGAAAAGAAAAAAGAAAAAAGAAAAAAGAAAAGGAGACTCTATATATACAGTATTTTTACCTCCAACCGGGGATGTAAGGTGATTGCATTGCTTTAAGAATGAGCTGAGTTTGCTCTCTGTGAAGCTCAAATATCCGATTCCCTTGTTTATAGTGACGAGGGCCAAATGTTGTCCTAGAAATTGCATCACATGTCAAAGTTTGAAGATGAGGCCAAACATCAACCTCGGTTAACCCGGCCTTTGTTGAAACTATTTCTTCCCATTTGTTGATTGTCTCCATAGCACTTGTGTGAAAAGCTGGAAGCATATTCTACATGAAGATAACAACGAATTATTTGCAAAGCAATGTTATACTTATATACCTTAATTACGACGCATGTTTATGGAGTTTATTGAT
The DNA here is from genome assembly GCA_036785695.1 of Gentiana straminea. Classification (NCBI taxonomy): domain Eukaryota; kingdom Viridiplantae; phylum Streptophyta; class Magnoliopsida; order Gentianales; family Gentianaceae; genus Gentiana; species Gentiana straminea. Next base: position 7,055,649 of record JAVUPR010000266.1, read on the forward strand.
TATACGAACTCAATGCGCGCATAATCGTTAAAATGCATGAGATAATGTGTACAACTATTAACATCTCTAGGCTTAATTTTGTAGGTCAAACTCAAGGACAATGGAAGCATGATTTAGAGTGTCTGCTGCAATGTCACCTAACAAATTAAAGTCGACATGACAAATTAAAGAAGTTAATCAATATATAAAACCCCATAAACTTTGGTCAATTAATGGGATTGTAGTTTGTTCAGAACACATGAATAATTCATAGTTAAAAAATAAGGAGGATAATACAAGTGTAAATAAATTAATTAACCCGTGTAAAATAAAATAATAATATATACCTTTAACTTATCTGGATGAAAACATGAGTTGATGATTTTACGAAGCTTTGCCCATTTATCTCCTTGGTAGCTTATTAGTCCTCTTACCAGAAGTGTCACAAGTGGATTAAAACGCTGCTTTTCGAAAAGACCACGTTTTAATGTCACCTCTTTTATTATTTCTGGATCCATTATAACAACTGATGCGTTTGGTCCAAACCACACATATGTGTTTTCACCTGAATATTCCAATTGATCGATCGAGACTCACATATAAGATAAATATATACATACATTTATACATCGAAATTAATGGGATCAAACGTAAGTACCGAATTTGTGAACAGCATAATGGAAGAGAGGTATGACTCGGGAAGCAATAGCATGAGAAAATCCAAAAGGTTTGGAATGAGCTTCCTTTAACATTTTCTTCATCTCTTTGAAGTCTCCATACAGTAGCCTGTATGGGTTACCCTTAAGACCTTGTTCCTGAAGATGCTTCTCCATTTTCTTTGGTTTAAACCAAACCCAATTCAATACTTTGAATGCCACATAAAGTGTAATACCACTACCAGTAGTAGCAGCAAACAACGCACTGACGACGAAGCAGTATTCTTTGATCTCCATTTCTCTCTCTTTAATTGCTTTTTTTTTTTTTTTTTTTGTTTTAATTTCCCCGCAGATATGTACTGAATTATATATAATGGTCTACAAAAAAAAAAACAAAAAAAAAAAGCTTTGATTAAGAGGTATCTTACATAGTTGACTTTTTAAGATATTCCTTCCCATTCCAAAACAAGTAGAGACTTTGAAATAGGTAGAGTATATATTGTTTTTACAAGAAATATAGTATATTATTGTCTTTCAAGAATATAAGCATGGAGCTTGGCAGGAGATTCCCAATGCTCCTTCCTATACATACGACAAGGGGAATAGACTGTATTGAACGAATCTACCAGCAATGTTACTTTTTCCCAAAAATATTCCGTAATATAATATTACTAAACAATAATTCAATTTATAATGAATGACTAATGGTATGTTATGAGATATTTTATCCTACAAGCGATTGTAGCAATAAATTAATGTATGGAGGTGATGAATTAGCAAGATTCAATAATCACATGTCTCTCACATTTTAGATGTGTATATTGATGAGTTGATAATGATTTTCATGTTACACTTGATACGATTTAATTAGTTACCCATTCTCTTATATGTTTTTGGACTTATATATATTTTCTACATGGTATCAAAGCAATTTTTTTTATATTGTTCAAGTACTGTTAGAGCCCTGCTTCAAAAAAAGTACTGTTAGAGCCTCTTTGTTTCCTTTGTGTGCTTTTGATAGTTATGTTGGACCAGATTTGTTATGGACTCACATTTGAGAACGCCTGTTAAAAGTTTTTAATTAAATTGAGCACTTGATATTATATCACATACCATATTAATAGATTAACTTTCCTCACCTCATAGCAAATCTCCCGGAGGGAATTCCTAAAAAAAAAAAACATATCTTTATTACACGTTTGTCACAAAAGGCTAATTTATCAGTCACCCGATTTTTCTCTAATTAAATTTCTCTAATTAATTTATTAATGGCAGGGATAGAGCTACCACCAAAGCTTTTCTTCATTCCCGGTACTAGAACATATGTACAACTTTCCTGAATCCTGATCGCTTTAAATCCTACGGTACACAATAAATGTTAATTGTGCCAGAAAATTAAAAGATGCATTACAAAAAAAGTTTTTTTCGTGACAAATCTTGCGGAAAAACAATTTTGTTTCATTTTCTAATTTTAATTAATGAAAGTTATATTTACTATTAATCAAATTATTGTATTCATATTGGTATCCATCTAGTATACTACCTCCGTCCTAAAATATAAGTTCTTTTAGGTCTTTTCACACATATTAAGAAAGTTTGTTAAATTTGTTATTTGTCATTGATTTTGATTAAAAATACTAAAATGACCTTTCACTGGTTTTAATGCAAAATAATAAAAAGTGGTTGGGTATATAATAAATGAGGGGTAGAAAGAGAAAGATGTAATAAATGCTTTATTGGTTTTGTAAATGGACTTACATTTTGGGAAAAAACTAAAAAGCTAAAATGATTTACATTTTGAGACAGATGTAGTACATAAAAAAATTCTAAGTTTCTCATATGTGATAATAATTTTTAGAAAAAGTTGTTTTACAATAGGATTTAGACTATGGAGATAAACCTTAAATAAATAAGTGTATGGTGGTATTGATTGAAGTTTGAGATTTCTTACATTCAAATTATCATTAAAATTCCTCAATAAAAAAAAAATTATCATTAAATTGTCCAAAACACTTGGAGTGACCATCTTCCAAGCAAGGGCGTCCCTGTCCATATTTAGGCTCGGAGCCAAATATTATTTTAGGCCTTTCTAAAAAAGGGTTAACAAAAAAAATATATATTGTTTTTGTCTCTAGCAAGAATTGAACCCGGCCCTTCTAAAAAAGGGTTAACCAAAAACATATATATGGTTTTTGCCTCTAGCAAGAATCGACCCCTGGTTGATTATAAAGTTATACTTGACTGTTTACCATTAGAACAATACTTTATTTATTTTAGAAAATGCAATATATATATACTATTGAGTTAAAATTTCAGGGGACCCTTAAATTCATAGATTTTGAGGAGCCATGGCCCCCTTGGCCTTCACCCAGGGGCGCCCCTGCTTCCAAGATAAGTAGCTGAGAATACAATCAAATATATGGTATCCATTCATTCCCACAAGGACAAGGAGTAGACAAACTATTCTCTCATTTGTTAATACAGATACCGATCAATTAGAGCTCTTTAATTTATAATAAGATTTTAATGGATAGGTAGTGAATTAATGGTTGATGAGGATAAGATGAAATGAAGGGGTTAGTGTTTGCCCGTAAGATATTCTACTAGATACAAGTGAAGTCTGGTCATATGATTCTCAATACAAAAAAGTGCTAGTGTTGACTACCAATGTTGCTCTCGAGAATATGACAACTTCAAGCCTCCAAGCAAATTGGTTACTTGAGGAGTTACTAAATGATTTGATCAGACCACATTCGACAATGGTTGTCGGGGAATCACTAAAAACAACCACTGTAATATATATATCAGAATGCCGGATCACATAAATGTAGTAGGAGTATGGGTAGACCATTAATCCGTTGACATAATGACAACAAATCCTCAAGTGTTGCTCACTACATAAAGTGAAAGATAATCCATATTTTTTTTAAAAAAGAAGATGGAAGATTTTAATAACAAGAGGTGGCTATAAGCAATGAACCAAGGAAAAAAGTTTAAATACTCTGATTATATCTGGAATCCTGTGGATTGTCGTAAGGGTACTGTACTCGATAAAGACACACAAATCTGCAAAAGGAAAGGAAAAATGATGAAAAGTGAAGACTTTCAAAGTGTACGTAACACTTTTGGCTTTGGGTCAGACTCGGAAACTTTCCCACCGGTAGCTGTGTTTAAATACATCGGTATTCTTCTCTATAGATGTTGGTCTACATAATCGAATCTAATGGTTTGATGCTAACATAACTTTAGTGAAATGCTCTCTTAATCTAAAAGCATCAACCCAAAATGGTTTGTTGAACCTTGCCAAAAGTAGATGGTCTACAAACTGCTAAGATCCTTATATTTTGATGAAAACCTCTTGGTCATTGAACCATAAATTAGATATGATCAAGTCCTATGATTTTGATCAAGATATTGATGAGTCTTGTGTGACAAGTGGATCAATGATGGAAAGGTGGTGGTGAAGTGTCAAAGTAGCTAGATAACATTGCACACAATGAGAATGGTGTGGGAATATTATATGAAGTTAAGTATTAACTATCCGAATGACTGATTTGGAAAGGAAAACTTCATTCTTGGAGATTCGAAGTGTTCGAGTTCACTATAATGAGTTGTTGATGTTATCCCAAAATCTTATATTGATAAGATGGAGAAGCGTTATCCATTATGAGATTCTAGGCCAGGGTTTCCTACCAACCTGACATGGAACGCAGAATAGTTCTCTACATGTATCAAGGTCTTTGGACAAGATATAGAGAACAATGGATGTTTACTCGATCTTTTTCATAAGAGTTAGCGAAGGTCATTTAAATTACATCCATGAATTGATCATTGGATAAACAATAAAGGTATTCTCAAGTACCTTCGAAGAAAGAGAGTTAGTATGTTTATTTTTATCAAATGGTGACCTGATGGGGGACGGTTACACTGATAAAGATGATCAATAGTTGATTCATGGATCAATGTATATTCTTGTCAAATTGGTTGACAGGCATTGGCATAAAATGTGATGGAAATTAAAGACTCGACCCACTTATATTAGAGAAAATTAAATGAGAAAATGTTGTGATAAATGGAGTGTTATAAAACAATCCATATTGATCCTCTAAAAAGAAAAAAAAAGAACAATCCATATTGCCTTTGTAGGCGAGTGACGGATTATTAGGCATGGTGCCCGGAAAAGAAATAATGTGTTATTTTAATTGAAGAAATTGGCATTTGTTGTTTATCCTTATATTTGTATAGCATGCGGTATATAAGTATGCATGCATTCAAATGCATGTCACGGAAATCTTTCGGAGTTCATTATGTAACAATAAATCTCAGTGTATACGAATTATATAAATAGTGGTTGAGTTTATTGTGAACAACTATAAACATTGAGATCGTGGTAAATTGATTGAAGTTCATAATTGACTGGAGTTTGGTAACTCATAGTCAAACCATAATTAGTGCTTTAGAAAACTTTGAATGTGACCACATGATCTGTCAGTATTGAACAAGTATACTTGCAACAACCTCAGAGACTTGATTTATAAAGAAAAAAAATGACATTATAGAAGTTTATTTGTGTCATAGATAAATGTGTAGACACCTAGAACATGTGAATATCTACATTAGAAAATTATAGAAAATACCTCTTCGAAAAGAAATTTCTAAAATAACGAGTCAAGTTTCCCTCCCAAAAAAAAAAAAAGAAAAAACGAGTCAAGTCTTGATACATGTCAAGCTTTACCCATAAATAATAGACATGTACCTCAAGTCATTCGTGCATGTAAGCAATTAAGTGAATTAGAAATAAATATAAAAATAAAAAATCTCCAAACTATAATTCACACAATGTTCAACAATTCATATTTATCCATAATGTATCATTTATTCTTGCAATCAATCTCCAACAAATTCGACTAAAGGAAACGTAAGGGCAGATACTTTAAAACACCATAACTAAATCTTGTGCAAGATCAAATGAGCACCATGTTGAGGTTGAAGAGTAATGATTGAGATGGGAGCATGGGTATAGGAGGGAGAAAGTTCGAAGGAGAAGCGTTGCAGAATGAGGGCAATCGCCATCTTAGCTTCTAGCATACCAAAGTTTTGGCCAATGCAAATCCGAGGTCCCCAACCAAATGGGATGAAATTAACTTGACCCTTTGTCGCATTTGATATTCCTTCTGCAAATCTCTCTGGCTTGAACTCGAGTGCGTCTTCCCCCCATGTTTCGGTGTCACGGTGTATTAACATTATGGGTATTGAGAGAAAAATTCCTGCAGGTAGGGTTATTTTTCCTACTTTTATTTCTTGTGTTGATCTTCTGGCCATTGCAAAAGCCGATGGATATAGTCTTAAAACTTCATACAAAATCATATTCACCTGCATTAATTCAAGGAGACCATTTAGATCAATGACCTGAAATCGTATTCGTTTAATGATTTACAAATGTGTAGTGACATAATCGAGATACTTACGATTTTCAAGTGATGTAAACCATCATAGTCTGGTTTTTTGGTTCCGAAATGTTGTACAACTTCTTCCCTGGCAAGATTCTGCCAATGTGAATATTTACTCAACAATATCATAGTCCAAACCAGCAATGTTGAGGTAGTTTCTTGCCCAGCAAAGTAGAACAATTTGCACTCTTCAATGACATCTTGGATGCTCAAGCCAACTTCCTTCTTTCCATGATTAATATCCATTTCTTTGAAATTGGACTCAAGCAATGTACCCAACAAGTCATCTTCATAGACTTTCCCAGCTTCCATTGCCTTTATTCTTTCACTGATAATAATCCTAATGGAGTTGTTCACATCTTTGGAAATCGATTTCATTCTTCTATTCATCTTGGTTGGCAAGAATCTGATAATTAAGTACATATATATATATATATATATATAAGTGCATGTGTGATGTTAATATACATGATTGGTGTACGTATGTAGCCCGTTCAAACGCAGGAAAAGTGAAAAGACATTCCATTTTACCTCCAACCGGGGATGTAAAGCGACTGGAGAGCTTTAATAGCTAGTTCAGCTTGCTCTCGTTGTAGCTCGAATATCCGCTTCCCTTGTTCATAGTTACTGCCAAATGCAGTCCTAGATATAACATCGCTAGTCAAGGCTTGAAGATCAGGCCAAACATCCACCTCCTTTGAATGACCTTTTTGAGAAACCAGCAGTGCATCCCATTTGTTAACTATCTCCATAGCACTTGTGTGAAAAGCTGGAAGCATGTGCTACATGAAAAGTACAATGCATTATTGACTGACATATATATATTTCATGAATTAGTATTAAAATTGACAAGTATGTATATATAGGTTTTGAATGTACTTTTAACTTATCTTGATGGAAAGCAGGATTGATGATTTTTCGATGCTTCGCCCATTTATCACCTTCATAACTTACTAGCCCTTGTATTAAAAGTTCTGCAAGTGGATTGGAATGTGGCTTTTGGAAGAAAGTGTACTTCAAGGTCACCTCTTTAATGATTTCTGGATCCATAACAACGACTGATGCGTTTGGTCCAAGCCACACATATGTATTTTTACCTGTCAACCATTTATATATATATGCTGGCTCGTAATAATTAATTCAATAAATACATAAACCGTATGTACACACATTTGTTTATACGTATATATTATACTCTTTGCGAGAATGATGCGTCTACTCCATTTCTTCTACATATTTGGTTTTTCATCAAAATTCAGTGTTGTTGTATCTTCCGGCCTGTCAATGTGGATGAATTTATTATCACATAGTATATGTAAGAGCTCTCTTGTGTTTCGGAAGTTTATATATATATTTACTTGATTGATTGCAAGTTTCCTATATTGGGTATATATGGAATTGGAGTTTACTGAGATGATTCAGGCCTTATTATGTCACAACAAGCAATAGTATGCAATTCAATTACATCAGAAGTTGGACTCATATATATCATCTTTAACCATGAAAAACTCCCATTGTCATTGCCCATTGGCAAAGTTCTTACACCTAATTAATCAAAGAATCTCATTATCTGATCCTACTAAATATGGATTAAATATTTGCTTCAAGAGCTATATTTGCCTTCTTCTGCAACTCCCGACATATTTTATCATGATTTGGGAGCAAGATCCTTAGCCTAGAATCTAGTTTTTCCTGCTATATAGAATAAATAACATCAAATTGATGTTCACTTTGCTTGAAATCTAGTTCTTAATGCTCAATTACAAGTCTAGCTCATAAGTTTCTTCATATGATCAACTAGCTAGCATATTGTTTAGCCTCAAAAAAAAAAAAAAAAAAAAAAAAAAAAAAAAAAACTAGCATATTGTTTTACCAAGGGTCTAAATGAAGCTAATTAAATTCCCAACATTTCGCAGTAAACTCAACGAGTAATTAACCCTCCCAGGGCCGGCCCTCGCTTGTACGCCTACACTGCCTCCCGACCGCCTTTTAGTTGAAATTGTTTTTTTTTTAAAACATACTTATTGTTAGATATTTTTTCATAAATAAATATTTTGGTTATCGTTTCTACGAGTTGCCGTACGAATTAATGTTATCGCAACGAAACGGGGTTCGACCCGATACACGCATTTTCGAACCGATATGTACTTACCATTTTGTGTAAGGTTGCATGCTTTCATCCGGTGCAAAGGAAAGTACATCCATTCGTTTATGGGGTACTTGCAACCTATAAAAGCCTATAAGTATGAAGACGAAAATCCATAAATTTGACAACATCATTAGAAAACTTTGAGTGTTCCCGGGTTTGATTCAAACAAGTCATTTGAATCAAACACCTTTTCTTTTTTACTTTTTTTTCCTAATATCATATAGTAAAGAAGATCTTTAAGTTGGGCTTAGCCCTTTTTCCATTGATTATTCTTCGGTTGATGCTTCTTGACCACACACTACGTCCTTTCTTTTCTGTTATTCACCATTGTATCCTGAAAGAGATTTTCATTTGATCCCTTAGTGACAAATCGTGTTGGACAAAACATCTCTTAAAAGACAACGTTATTAACGTGTATTGGAGTTTCTAATTCTCTGTCAAATCCTAAGTACTACATTTTTTCCAACACTTATCGCATTTTTAACATCCGTATATGCAAAAAAATTAATAAAACTTGTTTGTATATATCTTTTTTTTGGGTCAAGTAATTTTTTTTTATTAGGGCATTTATCAATTAGAATAAAAACAAATTTGGGCCTCTACCAAAAAAAAGAAAATTAACATATTTTTTTAGGTTGGATCGGATTAAATCTACACGATTTTTTTTTCTTTTAGCGAAACATGTACCGTTGGGCCTCCCGACAGATTTGGGCCTAAGACCCGGGTCTCGAAGGCCTTAGGGGAGGGCCGGCCCTGAACCCTCCCTGTCACCACCCCCCCCCCCCCCCCCCCCCTTCCCCACACACACCCTCATTTGTTCGAGGGTTGTTGCCTTGGGGACAAGGGCGGACCCAACATATCCAGAGAGTCAAGTGATCACACTGAAATTTAGGATTTTTTTAAACATAAAATCGATATCTATAAATAATATATAGACGAAGCAATTTAGCCCGTTTACCCGATTGACCCGCTCCATATCCATTACCATACACGCGGATCCTATTAACCAATTTTTTTTAAAGCAGAATCTTAACAAATCGACACATCCTCCAGGCTCAAACCCTATTTGCAGTCGCCCATCCCCATACGTACGTATGGGTCGATTGTGCAGTGAAGGAATCCAACAGTTCAAATCTCTCGCCGGTGAGAAGTTCAAGCAACAAATGGAGATTCAAGTACAGGAACAAGAACGGAACTACGGAAGCCGATCGGCGATCAGATTGACGTGAATTTGGATCCAATGTTTATTCCTTCATCCCACGTTCTTCCATCGAATTTGTGGATCGTAATAAGCTAAAGGAAAACCTACCCCTCACAAACTTCCACATCTCCAAACCTACCAGAAAATGAGTCTGGTACGGTTCTCGCTCTCTGGAAATTTGATTCTTCTATAGGCTATGCATTTCAGTGCATTAAGGTCTAGGATTCTGTCAATAACTCCACAATCGCCATCAAAACAGTCTGGTACGGTTCTCACTCTCTGGAAATTTGATTCTTCTATAGACGCAGCATTTCAGTGCATTAAGATCAACGATTCCGTCAATAACTCCACAGTCGCCATCAAAACTATCTCTTCTTCTTCCAAGGTATCATCTTTCCCCATTCCTACTTTCTACTTATGCGTTTTGTATTCCTATAGTACTTTTGCAGATTTAAATTAACAGAGATTTGAATTCATTTTTGGTTTTAATTGGAGAAAGACTCAACAAAAATGCTTACCTTCGGATGGTAATGGCTTCTCCTATTCCTCTAAGAATTCGTTTTATTTTTTTTTATGCTGAGTTATTGATTATTTTTTCTCGCTTCAATTGATGCTCCTGTTGAATGAAATGAATCAGTCTTCTTTCAACATTTGATAGTTTTTGTTTCGGCCGCCGCCTCACTTTATCTATTGGATCAGAATGCACTTGATAAACGTCTATCCCAAGGTATGTATTGATAAATGCCGCTTCATTTCATAGCTTTTGTTGGTATTCTCCTTTTCTTTGCTCATATGTGATATTATTCTTATTTTAAGGGGTTGGAAGATTTGTTTCTATTATATTGTCGGTATTTCCTTTCCTTTGCTCATACGTCTTCACCTTTTGCTATATTCAATCATGTTGACTCCGATATTACTGTTAAACTTTTGTTTTTGTTTTTTTGGCCTTTGGATGATGGCTACCAATTATTAACTGCCTTCTCCATTTTGGAATTCAAAAGTGAGCTTTTAGTTTGATTTGCAAATGGCTCAGTCAAATACAATTTTGTTTGAAGCTTCACGACGGTCGGATCAATGGCAATGAGGTTCTTGCACAGGTTTGTTTACTTCTTTGCTTGCTACTCATTATTTTTGTTTGAAATTCTTAACCTTTTTTCAGTTTTGATTATCGGAAGTTCTGCTTCATATATCATGGCAATGATAGTGGAGTTTCAACTTCTTTGAGTTCATTTCCGGTTGAATGTGGTTGAGTGGCTAGGCTATTCAGTAAGCTAATTATTAATCTCTTAAGCACTTTCACTGTGGATTATTGGCTGTAAGAACCACAGATGGAGCTTATGTAGTAGTGGTTTTAGTGCAATTTGAGCTCATAATCCAATTAAGTAGGTTTGGCGTAGTGGTCAAGGTGATACTTTTAGAAGAGTGTGTGAGTTAATTTTTACATTTGTTGTTCTATAATCCAGCCTAATTCTTAAAGAGACAAATTACTACATTTAAGATATCGGTTTTCTTTCCTTGATGACTTTTGTTTTTTTCCCCTATTTCATAACTTCTTCCATTGCTATGGAAAGGGATCATATCTATTCTTCATGGGTTGTACAATTATTGGATATATATTCGAATTTGGTCCGATGTTCTATTTTTACTTTGTGCCTTTTCAATCATGGATTGATTTGACTTTTATTAGTTTCTTTATTCCTATTTCTTTAAGGTTGAAGATTAGATGGAAGCGGTTATGGGTATCCTTGAGGCAAATTTTCACCATAGTACCATACAGAATGGATGTTTGGCCGCCATTGATCAAGGAGGATTCAAAGCAAATCGATCATTCCTCCCATTTTCTATCTTCAGTTGTCCCATCGGTACCCATTCCATAATTTTTTTTGTTGGTATTTTAGTTATTTTTTGATTTGGAGTCACGAATTTGATAGTTTCTTCCAGAGAATCACCACAAGTGAGTATTAGTCCGCAATGTGAAGTTTTGATTTTTGTTGCAAGTTGTTTTCTTTTGTGCTAATTATTTTTATTATTCTTTTATTCAAGATTTCAATTGTCCTAAATGATATTCGTTTCCACAGGTAAGTATTATTTTACCATCGTTGTCAAGAACTGCGGTTCTAGTGGCCAAAAACTTAGAGCCCCTCCATTACTACTTTCCTTAGTAGATAACATCATTATCTGAAATTATTGAACATTAATTACTTTTATATTACAACATTATTATAATTTGATGTGGGATCACCCACCGTATGATTCTAAATTCCTGAAATAATGCATTCAGAGCCTCACCTAATAAAGGTATCTACCATTTTCTTTTCATAAAGTGACAAAATCATGAGATGGGCAACCTGTTGTCGATGGGTGGTTCTTGTGTGTTGTCTCCATACGGTGTGGAGACACACACCACATAATTTCATTCTGTTTTTAAACTGTAAGGTTCTGATCGTTTCACCCGTCACTTTACTTCAAAATCCCTTTCTACACAAGTATTTTCCGTTGTCGATTGCGTCCAATAAATGAAATGAGTGGCCCTAATGGAATAAGGTTTGTTTTGATGCAGACTTCAATTTTTATTTTTATTTTTTTATACAGGACCAGTGGACTATGTCTAGACCGAAAACGATATTCCTTCGTCGTTTTTTTTATTTTAAGGGGATTCTCAACATTCATTGATATTTGAAAAAGACCCCAAGTTCCCCTAAAAACAAAATAAAGATAATATTTTTTAAAGCGGTGAATGAGACACATTTTCAAATCTTTTGAATAAATACAAGATTTTAAAAACAAATTACAACACACTCTCTCATCCATCATTTTTAAACAATTAAATCTCTCGATCTACAGCTCCAAACTTGAAATTTTTTTTTCATCATTTTCTTTTATTTTTTCATGATCTTTATTTAGAGACCACATCCACCATATTCCGATGTAATTTTCGAAAATCCACAATTAAAATTTACTATTATTCGAAATTCATTGTTTTTCTGGATTCACTGTCGTGAAATTCACGAAAAATAATGTAATGATATCAAACCAAACCTCAAAACCGAGCATGAAAAAATAAAAACTTAAGCGTACGTGTGTTTCTGTTTTTTTTATCATCACTATAAAAAAATTTATTTGAATCTCATGTTACTTAAAGATATTCTAAAATGTGTCATTTTTTCTAATAAATGAGGTAGATCATGGTTTTTTCTCAAAATCTAGCCAACATTAACATGATAAGCAACCGTTCTCCGTTCTTCAATAACTGTTTTACATTTTTGTTCTTCACCCGGAGCAACAACAAAAAAAAAAAAAAAAGAATTGTTTAAATTCATAAATTTTAAGTTGGTATGGACCAAATCCTAGTTGGTGGTACTCGTCCAATAGAAATTTGTGTTTTTAAATTGTGCCCTTACTTATAAAAAAAAAAAAAAAAAAAAAAAAACTACCATTGGATTTTCTTGAATTTGATAACATGGTGGTCTAATACTTACACTTACACCACCCTAAAATTAGTCGTTTAAATTAAATACATCATTATTGGTAGCGAGCATGAACTACATCGTTTATTAATTAATATATATTCATCCGCATATATACCTTAATAATTTAATAAGAAATATAGTAACATGAAAACTTTCTATTAATTAATCACACGGACCCTTACGAGGGATCATGTGTACGAAAATATAAAATTCTCTATGTTAAAATTTTCCTAACTCCCGGTTAATTAATCCATCCGATGCTTTATATTTCTCTGCAGTTCTGCCCTGTATATATGGGGATAAAAAGTTCCATATATACCCCTAAAAATATTTTATATTTGCTTCAACATCTATTGAAAATATTGAAGCAAACTTGATTTTGGAAACATACCATATTTGTGGACAGCATCTTGGAAGAGAGGTACGACTCTGGGCTCAATAACATGAGAAAAGCCATTAACGGGTTTGGAGCGAGCTTCCATAAGCATTTTCTTCATCTCTTTGAAGTCTCCATAGAATAATCTGTAAGGGTTACCCTTAAAGCCTTGTTGCTGAAGATGCTTCTCCATTTTCTTTGGTTTAAACCAAACCCAATTCAATAACTTGAAAGCCACGTACAGAACGGTACCCGTAAAAAACAACAACAACAACAACAACGCAAGCGTAAAGCTGTTTTCCATGTCTTTCTTTCTTTTAGTTTCCTCTAATTCATTTAGCAGGGAATCATACCACCAGCCAGCAAGGATACTTATTTATAATAGTGGATCGAGGGGGCAGCCGGCTTGGGGAACAAGCTAATTAATTACTTCAGTAGTCAAAGGCCTTGGCGAACAAGCTTTTCTGGCTGCTGACAAGGGTATTTCGAGGTTGGGCAATTATATTAGGGGAAGGACAAAATAATAACGTGAAAATGACATTATTTTAAAAAGTTTTGTAAAAAATAACAAAATTATTAAAATAAAATAAAAAAATGTTGAAGCCCAAAATTAAGAGTCCCTACTCCACTGCCCCACGAGATTATTGGAAATATTAATTAGGTTACCAGTGGTTCGGAATCACGAGTTTGTCTTTACGGGCCTAATAATGGCTTCAGGTCCTTCAAAAAAAAAAAAGAATAATGGTTTCGGGTGCAACTTGTCTTTATTGTGTAAAAAGAAGTCCACTTACCAGTGGTTCGAATTATGAGTTTGCCTTTACGGGGCCTAATAATAGCTTCGGGCGCAACTTGCCTTTATTGTGTGAAAAGAAGTCTTTTTACGTGGTTCAAACCTCCACTTTACAGCTTAAGGTTCAGTCTCCCTTAAGCATCCAAACTTCTTGTCAACTGGGTTATGTCTTGGTAACTTATTAAAATAAAATAAAAAATGTTGAACCCCAACATTAAGGGTCCCCCCACCCTCGATCCCGGGAATGTGGGGAGATGTTAATCGCAGAACCAAGTAGCCCAACACATGGGTTGCTTTACAACCACCGCACTGAAGGGTGTTATCAATCGGAAATCAACCCCTTTACGGGAATCGAACCGCTGACCTCCAGATTATGGTCTAGGGTGTTTTTACATACTCATGCCTTCACCATTAGGCCATATCCATAGGATACTTATTAAAATAAAATAAAAACATATGGTTGGTGGTTGCTGAGATTTTTTTTTTGAAGTGGTTGCTGAAAATTAAAAAAGTGATTGATAAACAATCGAATTTATCTAACATTAATTATCTCTTAAATAATTATATCTAAGAGTGACCCCAATGGGCTGATTTTCAGGCTCCCTAAGTATGCTATAAGGGGGGCATACAGAATTTAAACTCACAGTGACACCCTTGCTAAGTGACACCCTTGCTAATTCCTCATCCCTTATTTAAATTAAATGTCTCCCTTAAATTAGGGAGCTTGCTAAAGTGAATAATGCCATATTTTTAACCACACAATTCACTTTTCTCTCTCCACCTATTTATCCTAATCTTCTTCAACTATACTAAACTTAATTTTAACCACTTCGGTAATAATCTCCTCTAATAAAAACGATACGTAATTTATTAGATGACATTTAATAATCCCCTAATTGGTTGTTTAAACGCATACGATATTTTTTTGACAATGATACGACATTAAAATCTCATTTTGCAAGTATAAAATATTTTATTCCGATTTTTGTATTAAAAAAAATGGAAAATGTGTTGGTAGTTAAATTAATTGGTTGAGATGTGAAAAAAAAAATAGTATTGGGGAATTGTATAGAGAATGCTTATTGGAATTGGTTGTTTTATAGGGTGTTGAAAAAGTAAATCTGGAACGGAAAATAAGATAAATGGGGAGTGTGATAGGGAGAACCAATGGGGTCACTCTAAGGGCGCACCCAGAATAAGGACAAAGGGGGCTAAGCCCACCCGCATAAAAAAATATTACACTATGAAATCTATGTAGTCCAGTTTAATTTATAAAATATTAATAATCCAATCCACCCGACGAACTCGATATAGTCCATTAACCATCCCCATATTAAAATTATGGCTCCGCGCCCTTGCTTACATCTTTTAATTTATAACTCCAATAAGGATAATTCTTTCACTAATTTTTCTCTTTTTTCCGTGCTCTTTATTTTAATATCACAATCACCATATTCCAACGTGATTTTTAAAAATTCACAATTTGAAATTCCCTAAGTAAATTTCGATCATATTAATAACGATGCAATGATATCAAACGATATTTCGGAACGAAGAGAATGAATGTAACGTCGTGTCCTGAATACCGAGTCCTTATCCGGACATGGGACGTTCGGCCCGTGACATTTAGAGTAAATTCTAAATCTCACGTAAGCCTCGTGTCATATAAGAGTAATTAACGATTCGCGCAGAAGAAAACATGTAGAATACTCGGGAATATAGACCTTCAGGATCTTCCATACAACCAACTCGACTAGAACTACAACTGTTGTCAAACTACATCATAAATAAGTGAAATAAATACTAGAATCCCAAACAACCATCTTATCTGAAAAGAAAGAACAACTGTAACTTATGGAAACATTGCCTTATCCAAAGGAACTACTGTAACAGGAAACTAAAACATAAAAAGACTTCATTGCTCCATCCTAAACAAGCACTCCAAACTTGTCATCAACTCGGCATATACCTGCAAACTTATTATTCCAAATAAAAAGAGTGAACATTAGCTAGATGTTCGGTAAAGAGAAAGAGTATCGAAAGGGAGACTCATGGTTGTCATAAGCTGGGAGACACAATATGAATCTACTTCATCCATTTTCACAAACAGTTTAAAGAACAATACTTGTAGCATAATGATAACCACTTTAACGTACACATTAAATGCCTAGAAAACATGCCTACTTACTATATTGGTTTATCTTACACATACTTGTTAAGTTACATTAGTTACTTACTTAACCTACTCGTGTTCTTGTCATATTCTTGTTTTGTCACTTACTTAACATGAGGGCATGGTGCGACACGAGGAACATGACTATTCGTACGTCTGACGTGGGGCTGGGTCGCGGAACCCCGTTCGGTACATCGTCTTGAGAATGACATGTGGAATACAACTAGTCACACGTCCGACATGTGACTTAGAACCCATGGTACTCCGTTCAGTACATCGCGAGGTCACTAACTATAAAAATAGGAGCACATAAACTCTTGCCTAACCTAGGAGAACATACAAGAGCTTATCAACACCAAACTACCATCTTATCCCCACTATTAATATGAAAAAAACCCAAAACCCAGCTAGGACTCAAAGACAACTTACTGGACACCCTGCTGGAGACCTGGACTACCCAGAACTAAGTCTGGGGATCAGTCCGGACGCTTTCCGGGTGTTGATGAGAGTCAACTTTACTATGCTCTGGTGCATGTTTTAACCCCCGTTTACGACACTTTTGGCTCATTTTGGGTACTTTAGACCATATATGGGGTAAAAAATCACGTTGCACGCTCACTTAGAGGTGAACCGTCACATAGATGGGAAACCTAGCATTTTACGTTGTTTTGGTCCCTATTCGAGCCCTATCTTTTTTGCGGAATTATGCGTGGTATGTTGGATGTCATTTGAGATGCAGGAAATAGGTGTCTCGTGAACCCGGAAGACAAGGCATGAGACTTAGAGAGGCAAAATCGAAGCCCGGGAATGAAAAAGGATCAAATATACTAGGTGTTTTCGCCTTACATTCACTTTAACTGCAATTTGAGCAATATTGGAGGCATTTTATGGATTTTCTTATAATCATCAAAGTTGTAGATAATTGAATGAGAATTCCAAATCAACTTGAATCGCTCAAATTAGAACTCTACATGCAAAGATATTGTCATATTACTGCAGATGTATCGGTGCTGTCAAGTTCCACGTTTTTTGGCACGTGCCGGAAGAGTTCGGCACACGCTCCCGACGTTTTTCAGCATCCATTCCGTTTTTTACACTTTTGGCGCGCGTCAAAACATCCTGTCAGATTATTACAACGTGTTTTGATGTAAAAAAAGGAGATTTTCACCCCCATTTGATATCCACTCATAGATAAACATACCAAGACACTTTTAGGCCGATTTTCATCCCTCTTTCACCTTAGATTAGCTAATTCCTCTATTTCTCTTAGATTAAACATATTCCAGCTTAGATTCTAGCTCTCTTTGTTGGATTTTGGCATTTTAGAGTTTTCTTCTTCCCTAAGTGACAATAGGTGTGGATGAAGATTGATGTAATTCCAATTTTTCTGCATATTGGTAACGGATTTCATTTCGTTTTCAGTTTATGGCTTTAATTTCATCCTTGTTTCTTGTTCTTAGAATTATAATGAGTATCTAAACACTTGCATAGCTAAATTATGTGAAAGTTGAAGAAATCTTCCTCTAATTGATGAAATTGGGAACGTGTAGTGCTTAACTGTTGTTGTATCGACGAATTCGTGTCTTAGAACTTGTTCTTAACTCTTGAATTGACTTGATCACTTGATTCATTAATTCACACACCACTTTTATAAATGTATGTTGCGAAGGGGTGTGGGAAAAGGGGTTTTAAGATCGTTGCTTCTAATTGACTAAGTTGTTCAGATTCGATTAGGTAACGAGGTTTGCCGGTGTGAATTGAACGGCCCTAGAGCGTTAATCTTGTTTTGGTCAATTAAATTTTAAAGGAAAACTGTTGAACCAGGCAAAGGGTACTAGGTTGTTGCATGACGTCTAGCACCATTTTAGGAGTTTGCACCCACGAATGAGTCGATATAGTCGTTAGGTTGGTAATGCTCATTCCCAAATAATCGATTAGAGAGGCGAAAGTAATAAATTGGATCATGGTTTGGCTATGTCTCTCTCTTGTTATCTTTATGCATTAGTGCTAATTACAACTTTTTCCACCATCGATTAACCTAAACTAAGTATGAAAATGACTTTGGTACTCAATTGATTCCTCGTGGGACCGACCTTGCTTGCTACTATAGTGCATCTGACTCGTTCCACTGCCGGGAAAGTTGGACCGTCAATATTTTGGCCATCAAGAATTTTTGTCGCTGTTGCCGGGGAATCCAATCGATATCTCTTAAGTCATTCAAGTACATAGGCTTAGGTCTTTTTAATTTATTGTTTTCTTGTTATTTGAGTTTGTGCAGTTTATGATCTAAACTCGTCATGGAATGCACTAATGAGCAACCTATGTTCCAAGCTCAAGTTCCCAACCCAAACAATAATTTTGACCCATTAGGTATCCTAAAGGCATCATTGATAATGTTTTGGTTCAAGGCGATAAGTTTGTTTTCCCAGATGATTTTGTTATTGTAGAGATGGAAAAAGATTCTAGGATTCTAGTTTTACTTGGGAGACCCTTCTTGGCTATGGGAAGAGCCTTGCTTGATGTGCAGACTGGAGAGATTATATTGAGAGTTTACAATGAGAGTGTCACCATCAAAGTTTATGAGAATGTAGATCATCCATATGATGAGTGGGGTAAAAGTGAGCATGTAGATATGGTGGAAGTGTTTCGAGTGAGTCATGGGAACCAAGAGATGTTGAAGAAGGAGACGAGTGAGGTAAATGTTAAGGAAGGGAGAAAGAATTCGAATGCAAAATTTGGTGAAATCAAGTCTTGTCGGAGACTATAAACTCGACATTCCTATCAGTATAACTCCATCATGACCTCTTTCTACCCATAATTCCACCTTCATGTCAATGGTATAACTTTAAAGTTGACACCGCGTAAGTCATTCCATCGAGCCAACGACATAAAACAAAGGCGCTTGTGGGAAACAACTCTTTCCTTGTGTGGTAGTAGTAGGAGCGAGTCTTAGGTAAAAGAGTGGAGAATTTTGGCCTAAGAAAAGAGCTCTTCGGTGAAACTTCCTTTTGTTCACTATGACCCGTTTTGGCCCTTATTTTATGCATGGATGATTCTTTCATTTTTTATTATCTTTTCATCTCATGTGGTTCGAGTTCGGTACCTTTGTGAGCATAGCTTAATGTGTTTGTAGTCTTTTTTTTAGAGATCATTATAAGGGTTTTGACTTATTCATAGTCATTGGTTCTTTTAGTCTCATCCTTGAGTTAACCTATTTGCTCAAGTCTTTTCCTTTATCTTATTCTATTTTTCTTTTTATTTTGGGATCTCAATGTGGCTATTTATTGTATTACTTAGAGTTCTTAACAACTCCATTGTTAATAATACATCAATACCCCTACTATATATATAAAAGATAATAGATATGTGTGGTTATAAAGTATATCATCTGATATAACCGTGTTACAACCGTTGTAATATATCACTTGGTCTCACTTGAAAATTTTCGAAATACAAATAATACTTATTTTTCATCAAACTGGATGCTATCATAGTCTATTAACAAGGATAACGCTGCATGAATTCCCATAATCACGTACGTTGACTTTCTATCTTTTTTGCTCCATTCATTTATATCTTATGACTTTATCAGAACTTGGACCAAAAAGCTGCCAAACTAAATTTTGTGCAAGATCAAATGAGCACCATGTTGAGGCTGAAGCGTAATGATTGGGATAGGAGCATGGGTATATGAGGGAGAAAGTTCAAAGGAGAAGCGTTGTAGAATGAGCGCCAATGCCATTTTAGCTTCTAGCAGAGCATAGTTTTGGCCGATGCAAATTCGAGGTCCCCATCCAAATGGAAAGAAAATAGCTTGACCCTTAGTCGCATGTAATACTCCTTCTGCAAACCTCTCTGGCTTGAACTCTAATGCGTCTTCTCCCCATAATTCAGAGTCATGATGCAACAACATTATGGGCAATGAGAGTTGGACTCCCGCAGGCAGAGTAACTCTGCCTAATTTGATTTCTTGAGTTGATGTTCTGGACAATTCAAACACCGAGGGATATAGTCTCAAGACTTCATACAAAATCATACTCACCTGCATTCATGGATACCATTAATTACTAATTAGACTTACCAAAACGCTCAATGACGACTAATTCATGGATACCATACTCACGATTTTCAAGTGATGTAAACCATCAAAGTGTGATTTTTGGGTCCCAAAATGTTCTAGCACTTCTTCTCGAGCAAGATTCTGCCAATGTGAATATTTACTCAACAATATCATAGTCCAAACAAGCAGTGTTGAGGTAGTCTCCTGTCCTGCAAAATAGAACAATTTGCACTCTTCAATGACATCCTGGATGCTCATGCCAACTTCCTTGTTTCCATGATTAATATCCATTTCTTTGAGATTGGTCTCAAGCAATGTCCCCAACAAGTCATCTTCACAAGCTTTCCCTTCTTCCATTTCCTTTATTCTTTCGTTAATAATAATCTTAATGGAGTTGTTCACTTCGTTGGAAATCGATTTCATCCTTCTGTTCATCTTGGTTGGCAATAAGCTGACAAATACATATATATACACATGTACTGAGTAATGTTGTTGTTGCCCCGGCCGTTCAAGCGCTTGAAATGTGAAATTAGAGAAATATTATAATTACCTCGAACCGGGGATGTAAAGCGACTGGAGAGCTTTAACAACTAGTTCAGCTTGCTCATGTTGAAGCTCGAATATCATCTTCCCTTGTTCATAATTACTGCCAAATGCTGTCCTCGATATAACTTCGCTAGTCAAGTCGGTAAGATCAGGCCAAACATCCACCTCCTTTGAATGACCTTTTTGTGAAACCAGCAGTGCATCCCATTTGTTAACTATCTCCATAGCACTTGTGTGAAAAGCTGGAAGCATATGCTACATATATGCATGAAGAAGAGTGTATACTGTATTATGATATATATATTGCCAAAACCTGTATAATGAATTAAATGGACATTCGATTACCATTCACTATAATATATTCATAAAGAATCGAATGGAAGTATGTCTCTATTTTTGAAAGTACCTTTAACTTATCTTGGTGAAAAGCAGGGTTGATTATTTTCCTATGTTTTGCCCATTTATCTCCTTCGTAGCTGAATAATCCTCGTAACAGCAGTTGTACAAGTGGATTTGGCTTTGGCTTAATGAAAATAACATGCTTCGAAATCACCTCTTTAATGCTTTCTGAATCCATAACAATGACTGTTGCTTTTGGCCCAAGCCATACATATGCATTTTTACCTGTTAAACAAATTAATAAACACATATAAATCATGCACACATATTGTATATAGTATTAGAATAATCTTATTATATGAACATTCATGTATGTCATGCGTAAATAGCGTAATTAGATGCCAATGAGGCTTATAACCTCAACGGCCTTGAGTTCAAGTCACACAGTGTGCATGTGTGGATTATAGTTATTTAGGGTTATAGTTATTTGAATGCAGTAACTTCGATTGGGTAAAAAAATAGATTAGTTAAATGCAAACTAACCAATCTACTCTAAACATATGCAAATCGGCTAATTTAGATACTAAATTCAAGCAAGGATTTTTTCAGATTTTGAGTGTGTGTTAGACCACTTGTACTTGAGAGATCACTTAAGGCTAGTACTTGAGGGTATAATAACTGATGTCCAAAATAGTAATGACCAACCTTAACCGGAGAATACCGGGTCGGAAGTACTACTAGAGGTGTGCAAGGTCGTATCCCACGGAGAATCAATCAATTATCAAAGTCGTTTTTCAACTTAGTTTAGGTCAATCAAAGGCGATTCACATTGCAATTATACTACTACGATAGAACTAAAGGTAATTATAAGAAAGAAGCATAGCCCAGACATGATCCAATTGAATACTTCCACCCCTCTAATTGACTATTTCGGCAACCAACCAACCAACCAACCAACCAACCTAATGATCATATCGACTTGTTCACGGGTGCAAACTCCTAAACTAGTGTAAGATGCCATGCAACAATCAAACACCCTTTGCCCGATTCAACAGTCCGCCTTTAAGGATTTAACTGACCGAAACAAGATTAACGCACTCGAGTTGCCCGATTTCACAACCGATTAAACCTCATCCCCTAATCAATATAAACAACTCGGTTGATTAATTATAAGAAACGATCTTAAAACCCCTTTTCCCACACCCCTACGCAACATACATTTATAAAAGTGGTGTGTGAGTTCATGAACAAGTTTGAAGACATAAAATTCGTCGATATAACAACAATTAAGCACTACCCATTCCTAATTTCATCAATTAGAGGGTGATTTCTTCAATCTTCACATGACTTGGCTATGATATGTTTAATTAGCTACTCATCATTAAACAAGAAATAACAAGCAAAGATGAAATTAAAGCCATAAACAAGAAAGAAACTGAAATTGATTACCAAAATCGTAGCACAATCTGGATTACATAAAGCTTCAACACCACCCAATGTCAATTGATGATGAAGAAGACCCAAAATGACAAAATCCAAAATTAGAATAGAAATCTATGCTAGATTATGCTAAATCTAAGTAATATCTTGTGTAGAAATGAATCTAAGGGTGAAAGAGAGTAATTTCGACCTAAGGATGAATTTGGGGATCAAGGAGTAAAGTATGAAGTGTATGAAGTAAAAAGGAAGTGTGTAAAAATCTGCGCAAAAAACTATATATAGGTGCCCAAAATCGTGCTTGAAAACGGCCTAATGTGCGCACATTGCCCTGTGTCGGCCGGGAAGAAACTTGATTCTGCTGGTGGAATGTGCACACATCTCTCTAAATGTGCGCACACAATCGTCTCTGAACCCTCATGTCCGTCGAACGTGCGCACACAATGCATCCTGTTTGCTGAATGTGTGCACACAATGCATCTTGTTTGCTGAATGTACGCACATTGAACGATCTTCTCAAAACCAGACATTCTGTTTCTTGAATGTGTGCACATTGACTCTGATGTGCACACATTGGCTGTTGAAGTTCCAAATCTTCACTTTTTATTTTCGTCAACTTTTCCTTCCCCGAGCCTCGGTTTCGTCTTTCTAAGCCTCATGCCTCAATTTCCGGGTTTATGAGTCACCTATATCCTGCACTTCACATGCCAAACAACATACCGAGCGTAATTCAGCAAGAAAGATAGGCCTCGTAAAATGGTGAGGTTTTCCATCTATTTGATGGTTTACCTCAAAGTGAGTGCTCAATGTGTTTTTACCCTATAAATGGTCTAAAACTATCCAGAATGAGCCAAAAGTGTCGTAAATGGAGGTTAAAACATGCACCGAAACATAGTAAAGTTGGCTCTCGTCAATAACTCCAGTCAATAGAAAAAGAAAAAAACTTAGTTAAATGCAGAGAATAATTGTGGGGAAGGCAAATTTATTGCATTAGATCTTTTTTTGGATACATCAGCATTACCCATTGCATAAGGGAATCTACCGTAACAAATATAATAACCTCTACCATGTGGCACCACTCACACATAAGGGAATCCTTTATGGAAGGCGCTCACCATTCCCTACAGCCAAGCCATCTGAACCTGCAAAACCAGAACTACAATGCAAATTGTTCAAATCAGATGTCACATGATTTGTGGCACCACTGTCTAGATGCCAGGAGGGATCACCAACAGTAAGAGGTCCAGCCAAATATGCAGAGGTTTATCAAGAAGGAGGTGGTCCAATAACATTGTTGTTAAAGGTTGGATCAAATCGATACCAGCATGAAGTCACTGTATAGCCTGTTCTGCTGCACAATTGACACACCATTTTGGCCTGATTTTCTTGATTAGGGCCTCTACCACCACGGCCTCCTCTGCTAGATCTGCCACCCTCTCTGCCAATGTAACCTTCATTACCTCTACCTCTATTGAAAGAGAACTGACCAACACCTTGATTATCTTGAGTAAATGGCTTATTACCAGCAAGCATGAAAGTAGGTTGATGGTTGTCAATGCTAGGGTTACCATTCAAACGAGCAATTAGCCTTTCATGAGTGATGAGTTGTGATTGTACCTCTTGCCAACTCAGTGATCCAACCTTAGATGTAAGGTTAACAATAGCATATTCATAATCTTGATTCAATCCCCCAAGAGTTGCCAAAATCAGTTCAGATTTGCTAATAGGATATCGAGCTGCTGCAAGTTTATCAGAGTATCCTTTCATTTCTACCAAATAATCGGCCATGGACTTAGTTCCATTTGAAGATTTTGTCAATGCATCCTTGTATTCAAGCATCTTGGCTTCTGTTTGGCTATTAAACAAAGTCTCCAGAGTTTGCCAAATCTCTTGTGCTCTACCATATCCAACCACCTCAAGCAGAGCCTGCTCGGTCATGGAGCTGAGGGGCCAACCAACGAGCAAATTGTCTATGTTATCCCAAGCCTCAAAGGTAATATTGGGTGTCAAGGACAAACCGCCTACCATAGTAGATCTGGGTCGATTTCCGATGAGATGATCTTCGAGTTTATGCCTTTTAATAATGGGAAGAACGGTATACCTCCACAGTAGGTAATTGTTCCGATCAAGCTTGACAGAACATGTTTGGGTGAGATGGCCAGTAAACGGATCATTTGTTGCAAACATCGAAGCAAAGGGCGGCATAATGGATCCACAAGAGCGGGGGAGAAATTAGGAGCTCCGAAGCTAGGAATAAACACGGAGGAAGGAATACCGGTCCCGTCGGAGAACGGTGGAAAGAATGGTGGAATTCCTACAACCCCGGGATACTGGGATCGTGTCGGAATAGGGATTCCCCATGACGGAATGGTGTTAACAGAACCAGAGGTCGTAGTGGTGATGCTCGGTCCATCACTCACCAATGCAATAGACAGCGTGGTACCGGTATCGGCGGAGAGCGGCGATGCGGTCATCCTTGCTCTGACATGAAGAGAATAATTGTGGGGAAGGCAAATCTACTGCATTAGATCTTTTTTTTTTTTTGGATACATCAGCATTACCCATTACATAAATGCTACACATAAGGGAATCTACCATAACAAATATAGCAACCTCTATCATGTGGCACCACTCAACACATGACACATGTATACTACACATTATCTAACAAATGCAAACTAACCAGTCTACTTTAACACATACGTTGCATATATTTTACTAGTGTAGTAGTGTTCATTGTAGGTAGTACACGGGGGATGTTTATTCATCTTAATCATTCATTTTCAAATCAAGATTTAGCTATTGATTCCTTCAATTTTCTTAAATTTTTTTTGAGAAGAGCACAATTTTATTACTCAACATCTGTTAAACAAACGAAAATTACATTTGAGAAGAACACCCTCAATAAGAGCTTCCTACCAACTCTAAATATTTTCATATTTCTTTAATAAAAGGGGTTGTTTTATTAAAAAGAAAATTGATTATTGTTTCCTTATCCAATTTGTGTTCCTTATCTGTCCTCATTCTTCAATCTCTCACACCCACCACCCACCACCCCCCTTACACACAACGGTAGGAAGGTTGAAATTTTATTCTTGATATTTTTTTTTTCCTTTTCTATAGATCACTTATTTAATACGGAGACTAATGATGTAACCTTTTCTTTTTAACTTATTCGAATTAAACATGACGGTGGCAAAGATGAGATAATGGGTTGAAAATTCAATACAAAGAAGATAATGATGGACCGGGGTTGGCATCTCATGATGATGATGGTGTTGCAGGTGAAGAAAGATAATATATTAAATAAATAATAAAAAAGGTACTCACCCCCGGTTCCAATTTCAGTTTAACCAATATATGGAGTTACAAAAATCACACAGATTAATGATTTTAAAATAATTAAAAACCATATAAAATAATAATTGTAGTGTTTTTTTTATTGCTATGAAATGTAATTCACTCGGATAAGAAACAAATTTTTCGCAAAAGAAGATATCACTCGCTCCATCTCGACCTGACAGAATGGTGATGATGTTAATAATGGTAACTTAGCGGCCTTTTAGATGGGAGGACCAGGATCCGTACCCACTAACACCATGAATTTAGAGATAACTCTCACTACTACGGTTGTCGAAATTCGATCCTGCGTTTCTTGATATAATCTGCACCCGAGAACCAACTGAACTAGCTACCCATACGGCTAAGAACCCAATTTCCTTTCGGGAATCAACTCTATCCGTTAAATTAGAACGACGAGATTATATACAGGGTAATATTATTTGGTAAAATTTTTTGAGTGATGTGAACATTGTTTTTTATGAAAAAAAAAAAAAAAAAATTCCTGAAGTGACTTGATCTATCGAATAAGTATAAATCTTGAATACATAAAATAAATATCATTCGATATAAAACTCAAATGCAATATATATTGTTGGGCCATTTTATATGAGTTAAAAAAACGTAAAAATTAATAAACATACCATATTTCTGAACAGCATCTTGGAAGAGAGGTACGACTCTGTGCTCAATAGCATGAGAAAAGCCATTGACGGGTTTGGAATGAGCTTCCAAAAGCATTTTCTTCATATCTTTCAAGTCTCCATGGAATAGTCTGTAAGGGTTACCTTTAAAGCCTTGTTCCTGAAGTTTCTTCTCCATTTTCTTTGGTTCAAACCATACCCAATTCAATACCTTTAATGCCACAAACAAAACGGTACCGGTAAAAGAGAAGACCACAATCGTAAAGCTGTTTTCCATGTCTTTCTTTCTTTTAGTTTTTCCTCTAACTAGCTGTGAACCAAAACCAGTTGCCAGCAAGCAAGGCTACTTATTTATAGTACGTAGTGGAGGGCCGGCTTGTGGAAAAAGCTTAATAATTTCCACAAGAATAAAGACACCAAATAAAAATTTATGAGTATAAAAGACAAAGATAGCAAGTCTTTTTTATTTATTTATTTATTTTTATTTCTTGGGATAGGGAAATAGAATTTTTATTCGGGACAGGTATAAGAATCGAATTATGACTCTCATCAGAACGTGCAAGGCTCGGTATCACCATGCCGAATTCTATATATATCTATATATATTCTCATCAGAAACATCACAGACTCACAGTGTGGATGCTATCATAGTCTATTAACAATTGTTGGAACTTTATGATGTTTTAGCTCCAAAATGGGTTTAACCGTAAGTGGCGAACAATCAACTTCAGGTCTGGATTTGAATGACTTACGGAATGAATTTCCAAATGGCTAAAAACAATTTTGGAAACTAGTAAGATAGTAGTTGATGTTAGGTTTTGAATCACTCGATTTCGATATCGAGTGAATTATAAAATAATTAATGTCTAAAAGTAGAGTGATTTATGTGACTGTTGTAAAGGAAATATGTTCCATTTGTCCCACATAGGTTATGGAACTTAAGAATTCTCACTATTTAAGAGTTACATTTAGAGGTAAGTCCTAAGGTGCAAGAGAATTTTGTAAGGGCAACGTAGATGTTTGTTGATTCAGAACCCCAAACGCGTGCGCTGCTATCGTCCGTTCGGCTCGGGCTTGCGGCTTGAAAAGTAAAATAGTGTTTTTGGTTAAGTTTAATATTGACACGTGCCACTCATTTAGAGTGTACAAGTGTGTAGAGTGTTGTGTTAACTAGAACCTTTGGATTATATTGTGTCTTGAGATTTTTGTAGTTGGTTACAACAATATCTAGCATATATGCTAGGATATCTCTTAGCTTTGTATCCAGAAAAACTATCAATGAAAATCTATCTTCTTTACTTTTAAGTTGGTAGCAGAGCCACATAAATGGCGACTCCGCCATCGTCCGCCGGCGAACAAGAAAAAAATAAATCTCTGAGTTGGGCCCGGCCCTATATTAGTATTTTTGGGCCAGCTCAACATTGGATTTTTCTGAATCAAAGGTTCGAATAAAATTGAATTCGGTTGACATTTTAAGTGCCATACAACCGAAATTCTAAAAGGTAGCATCCCTTCTGCAAAATTCTGAACAGATAATTCTGTTCATTGCCAACTTTATTCTACCTATATAATTGCAACACATTGAATGAAAACAAATAGAATTTTCCTGCATACTAAAATTCTGCCAAAGCAAAAAGACATTTTCGCATAAACACACTTGCATAGTCAGAGATATTCAAAGCCTGATCAATTCATTGCTTGTTCACATCTAAGTAGTACTGGTTTACTTAGTCTTGATCAAGCAATGAATTGATCAAGCAATGAATTTATTTAATATATTTTCAACTTTTTAGAAAATGTGAACAAGGTTGAATATATCTCTGACAATTCAAGGCCTGATGAAACACCATAATCATATCGACAAGTTTTTCTAAAAAGGTAAATTTTGGAATATGATTTGAAAGTGGATCAAAAATCCACATTCGGATTTCCAACTTATTTTGAATGCAATTTGAAAAATAGAAAAAAAGAAGGAAAAGAACTTGGACCAAAAAGCTGCCAAACTAAATTTTGCGCAAGATCAAATGAGCACCATGTTGAGGCTGAAGCGTAATGACTGGGATAGGAGCATGGGTATATGAGGGTGAAAGTTCAAAGGAGAAGCATTGTAGAATGAGCGCCAATGCCATTTTAGCTTCTAGCATAGCAAAGTTTTGGCCAATGCAAATTCGAGGTCCCCATCCAAATGGAAAGAAAATAACTCGACCTTTAGTCGCATGTGATACCCCTTCTGCAAACCTCTCTGGCTTGAACTCTAATGCATCTTCACCCCATAAATCAGTGTCATGATGCAGCAACATTATGGGCAATGAGAGTCGGACTCCTGCAGGCAGAGTAACCTTGCCTAATTTTATTTCTTGCGTTGATCTTCTGGGTATTGCGAATATTGGTGGATATAGTCTTAAGACTTCATACAAAATCATATTCACCTGCATTAATTCATGGATACCATTTAATTAGATTTACCCAAACACGTACGTACTCAATGACCAATTATGTTATATGTTATATGTTGTTGGACAGATAAATATAATCAGCACGCAGGGGTCGTTATGTGTGTATTAATGAAATACTCACGATTTTCAAGTGATGTAAACCATCATAGTCTGGTTTTTGGGTCCCAAAATGTTGTAGAACTTCTTCTCGAGCAAGATTCTGCCAATGTGAATATTTACTCAACAATATCATAGTCCAAACAAGCAGTGTTGAGGTAGTCTCCTGTCCTGCAAAATAGAACAATTTGCACTCTTCAATGACATCCTGGATGCTCATGCCAACTTCCTTGTTTCCATGATTAATATCCATTTCTTTGAGATTGGTCTCAAGCAATGTGCCCAACAAGTCATCTTCACAAGCTTTCCCTTCTTCCATTGCCTTTATTCTTTCGTTAATAATAATCTTAATGGAGTTGTTCACATCGTTGGAAATCGATTTCATCCTTCTGTTCATCTTGGTTGGCAATAAGCTGACAAATACATATATATATATATATATGTATATATATATATATATATATATATATATATATATGTAGTGAGTGATGTTTAATTGTATACAAGGTACTAGTTGTTGTTGCCCATTGCAAGCACAGGAAACGTGAAAAGAAACATTATAATTACCTCGAACCGGGGATGTAAAGCGACTGGAGAACATTAATAACAAGTTCAGCCTGCTCTCGTTGAAGCTCGAATATCCGCTTCCCTTGTTCATAATTACTGCCAAATGCTGTCCTAGATATGACATCGCTAGTCAAGGCGGTAAGATCAGGCCAAACATCCACCTCCTTTGAATGACCTTTTTGTGAAACCAGCAGTGCATCCCATTTGTTAACTATCTCCATAGCACTTGTGTGAAAAGCTGGAAGCATATGCTACATGCATGTAGAGTATATTGTAGTATTATAATATATTGCCAAAATCTGTATAATAAAATTGATATTTCTAATATTGTTTAATGCCCCTCAAAAAAAAAAAAAAAGGTTTAATGAGGTAAAAACAATTTCATTCACTATATATATTATATTCATAATGAATGGAATGGAAGTATGTCTCTATTTCTGAAAGTACCTTTAACTTGTCTTGGTGAAAAGCAAGGTTGATTATTTTCCTATGTTTTGCCCATTTTTTTCCTTCGTAGCTGAGTAACCCTGGTAGCAGTAGTTTTACAAGTGGATTGTTCTTTGGCTTATCGAAAATAACATGCTTCGAAATCACCTCTTTAATGCTTTCTGGATCCATAACAATGACTGTTGCTTTTGGCCCAAGCCATACATATGTATTTTTACCTGTTAAATAAAGTGAGTAAATAAATAAATTTCAAACAAAATCAATAATTATAGATGGAGTCTTGTTTTAAACCATTGTAATAACTTTAAAACTTTAAATGTTTAACTTGTATTTTTAAAATATGGCATCAAAAATAAATTCTATTTCAAACAAAATCAATAATTATAGATGGAGTCTTGTTTTATTTTTTACATTGTAATAACTTTAAAATAAACTTTAAAATGATGGATCCCATCTAGATGGAAGTCTATATCTACATGTCCATCTAGACTCCATTCTATTATAATATAATTTAAATTTTATGTGGTTAACTTTTTTTTTTTTTCCTTTTCTTGTTTGCGTATAGAATAATGATTTAAGCACATAATTTTGCACAGAAAAATACACAGAAAGTGTATTCACACCGTACAATGTGATTTGTGATGTAAAATATAAGAAAATGAAAAAAAAACCAACAACAATCGGATTGCATTTTCTGTGTATTTTTATGTACAAAATTTTGTGCTTAAATCATTATCCTTCCGTATATTTCAAACATTTTTTTTGTTAGGATAAGTTTATCCCTGTTCCTAGACATAATTTTTTTTTCTTTTTTTTTATTCAAAAATTTTATTTTAATAAATACTCCCTCAATT
Organism: Gentiana straminea; assembly: GCA_036785695.1. Lineage (NCBI taxonomy): Eukaryota > Viridiplantae > Streptophyta > Magnoliopsida > Gentianales > Gentianaceae > Gentiana > Gentiana straminea. The sequence goes on from JAVUPR010000266.1 coordinate 7,086,678, forward strand.
CCAAAATAACTGAGACAATAGTCCAAAAAATTTTGTTTTAAAATAACTGAGGTAGAACACATTCCAATACAAAATTTCCCGAATCATAAATCAGGAACACTAATCATCATTTTCATCCAAAAATAAATCTTAACGAGATAGTTTTTTTTTACTAAATTATAAATATGTTTTTTTTATTGATTAAAAATCATCAAATCTGAAGTCAGCAAAAAAAATATTAATTAAGAAAATGCTTTAATGTTTTTTAACATCAAAATAACAAAAACCACTTAAATATAATTAATGTAGTTTTTTTTTTAAATTTCTTTTACCGGAATAATAGGGATAGATGTAATGAAAACACAATATTAAATATTAAATACCATCTTTAAAATGTAACTCAATCAGATAAAAAGTTAAATTGAAACTAAAAGAGTATATGCCATTAACGGGTTTGGAGCGAGCTTCCATAACCATTTTCTCCATATCTTTTAAGTCTCCATAGAATAATCTGTAAGGGTTACCCTTAAAGCCTTGTTCCTGAAGATGCTTCTCCATTTTCTTTGGTTCAAACCATACCCAATTCAATACCTTTAATGCCACATACAAAACGGTACCCGTAAAAAACAACAACACAATCATAAAGCTGTTTTCCATCTCCAAAAATATATAACTAATCTTTCTTTTAAATTAGTATACCCTTGTCAGCACAGGACAGGGGTACGTATTTATATATCTTAGGTAATAGAGGGTAGAAGGACATATACGTAATTAACTTCATCGTCAGTAGTCAAAGGCCTTGGCGAACTTGGCTTCAGTTGGCTGCTGGGAAGTGTATATTAATATTCCACGCTTGCCTCGGAAATTTCAACTTACTAATTATAGTGGACGAGAATGTTCTTTCTTGGCCGACTATTTTTCCCTTTTGTCGGGAGCGAAAGATTTTATTAATTACAAACGGGTGTTTAATATTCCACGCTTGCCTCGGAAATTTCAACGTACTAATTATAGTGCCACTGACGTTGCTATTGATAACCAACACTGACGTTGGTGTTTAACAACGAACGTCAGTGACATATAAAAGTGTCACAATTTAGAAACGTCAGTCACTGAGTGGCGTTGGTGTTTCACTAGCGACTGACGTTGGTGTTTCAATATCAATTAATGTCAGTGACACTTATGTTTTTTTTATTAGTAAAAAAATAATCAAAAATTAGATTTCTTTAGTAAAAAAATGGTGTGCTAATAGAACCCACCTTGTTTTATTGTAGTTACGTAAGAAAAAAATTGGGAAGGGGATTTTTTTGAGAAGTGGGATGGGTAAATAATATAATTAATGTATATATAATATTTAGAAGCAAAAAGAGAAGGATAATTTTGTCATTTTATCTTTTATTTCAGACACATTAACCAATTTCTTAATTTGTGTGATTTTTCTCAACGCGGCTGTTGGAAAAAAAGAAGGAGTATTTTATTTTATTAATTGTAAGTAGACTTCGGAGCCCTGAAGCTGGCCTATAAATATTATATCTCTGGATTATGATTGATATACGAAATAGATTGATTGAAATTTGTCATACAGGTATTTGCATCGTTGATCATAATGTGTTTAAATTGATCATGATGTAAAAAATTATGATGTAATGGTTATTTTTAGGCTATATATATATGAACATGTGTAGGAAAGGATATGTAAAAGGGTTATACATTTTTTTTTTATTAAATATGTATTGATTTGAGTCCTATTAAGTTTTTTAATTTAAGTAAAATAAAATATATCTAAATTACACCCATGTGCTAGGTGAAAAGTTTTACCATAAATCTCTTCAATCTCATTAGTTTGACATACAAATAAAATTTGGTTGAGGACCATTCTAAAATTTATGTCGCATATGTTGCACATATTTTACTAGCGTTAATTGTAGGTAGTACACGGGCCATGTTTTTTTCCCTTGTGTATTCGTTTTTCTTTTCTTTTTTGAGGGGATGTCTAATCATTCATTTTCAAATCAAGATTTGGCTATTGATTTCTTCATTTTTTAATTTTTTTTATTTCGAGAAGAACACATTTGATTACTCAACATCTGTTAAACAAGCAAAAATTACATTTGAAGGTGGAGAACACCCTCAACAAGAGCTTCCTACCAACTCTAAATATTTTTTTGCTAGCAAATGATCCGGATGATTTTCTTTCTGCTTGACAAGGAGAAATTAAAATAAGAAAAACAAGCTAAGAAGATACGACAATCATCAACAATATTGCCTATGTTGTAAATGTCGAGCAACTCAGAACTCAACTTATGACAATCCGTGAGAGAATCTGTTTCCTTCGGGTTTTTTTTTTTTTTTTTTTTTTTTTTTTTTTTTTTTTTTTGAGGAAATCCTTCGGTTTTTTTAAGAATATGAATTTCAAATAGGTTTTAGTTGAAGTCTTCTCAAGTGCTGCAGTTTTCTAAAGGTTTCGGTTTGGTTTTGCTTGGTTATAAGGTAAGGGGATCTTCCTAATATGTAATTAGGTTTATGATGTTTAAGGTTGAGTGTTTGTGGTGTTTTAATGCTAGAAATCATGCCTACTTGTTGTTAGAGAAGTATGTGATGTTTAGTTATGTAAAAGTGATGCTTTTCTGTTGTTTTGCTATGCCTATTGATGTTAAACTTGTTTGGAATCGAGTGGGGATCGTTTGGATGCATAAAGCTGAGTTTTTGGGAGTTTCTACGCTACGGGCGCACCAGATCCAATGCGGGCGTACCAAGGAGTCAGAATGTCCGTTTTTACATTCAAAGGCCTGGTGCAGGCACACTGGTGCAGCAGAATGCCCCTGTTTGGCCAGTGCAAGTGCACTGAATCCCGGTGCAGGCGCACTGACCCTGCTTTTGATGTTTAGCTTCTTTTTGTCCTTCCGACTATAAAAGTTATAAAAGTTGTAATTCTCCTTATAAAAAAAGTGTGGTTGTCCTATTACTCCAAAATAATTCAAAACCTGTCATTATCCCTAATTCTCCATTTTTTTTAGTGGAGTAAAATTACTATTTATGTTTCTAAAAAAAACTGCCTTTTTTTATGCGTATGTTTTAACTACCATTTTGCTCTTTCTCTTACGTCATGTTTACTATTTTATGGACGAGAAAAGTTATTATGCAACAGTTATTTGAGAGTTATACTTAGTGGATGGATGTGATACATCCACATCACACCTACATCTCTATTGTGTGAAAATAGATGAGTTGGATTAATCTCATCCTCCACTTGGTATAACCATCATGATGCCCCATAATTTTTCTCTTTATGGATAGATGAATATCAAGGTTGTTTACTTTTTTTTCCAGATTTGTTTTCGTATTGTTGTTGCAGAGGAGAAACCTGTTTCCATCCACACATTCACATCACATCAGAGTGGATGCTCTCAAAGTTTATTAACAAGGATAACACAATATGAATTCCCACCATCACATAGACAAGTTTTTCTAAATTGTAAATTCTGAAATTTGATTTGAAATCGGAGTGGAATGTGGATTCAAACGATCTATTTTTGGATTTCCAATATATTCTGAATGCAATTTGAAGAAAAAAAAATACTGCCAAACTAAATTTTGTGCAAGATCAAATGAGCACCATGTTGAGGCTGAAGCGTAATGATTGGGATAGGAGCATGGGTGTATGAGGGAGAAAGTTCAAAGGAGAAGCGTTGTAGAATGAGCGCCAATGCCATTTTAGCTTCTAGCAGAGCAAAGTTTTGGCCGATGCAAATTCGAGGTCCCCATCCAAATGGAAAGAAAATAACTTGACCCTTAGTCGCATTTGATACTCCTTCTGCAAACCTCTCTGGCTTGAACTTTAATGCGTCTTCACCCCATAATTCAGTGTCATGATGCAGCAACATTATGGGCAATGAGAGTCGGACTCCCACAGGCAGAGTAACTCTGCCTAATTTTATTTCTTGCGTTGATCTTCTGGAAACTGCGAACACTGGTGGATATAGTCTTAAGACTTCATACAAAATCATATTCACCTGCATTAATTCATGGATACCATTTAATTAGATTTACCCAAACACTCAATGGCTAATTATGTTGATTATATGTTGTTGGACAGATAGAAATTATCAGCACGTAGGGGTCATTTTGTATTAAAGAAATACTTACGATTTTCAAGTGATGTAAACCTTCATAGTCTGGTTTTTTGGTTCCGAAATGTTGTAGAACTTCTTCTCTAGCAAGATTCTGCCAATGTGAATATTTACTCAACAATACCATAGTCCAAACAAGCAGTGTTGAGGTAGTCTCCTGTCCTGCAAAATAGAACAATTTGCACTCTTCAATGACATCCTGGATGCTCATGCCAACTTCCTTGTTTCCATGATTAATATCCATTTCTTTGAGATTGGTCTCAAGCAATGTGCCCAACAAGTTATCTTCATTGACTTTACCAGCTTCCATTGCCTTTATTCTTTCATTAATAATAATCTTAATGGAGTTGTTCACATCTTTGGAAATCGATTTCATCCTTCTGTTCATCTTGGTTGGCAATAAGCTAACAAATACATATATATGTTGTGAGTGATGTTGTTGTTGCCCCGTTCAAGCACAGGAAATTAATGTGAAAAGAAACATTACTTTTACCTCGAACCGGGGATGTAAAGCGACTGGAGAGCATTAACAACAAGTTCAGCCTGCTCTCGTTGAAGCTCGAATATCCGCTTCCCTTGTTCATAATTACTGCCAAATGCTGTCCTAGATATAACATCGCTAGTCAAGGCTTGAAGATCAGGCCAAACATCCACCTCCTTTGATCCTTTTTGTGAAACCAGCAGTGCATCCCATTTGTAAACTATCTCCATTGCACTTGTGTGAAAAGCTGGAAGCATATGCTATATATGGAGAGAATATAGTATTATAATAGAATATATTGCCAAAATCTGTATAATGAAATGGATATTTCTCGTGGATGTGACCGTATCCATCCGATGAATCACTTTGATCCAGAATTGTTTATGTCAAAGTACCAAGAATTTTTATAAAAGATAAATCGGAAGCCACTACAAAATAAAGATTTTTTTGTGACAAATCTTGGGTGACAAAGAGGAGTTTTGTCACAAAAGGAATGCTTCTAGTGACAATGTTTTATTTTGTCACGAGAATGGCGACAAAAAAAGATGTTGTTACTAAAAAAACTTGATGGATAGTCACAAAAGATAGGGTTTCACTGGTGCGATGTCCGACAAACTTTGTTATAGGGTTTTAGTGACAACGTACTTTTTTTTGTTTATGAAATCCATAATGATTTACGTAACAAGCATTTTGTCACGATTAGGGGTATAAATGAACTAAATGAGTTCGTGATCGATTCGAGATCGAATAGACTCGATAGTTAATTTAAGTTAATGAACTAATTCTTGTTCGTAAAATTCAAATATTACTCGACTCGATATTTTAATATTCAACTCGATATCTTAATGTTTGACTCGATTTGAATTTTTTACATTGCAAAATATTATAGGTATACCAATTCGATGGAAAAAAAATATGAAAAGGTAAAAACTAAAAAAAGGACACAAATTTCAGACAACTCTATTGATAAACCCAGCCATTTCTCTACAGCCTTTTACTCAGGATGTTTGTCAGCAAGTCGGTTCATGATTCTTCCTAATCGGTTCATCGTCGATCAGTTACTTTTATCGGTTTCCGTTTCCGATTTCATATTGAATCGGATTGAGGATTTGTGAAGAAATTAATTTTACCGGATTTTGCTTGTTTTGTTGATTGATGTAACGAGAATCAAGGTTCGTGAGCTGCGGAACAAATCGAAGGCTGAGTTGCATTGCAAGCAAAAAGTAAGGGAGAGCAAATGATGTTTATTACTTCTTCCAAATGACAAATGAATTTTTTTTCCAAACATGCCAGTTTGAATAAATTTTATATTACAGAGATGTTATGAATGCTGCTGTTCTTTACTGAGTGAAATGAAAATATCAATCATGGCAGGGTCGGTGGATCGTATGTGAGTGTAGTCTGTCATCTGCTGAAGAAATCTGGTGAGCTGGAGTTGTAAATGTACATTTTGTGTGTGCATCAGGGATCATATGCTTGAGCTGAACTGGTTTGTAGGTTGGAATAGTAGGAATTGAGTGAGAGGCGATATCATATGTTAGTTATTCACTTATTTGTTTAACCTCTCTCTACGTAGCATAATATTCAATTTGCTTTTTAGGCCATATGGGTGATGTAATTAGTTGTTTTAAAGCAAAGAGCTTATGAAAGTAACTAAGAGGGATTGCCACTTGTTGAATGATGCATCGAGCTATCACATATTCACTTAGCTCATTTTCCCAGTTATTGTCTTTCCCTACTTCAATGTAGCTGAGCCGTGAGGCAGTGCTCTTGAGTCTCTGTTTGTGTGAGATCCTTTTTCCACTCTAAACGTTCTTTGATTTTCTCCCTTTTTACGTGGCTCAGGATTATTTGGATCATCCAGAATATCATAGTAGTCGAAGTTACTTTGAAAAGTAGTTCATAGAATTCAATTTTATGTGTGATCAGCGGATCTATTTGTATTCCTTTATTAATAAATCTAGGGGCTGTTGTTAGCTGTTCATAGAATTCTTGTTGCAGGGCCTGCTGTCAACGATATGGAAGTTTTTATTTGGACTGTGCTGATCCCAACTCTTAAGTGGGCACATGGGTCTCATCTTCAGGTTTTCAATGAGGTAAACGGGAGAAGTCTGCATATGAATAAATATCTTATGGCACGGTAACCTGTATTTAATGTGGTCTCTTGGAGGGGCACTACTTTATTTTGTTGTCTCTCAAGGATTTTTCTTCCATTGTCTGCTTCAAGCTTAGGTTGTCAGTTTGTTTGTTGATGTTCTGGGGAAAAAGAGCTGCTGGAATGCGGTTGAAGGAATGTTGTTCCCGTTTATCTTCAGACTAATTGGATATATTATCGATGGGACTTATTCAAAGCAAAGAATCATCAATCTATGAATGGACTTCATGCCCGAATCTTGAACTTTCTGACAAACATCCTGACTATGTGAAGTCTCTGAGGCATTTTAGTGACAAACTGACTGATGCAGTGCGAAGAGATCCATCGTTGTCGCTTTCTGGCTTCTTCCCATTATCTGTATCTTGCTATATTCTTGCGAAAATATTAGACACTCTTGTACAAATTAAGAACACTGCAAATCATTCATGTGGATCAGGTGCATAAAATGGGTGTTGTTTGGAGACTTTGACTGGGAACTTGCTCTGGATCTTTGTACCTGACTTCTCAGATGCTTTCACAAAGTGCAGAGCACCGGTGTTCCGTAGTTAGAATTCTTCTGCCATCTATTTTTGATGTTTTTTCTTTCAATAGTACTTTTGAAGTCTTGGTACATGGGAAAAGACATGTCCTCTCTAGGTAGGAAACATGCATTTTAAGTTTTTAACTACATCTTACAGATGCATAAAACATGTCTGCCACCCCAAGCAGCTTATTCAACTTTGACAGACATTTTTTGTTGACTTCCAGGGAGCTACTGGTAAATAACCTATGGGCATCTTGCGAAAATCTTTTTTCTCTTGGCTCCATAGTATGCTAACAACTTCAGCATATCATTTCTTTGTCAGGAAAGAAGTATAATACTTGGTGGTTTAGTTACTCACTCTCCCGTATAGGCCGTTTGATGATTTTTGTGGTTCTGATAAACTGGTTAAAGGCCTCATTCTCTTGGATGTGCCCTGCATGTCGTGCACCTTATAACAAACAAAAGATTGATGGGACAACGCCTAATTGTGAAAGGTAAATGAAATTTACGTTATGCCTTCATATGTTCATTCTACCCAATCATTGGAGCTAAAGTTTCTGAATAGGTATTATTGTTTTTGTTGCTGGTAACAGATTAGTGGAAGAGATGAACACAGAAGAAAAACTGAAGTCAAACAAAGGTAAAAGTAAACATCTACATCTTTCTTGGTAACTAAGTTTGCTGTTGCATTGCTCTATTTTGCAGCTCTTGACAGCTTTATTTAGGGCCCTCACAATACATTACAGACGCGTTCTGAGGTTATGATTGTTACAATGTACTCATCTTTTTTATTGTAATAGTTGAAACATTTGGTATTGTTAGTGTCCTTCACTTCTTTTTCTTTGCCCCATCTACATTTCTTATCCCAAATAAGTGGTTAATTTTATATGTTATGAAGCAACTTTAAGGGTGATTAACTCTATATGCACAATCTCTACATGTCTTTATCCTGCTGTTTATTATTTCATGTTGGCATTTTGTTGTAAACTGCCTCTTTTATGGTCCCAATTATATTGATTTTCTAATTTATTTATAAGAAAGCGTGTTCTTGTAGTTCTAAAACTCTGCCATTCTGAAATGCTAAGTTCACGCGATCTGCTTAGCTTGGTTAAAGTGTATATCTATTTTGGATAATTCTCAAGGTTTGTCCAAAACCTACTTAGCTTAATGTATTTTAACTAAAATTTTGTTGTTGCAATATGGTATGTCATATATGTCTTTTAAGGTAACTTCTAGAATCTAGAGCACCCAAATCTATGTTGTTTTGATAATTATGGATTATAGAAACCAACTGGAGTTTAATGAGGTTAATTTGAAGCTCGAAGATGCTAATCGGAGTAAGGAAATGGTCGAGCAAGAGTTAAAGGGTTGCGAAGTTGAGCTGCGTATGAACGAAGCTTCTATTCAATCCTTAGAGGTTAGATTCTGTTTATTTTGTCACGTTTTCTGAAATTTCTTCCTGCCGATTGTATATATTTCCTTATTGATGATTATACGTATTTCCTAGAACTCTTGTACTACTCATGTTCCTTTTGTGATAACCTAGAACTCTTGTATAACTCATGTTCCTTTTTATGTGTTCTTTGATCTCTTACTGAGGGTCTTTAAATCCACATATCTTCACAATTGTGCTATTTTTTTTATCTAATGTGCTTGAACTGAAACTTGGAAATGATCCTTAGAATTTGCCTAAGATAAGTCTTGTTCGAGCCCTGCTACGCCTTAAACTCTTCCTGTTCTGTTTAGTATAAGGTCTTGAATCTGCCTCAGTCAAGCCTTTGACTGGGCTGAAAATCTGTTGTTTGTTACCTGTGATTTAAGTTCTGGTTATCAGTCAAATTACATTGTATTTAATGGTCATGTTCTGGTTCTCTAGTTTAATGCCCTGTTAGTTAGTCTTCTCATGTGCCGTGTTTTGGTCTCAGACAGTTGTGTGCTTTGGACTGATCAGTACTTTCAGTCATTTTGGATTATGAGAAGAACCTTGTCTGTCATATGATTTTGGAGATTAGGATGAGAAGCTGAACCTTAGTTCTTTAGTACATGAGTCTTTTGAAGTTTGCCGGAGTTCTGCCGTTGCAAAAGTGAATGATTATGTTTTTTGTTGTTGTAAAGACTTGAATGATCATGTTAACATAACATTAATAAAGTTTCTGCTTTCATGGCCTTAGAATCCGTTGTTCCAATTTTTAACCATTAACTAACAGCTTTCCTTGGTAACTAGTTTACATTATTTTTGTGAATTAATTCTTTTTGTCTCTTATATTTGTTAAGTTATGCCAAGGTGTTTATGTATGTATGTTGTCTAATGTTGCAAGATGGTAACTACATCGCTAAGTTTGCGACGACCACCCAGCAATAATGGCAGTTGTAGTGGTCGATGGAAGTCCCGAAGCTATTTTTCACCTTCTTATGTCTCTTGGCCCATCAAGATCAAAGTAAATATTTTGTTTGCTGCTAAGCTTTTTTACTAAGTCTGTTTTTGTCCAACTAGCAATCTGTTTTGCTGCATGTTAATATCCTGCTTCAGCCTGCTTCATTGAATAAAATGCAGGGTAAGAATAAATTACTTTGATTCCAGAACCAGATGTTCCTATTTTGTAGGCCGAATCAGAAACCGACGAGGTTTATACACAGATTACTTTGATTCCAGAACCAGATGTAAGAACAAATTTCCATGTCTTTACTTCATATATTTGCTTTGAAATTTGTTTTATTTGATGTGGTGGTGTAGAATCTTATGTTAACTTGATCTTCCTACTAGAACAAGTTCAATGATTGAATTGTGACAGTTCACATGCATGTAAAATTACATATCTGGCTTAAATTTTTGAGTCCACTGCCAATTTGTCCTTTACAGATCACTTTTATATGTGCAAGGAAATCTGGAATCATGATGACACTGTAAGTTTATGTAATTATCAACTCCTCAGTTTCTTTATCATTTTGCATCAAGCATTTTATACAATTCATGTCTAACTCTGGATCTTCTATCATTGATGCAAGCTATTCTATACATTCTGATAATGGTCTCAGCCAAGAACCCTGTATTCAGGTAAAGCTACTTTTTTTCTTTTAAGTAATACTCTTTATAATTATTTTCTTCTATTTGAGGTTTCCTGTGTTTGCAGGACTTCTACTTTGATCAGGTGGAGGATAATCAGAAATAACATCTCATGACTACTTAGATATAGCTCCAATTCAAGGTGGTGGTAAAGCTGTTGATGCCAAAAATGAGGTAATCACCCATGTTTGTCACCTATTATAGGACTGAGATATTTTCATTCATAAGTCCTTCACATTTTTTATTGTGCACAGTTGTTTCATTGCGAGGGACACATGTTCTGTTGAAATGAGTTCTATTGTTCATTTTCTCCAGCTTGCTTTATGTGCATCAATTTTTATATTCTGATTTAGTTCAGGTCATGTTTTGCCTACTAAACGTAATGTGTGTTTACATCAGCCCTCGCTTAGTGTTTTGATCTCAGTTTGATTACCTACTGTTTGTCTTGAACAGAGCCAAAATTTTGTGTTACCTGATGAGCTAAGATAAATAGTCGATCAAAAGCAGGGGTTTCATACACATACCACAGTAGGCCTTTACTTAGTTTCATGGCTAAGATGCCAACTCTTCTAAATGCCACCGATATAGTATTCTAATGTAGTTTTTGAGTGATGGTTAAACGACAATCATGAGTTTGAGTAAGGTAGATAAATATTGCCGGCCCTTTCCTAATGTCTGTGTATTTTGTTTCTGTGTTTTGCACACAACTTGTATGCTTGTGTGGCAATAGTTTAAGCCTCTTAGCAGCCTATTATATGCTTTTTTTTCCTTGTGCACCTGAATCCTTATCTTTAAGCAATACAAGATTAACCTCTTCAGTGATTTGATGTCGATGATTTTGTCATTTGCATATTAATCAAAGTCCTCTATTGGGTTTGAATCTTGGATCACTTGGAGTGATTGAACTTGTGAGTAGTTGCCATATGCACCCTTTAGCTATGCAGACAAAATGACGTCTTACCATTGTTTTGCCTATGAACTAACAGAGTTTTACAATCCCTTTTCTTAGATTTTTCTCTTCTTGAATAATACTAATCTAATTTGGGAATTTCAGGTACGACGAAGAGATGTTCTCTCTGCTTGGAGTGGTATTAGGCCATTGGCAATAGATCCTAAAATAGCACTGCAAGCATTTCCCGTGACCATGTCATGACTGAGGATTACCCTAGTTTAGTCACAATCACTGATGGAAAATGGACTACATATAGAAGGTAAATTTATTTAATTTTCTTCGATTATACAGACTGTGAAGCCAAAAAAAGCATCTTTACAATTAGTTAGAGGGATCCGTTTTTATCAGGCTTCATTCAGTTTATTAGACTTCTTTTTCCCTGACTTTTCATATATAACATAACATACATTTGTTATGTAGAATGAAATGTATGAAGAGATATTCATATATTTCATGTGTTTGATAAAATATATGATTTATCATAATTTATTTAATTTTTTTAAGTATTTTTTGAAATTTTTAGAGTTGATGTTAAGTTTTTGTATACTTGCGAAATGATTGTTAATAATTATTTAATATTTTATTGTGTGTTGTATTTATTTTATTCTCTGTAGGGTACGTGTATATTTTTTATAGGTTGTAGATTATTAAAAAAATATGACTTCTAGTGACAAAGCCTTTGTCAATATTAACCATTAATGTAAAAATGTGGTTACACCTTTTGGCGACAACAACACTAAATTAGTGATAAAATGTTCATTATTTTGTGACAAGTTTTGTCACATGAAAAACCTTCTGGTGACATAAATATGGAGGGAGGTTTGTAATGAAAAAGGGAGGTTTGTCATGAAAACCTTTGGTGACATAAATATGAGATTTGTTGCGACTGAACTCTTTTAATGACCAATTCATTGATCGTCACAATAGACACCTTAGCGTCACTGCTTACACAACAAACGCCGCGACCAAAAAAAATTTCACAATAACTTTACTGACGAAAATCAGCACTTTTCGCGACGAATTTGTTTGTCACGAAAAGTTCTGTTTTTTTGTAGTGAACGTGCCTGAATTCGTAGTGCTAGCCGTAGATTTCTCATTGAAATCGGAGATCGAATCCGGTCTTTTAGATCTGCACACTTTTCAGAGAACCCTTTAGAATTTATCTGTAGTTCTACCTGATGATAAGAGATAGAGTAGAATGGAATAGTGTGTGACCTAGGGATAATGGCTCATATATATAGCGAATTATATTGAGGTATTTCCATTTTTAACCATCAACGAAACATAAATTACTAGCCGGAGATCGAGATGTTAGTTCAACATGGTATCAGAGTCAGAGGTAATGTGATCGAACCCCCGTGTCAACGTTACCCATCATCTCAAACTGTCAAACATATATTGCCGCTTAGTATCTACACATAAAAGACCACATCCTAATCATACATTTTATAGCTCAATAACCGAAAAACCGTGGTAGGTCACTTTTACATCGGACTAATCTTTATTGACGGTCTGTAACAAATAATTATTTCACATGCAAATCCGGATTAGTGATCCAACAATTCCTAATTACGTTCTAAGAAAGTTCATTATGTTCTATTACCATGCATTATATTATAACCATACACTGTTGAAGCCAAAATAAGAAGAGAAGGTTTTGTTCATTGGGGGCTTTTATCAAACACCTACACACTGAAGTAGTTAGAGGTGGTTATAGTCGTTAGGAAGTTGGTTATGGAACAGTTATAATTCAACAGCTTATAAAAGCTGCAATCCGAGCTGCGATCAACAGATTAGTCATTACAAATTTTCAATTCTGTATTCTCGTCTAATGAAGTTTCCCGTCTTTTTCATATTTGAAATAATATAGTTAATGTTCTTAAGTTTCTACTTCATCCTGGTCTATTTTTCAATCAATTTCATTGAGTTTAATCGGTTTTTCAACATACACAGACTATATAATGAATTAAAAACAATTTCATTCAGTTCAAACAGACCATTAAAGCTTTAGATATATACTAGAAGCTCATAAAGAATGAATGAATGTATGATTCTTTTTTAATTAAAGTACCTTTAACTTGTCTTGGTGAAAAGCAAGGTTGATTATTTTCCTATGTTTTGCCCATTTTTTTCCTTCGTAGCTGACTAACCCTGGTAGCAGTAGTTTTACAAGTCGATAATTTGCACTGGACTTTGGCTTATTGAAAACAACATGATTTGAAATCACCTCTTTAATGCTTTCTGGATCCATAACAATGACAGTTGCTTTTGGCCCAAGCCACACATATGTATTTTTACCTGTTAAATGAAGAAATACATATAAATCATGAACATATTTTGTAATTTAAAAAAAAAAAAATCATATTGTATGAACATTCATGCATGTCATGGGTAAATAGCTTAATTAAATGCAAACTAACCCTCTAAAAAAAGAGAGGGAATGAGAATAAATGACACAAAGGAGAAAAAATAGGAAACATGACGGTGGAAATACAAAATTCATTAAAATTTAAAGTATACCAAGGCTAATCCACCTAACTCTAGAAAGTTGGCAGTATATGAGGATAATGTGAATGAAGTTTCCGGAATTAATCCACTATTCGAGGTGTACCAGTGATAGGGCGGAGGATTTGCCAGAGGACTTTTTGTGTTTCTGGAAGTAAGAAGCGCTGTTTATGAAGGTTGGAGTTTTATTTAGAATAAAACGCTGCATGATGTAATAAGCTTTTAGTGTTTTCTTTATTTCTTTGTAAATCGTGGACCTTCTATTTTGGATTTATAATAAAATATCGTTTCTATAAAATAAATAAAAAAACTTGCATAGTACTCCCTCCTTTTTTTTAACTGTCATTTTTCAAAAATTATTTTGTTTTAATTTATCTGTCATTTTACAATTACAATGAAACATTTATTATTTTTTTTCATCTTTACCCTCTTTGATTTTATCAAGTTTTTATATTACTCAATACACAATAAATGTATAAAGAAAAATTCGAGTGTGAGAGAATTGGTAGAGTCAATTTTTGTATTGTAGCCACGTAAGAAAAAAATTGGGAAGGGGAAATTTTCTGAGAGAAGTGGGATGGGTAAATAATATAGTTAATGTATAAATAATATTTAGAAGCAAAAAGAGAAGGATAATTTTGTCATTTTATCCTTTATTTCAAACACATTAACCATTTTTTTTAATTTGTTTGATTTTTCTCTCAAGGATTGTTAAAAAAAAAGGAGGGAGTATTTTATTAGCATTAATTGTAGTACACGGGCCATGTTTATTCATATTCCTTCCGTTCTAAAATAACTGAAGCAGTAGTCAAAAAGATTCGTTTCAAAATAACTGAGACAATATACATTTCAATGGAATATTTAATGTATTATTCTCATTTTACCCTTCTTTTTAATTTTTTGTGCCGGTTCATTAAATACATCTTATTCACTCCAAAGGTATTTTTCTGCCGGTTCATTATTTCCAATATACACTAATGTTGCGCCTCTTTGTTTTCTTTTCTTTTTATTTTTCCTATAAGTTAGTTAAGGGGTATTTTAGTCTATATCACATGAAAGTCAATGCAATAAAAGTTTTCTTAAGCTGTGTGCGTTTGGCAATTGCCTCGGATATTTCGGAACAGGGAGAGTAGTGTTTTAGAGAGATTTTATGGTATAACGATTGTAGGAATGTTATACTAAATAACATAATTAGGGCCTTTTATTTTTACCATCTTTCACATAATACACTTTTGTCGTGTGCATGTGAGATGTTAGATTTGAAAGATGTAAAATATATCATTAGGTACAACTAGGGGCAGACCCAACATGGTAGGGGTGGGTGCATGGACCCCACTCAAATTTCCGGGCGAAATTACTAATATATCCTCTAATAATATTAAAACTGTGTATGTATATTATTTCAGACAATTCCTAGAATAATTATTCATTTAGTTCAACTGTTAAAAGTTTTAGTACATATACTAATGTAACGTGTTCGAAATTTGGTTTATGCATCTTTTTTCAACTTTTTTTTGGAATTTGGCCTTACTGGTAAATTTCCTGCGTCCGCCACTGGATACAACTTTCATATAATGGTTGTATCGTAAAATTTATCTTTTTGAGTTGGGATGTTTATTCATCTTAATGATTTATTTTCGAATTTTTATTTAATTGGCTATTGTTTGATTCAGTTTTGTCAAGACTATGCATTTCATCTTTTAATAATTGTGAACAAATAACTCACTTATAGGTTTATGGAGACATTGCTAGGTTTCGACGGGCGTCCCGCCTGAGCCAAAATATTGTCTTACCTAAGACCTTTTTTTATTATTTGTTTCCTTATCTACCCTCATTCTTCAATCCCTCAACCCCGCCCCACCAAGGATGGAGGTAAGTGGAGGGCAAAGCCCATCTTATGAAAAAAATATTCTACACCATAAAATTTATATAATGCAACTTAACTAATCAAAACATCTTATATGAGCTCATCCGATTGTCGAGATATAATCTACTCTCCCACCCGAACTTCAATTCCTGATTCCGTCATTGCGCCCCAATGCACCAACACACAACGGTAGGAAGGTTGGAATTTTATACTTGATCTTTTTTTCCCTTTTTAATTTTATAGTGATCCAGGATCACAAAAAAAATACCACCATATCAGAAATTTTACCCAATAGTTGATTTTATAGTGGTAGATTTTTTTTCTCTAAATTTCTAATTATACTTTGGTCCTATTGGTCTGAGATTACCGACTCACATTTGGTCATAGACCAATATAAAATTTGTGTTTCTTGAGATCACTTGTTTGACACGGAAACTAATGCTGTAACATTTTTCTTTTAACTTATTCGGATTCGTATTAAAGATAATGGTGGCATTGATGACTTTGTTATTTAACATTGCCACGGAAAAGATGAGATAATGGATTGAAAATTCGATGACAAAATACAAAATGGTGATGGCATGGCATGATGGTGTTGATGGTGATGATAGGTTATGGCTTATGGTATATAGTAAATAAGATGAATAAAGAGAAAATCTTCACTAGCTTGAAAAAAAAAAAAAAAAAAAAAAAAAAAAAAAAAAAAAACTTCCTATACACGTTCCGATTTCAATGAAATCGATAGAATTGGAAAAATTCACATAAATTAGATGTTTTAATACTTTAATTTTAACACCAAAATAACTATAGGTTAAAGGTTGTGAATGACAGTTTTAATTTAAAATGGTTGAGAAGGACAGTTACTACATTTTTGTACATGTGTTACTACGTTTTGTCCTTCTCAACAATTTTGTATCTTATCTTGTCATTCTGGCATCTGCCCCAATAACTAAAACCACTTAAATATAAGTAATGTAATAATTAGGGGTAGATATTGAAAACACACAATAAGTATGGTTGTGAAAGGGTAATGATAGAGCTACTCTCTCTACTCTACATCATTTTTACTCCTACCATAATCTTGTGGTTGTGATTTTTTCAATTTTTTTAAATTTCTTTTACAAATAAAAAACATGTGGTGAGATGATGATGTTGTAAAAATGGTACAGACTTGAGGGAGTAGCTTTATCACTCCCCGGTTGTGAAAATCTAACTCATGAGATAAATTAAACAATTTTTATTTGTCAACTACGTCGGTCAAATTAAAACGAAGAATGTATAAGGTAGGTTTTTTTTTTTTTTTTTTTTTAAAGAAGAATAAGAAATATAAGGTCGTACTATTTAGTAAAATTTCTTAGGTATGGTTTGAACAGAGTTTTTTTGAATACATAAAGCAAAAAAACATTCATCAGATAACTTTGATTTATCGAATAATGTATTTGCAATATCTTTTTTAAATACATAAAATGCATTCTATTTGTTGGGACAAATTATCCACTCTTAATATAAACAAATAAAAGTTGTGTATTTACTAACACCAATTGGTTTTAGTACAACGGTAAGAGTGTGGGTAATATATCCCAACAACCCCCCTCATGTGTGGACAATCTGTCCCAACACCCCCCCATGTCCAACACTTGCACAATTTTCATTCAATAGTGCGGACAATATGTCCCAACACCCCCCTCAAGTGTTGGCAATCTGTCAAACACTTGCACAATCTTGAATTGCCAATTTCCATTCAATAGTGTGGCAATATGTCCAACAATATGTCCAACAATATGTCCAACACCCCTTCAAGTGTTGTCCAACACTTGCACAATTTTCATTCAATAGTGTGGGCAATATATCCAACACCCCCCTCAAGTGTTGGACAATTTTCATTCAAGAGTGTGGACAATCTGTCGTCCAACACTTGCACAATTTTTTTTAGTAATGTTTCAACCAGAGTTCGATCCCTTGACCTCTGGCTCCGATACTATGTTAAAGATCAAGTACTTACCGTTGTATTAAAACCAGTTCGTGTTAGTAAAGACGAAACTTTATTTCTTATACCCCAACACTATTCTATATAAAATTCAATACACTATGTATTCTTCCGCCATTTATAAGTATAGAGAGAAAAAAAAAAAAAAAAGGAAAGTAAACATCAAAGATCAAACATACCATATTTCTGGACAACATCATGGAAGAGAGGTAAGACTCTGTGCTCAATAGCATGAGAAAAGCCATTAACGGGTTTGGAGCGAGCTTCCATAACCATTTTCTTCATATCTTTCAAGTCTCCATAGAATAGTCTGTAAGGGTTACCCTTAAAGCCATGTTCCTGAAGATGCTTCTCCATTTTCTTTGGTTCAAACCATACCCAATTCAATACCTTTAATGCCACATACAGAAGGGTACCCGTAAAAAACAACCACACAACCATAAAGCTGTTTTCCATCTCCAAAATTATAGCCAGCAAATTAAAGGGCCGGCCGGGTACGTACATTTATATATAGTAATAGAGGGGCATGGTGGGGGACAGCCGAACAGAGCTAAGTAATCAGTAGTCAAAGGCCTTGGCGAACAAGCTTTTGATTGATGTTCGGAAGGGTATTATTCCATGTTTACCGGAAATTTCAACGTGCAAATCAAAGTGAAGAATGTTCTTTGTCAGTTTGTCTTGTAAAAAATAAATAAATGATTAGTCTATGACTTTTAATTCACAATATATTTTTGTATTTTTTTATTGGCAGCCTTATTCGTAACTGTGACAGTTGATCTACCGCTGCATTACTCTATATTTTACCACACTAAAAAGCAAAATCTATATTCATTATTATCAACCAAAAAAAAAGCAAAATCTATATTTACACCCTATTGAATTTCAAACATTTTTTATTATTTATTTACATCATACTTTTATACTATTTTCACTTCAATATATTTTTAATTACGACACTAATTTTACATACCTTATATCTCACACCTACCTACACACCACCTAATTTCCCTCCAACGAATTATTTTTATCTTGATAAACTATTCGACAAATCATTCATCATCACAAAACCTTTCATCTTCATAATTATTTCATCTTCATCATCCTAAACCCTAATCATCATCACCATCTTCATCAAATAAAGTTCTTCACAATCATTATCTTCTTCATCTACATCAAATCCATTCAAACCTTATGAAAAAAAAGATTGATTCGAAGGTTGTGTACCAAGGTTTAATGGAGGAAGGAAAGAAATAAAAAAAACCCTCATTAGAGAAATTGGGGATTCAGACAAAATTAATGAGAATGTACTTCAATCTATTATTATGTGTTGTTTTGGTGTAATGGACATGTAAAAATGCTATAATTTACATGAAATTAGTGTATTGAACTCTTATTTTGGGTTTGGTGATCGAATGTTGCAAAAGTCGGTACCTTGCAAGAAGTCAGTACCTGCAAGGCCGTCTTTTTCTTTCTTCCAAAACTCTCTCCTAAGAAGCTCTCTTTTTATCTCACTAAAATATTGCAAGAATATTGTGTTGTAAAAGAGTTGCACAACTCCTCTTTTATAGGAGATGGTACGCCATATGTGATTCCCAATTTGATTGGGAAAAACTTCATATTCGATAAGGGAGAAAGAAAACCAATTTTCAAAAAAATAACGAAAATAGATATTCTAGATTTATCTCATTAATATTCAATATCTTATATTAAATATTTTCCAAGATATATATCGACAATATTCGATATATCTTTATTATATTATCATAAATCAATTTACACACACACACACACACACACACACACACACACACACATATATATATATATACTAGATACTATAATACCATGAATAATTAATTTACAAAATCCATGTGTATCAATATACACATAAAATTGCGCCACATATGTATAAATAAATATATATTTAATTAATCAACATAATTAATATTTTGTATTATATTTATTCATAATAAATAAATACCACCATATTAATTTATCACTATAACACTTTATAGTCGAGATAAATTTTCCTTATTTGGTTATCATTATAACAACATTTTAATCCGGCTAGATATTATTACGTGTGTGACCCGATAGGCTTCCGAATATGTTGGCCGTAGACACAAAGTGGAATTACGAAAATGCCCTTCATACCTAACGATCATGGATAGCGTCTAGCAACACGCAATGACCCTCAATCATCGGAAGAGTCAAATGCAATGACTACTACCTTTCATGTGAAACGGTTACCGTGTAAATATAATCCTATCGCTGTTACAATATCCATACGGTCGTATCTCGAGTGTCAATACATTAACGACCGTATCTTATAATGTGGATATCACGCTCTCTCGAAGTAACTGATTTACTTCCACTTTGCAAAGATTCACGAGAGTAAAACAATCCTTATAAGAAGACCCTTTCGGATATTTACTCATTTTCATAGGATACGCGATTTCCGGACGAGCAACATGAATCCTACGCATGCTTCAGCATCATACCAATCACTACCGCATGATCGCCGTGGTGAAGTTAATCAAAGTATGGGGTCTATTGATTAAACCACCATTAATGCGCCCAGAACACTTTATGGTGTGAGCGTCTTATCCGGACCGTCGACTTTGGTTGTGTAAGTGGGGCATTTATATATGACGTAGTCATATAGGACTGGACCGATTTAATCTGAGTTTCTCATATAATTCCGTGATTGAGAAATCTTATTAAATCACAAGATGATCATATATGGATTAACCTTAATCCTGAAGTGATTACAGACTCCTGCTTGTTTCAGGATGGGGTTTGATGTGTTCGTTAAGGATCGCTAAGAGGCGCGGTCCGAATCACTTTCACGTTGGCACTATTCTGGAATGAGTGAGAAGTGTGTTTCTCACAGATAAGGAATCCATTCCTTCCTGCGGGAAGTAGAAAGACAATCCCTTTATTTGTTAATCCTAGAAACTGATCGATCCCGGGAGTACGTATTGGTTATGAACTAATTGATCACTAATGGGTTAATGATAAATAAGGATAAGATGTTTTGAAAAAGGTTTACGGAAATAATCCCGCTTCATTACGGATAGTCTATGGAGGGTTAGTTTGTATGTAATGATTATATCAATGGACACTTATCGACTCGACTCGACTTTTTGAGAATAAATTATATCTATAATCGATAGAGTTCAGTTTCGGATTTATGGTGGCGTAATTCCAGAATTAGTAGGTTGAGTAGAAATATTCTGTTCGATGAATATTTTATTCAATTTATTGTAGCTACTGGTTATAGGTCCATGGTCTCCGGATTGGCTCCTAACACGCGAGTGTTTTCTCATTTTTTGGAACCTGGAGAATAAATTAAATAGTTGGTCTATTTAATTAATATGCAATATTATTTATTTGATAAATAATATGTAAAATAGAAAATACATTTTCTATTAAAAAAATGACAAAAGAGGCGCCCCTGTGTGTGGATAAATTAGGAAAAGAAATTTTTCTAGATTATGTCACATGTGTAATTAATTAATTATTTATTTGTTAGATAATTAATGGAAAAGAGATAAGAGATTGATTTTTTGGGAATTATCTCTTATTTTATGGCAAATATCTTTTCCTTATGGGAATAGGTAATTGTGGTGTGAAAATGATAACACTCTCTTGACTAGTTATTTTCCTATATAACGAGAGTTCCTCCCAACACAATACACACTAACAATTGCGCCACTTATTAAATAAAAGAAGAGAAAAATTAGTTTCTCGTTCTAGTCCACCAGTCGTCGCTTGGAGATACAATCCGGAAGATCACGGCTTCTCCCTCTCTGTCGATTTACTATCCCTCTCCGTTTAAGTAAAATTTCAACCTTCTTATAGTTATATTAGTTATTTATGTGAATCATATCGTGGTGAAATCGCATGCGAATTTATTCGTAGCTTCCGCTGTGCAAGATCGAGTGTCTCGATCGGTGCTGTGAATCAGATCTGACGATCCAATTATGGATCGGATCCAGATTCGGGTTTCTGTATATCCAGCAGGTACTCCATAATACGCTTGCTTCCCGAATAGGGCTAGGTTGAAGCACTCCAGATCCCGGAACCCTAGCCCACCCAACTTTTTGGGCAAATAGAACGTCTCCCAGTTCTTCAAGTGAATCTTCCTCTGACTGTCTGTACTCCACCAAAAGAAACGCCGGATTTCCTTTTCCAATTCATGCAGGACAGTACTCGGGACTTTGAAACATTGCATGATAAACGTTGGGATCGCCTGAAGCACGGATTTGATCATAGTCTCCTGGGATTATCCTTATTTCTAATTACAACTATAATATGCCTTTCTCATATGTATGGCCCCCTTTTTTTTTTCTGCTATAAATTTTATTTAAATAAATTAGAATAGATATTTCATGTCATTGTTACTACTTACTAACTAGAAATAGTGTGTCTTGACACGTGACTTCTTGAATAAATTCTAAAATTCGCTTAGATTTAAGGAGATGTATTGTAGTATATAAAATGTTAATTATCTATCTCTATGTCTTCCATGTCTGCTTAAGTTTTCAGAAAATACAGTAATTCAACATATAGAATCCATATAGTGGATTTCATATATGGACTTTATATTTGCTTCAAATGTTGCATTATGTTAAATATTGCATCCATTTCAAATTGTATGCATATGTTAAACATGTTAATAAAGGAAAATAAATAGAGTGGTTTATGGTTGAGATGGACAGCAAAAACAGTGTATCCTTTTTAGTTCTTCTTTGAAATATTACTAATTAGCTGGCATTCGTGCTCTGCTTTTTAATTACTTCTTTCGTTTCTATTTAACTGTCGCAGTTGCCGAAAACACACGTACTAAGGACAATGTATCATTTTTTTTTTGTTATGTTTTCTCAGATGAGATTCATGAGACTGTTGTTGATATAATACATATATTGAGCGAGACCTAATGTAGGGGGATTTGACTTGTACTCTTCCAAATAATATTCCAAATGCTTGGTTCGCAAGTCTATTTTTTTTACCTTTTTTCTCCCAACAAGTAGCAGGACAATAATGATTTGGTTCAAATTAAATAAAGGATGAATGATGGAGAATGATAGAAATATTTCATTAATTGAGTGATAATCTTTTGAAATTTTTGCATAAAAGATAAAACTATTTATTCACTGTTGAAATTCACTTGTGTTCGAAATTCACTGTTTAAATTCACTGCCGAAATTCACTGTCGAAATTCACTAATTTTCAAAAATCATTGTCGAAATTCACTGATTTTCGGGATTCACTGTCGAAATTCACTGATTTCGGGATTCGTTGGGGAGATTCACTGATTTTCGGGATTCATTGTTTGTCTTCTCGCTATAAAAATTATGCAGTTGTCCTTCTTCCTATAAAAAATATATAATTGTCATTTACTTAAAAATATTTCAGATTGTGGCATTATCCTTAATTTCACATTAAATAAACTTACTAATAAAATATCAATACTGTACGTGAAATTTTCCTTCCTATTTATTATTTTCCCCAATCAATTTGAGCAAAGTCTATAGCAATTTACACTCAAAAAAAAAAAAAAAATGGAAGTCTTGAGCACCTTAATTTTTATTTCGAGCACTTTAATTTTGCTGATTTTGGCATGGAAAATGTTGAATTGGGTAAGGATAAACCCCAAAAAGATGGAAAAGATACTGAGAGCAAAAGGGTACAAAGGGAATTCATACAGGTTACTAGTAGGAGACTTGAATGATACTACAAACCTGGATAAAGAAGCTAAGTCCAAGTCCATTAAATTCAGTCATGATATTATACCCAGAGTCATGCCCTTCATCAACAAGTATCCTCTGCTTTAATTAATAAAAGATTCCTTTACACGTTAATAATTATTTTTAGTTTTTATCTCATCTAAATACAACTGGATAAATTAGTGTAAATTCTGCAGGAAGAAAGATATTTATATGGATTGGACCAGAAGCTACAGTGCTTATTATGGAACCAGATGAAATAAGGGAAATATTAGCAAAAAGCTATGTGTTATCAGAAGCCTCCTAGTAATCCACTTGCAACGTTGCTAGCAGGTGGACTGTGAAGAAAACTAGAATGCGTGCGGAAGAATAAAAAACTGAACTGTATGTTTATTGAATTGATTAAAATTGATACAATGCTTCTCCTTAGTAGAGAAATCCTGATTTAAATAAATAAGATAATACTAATCCCTTTATTTGAATAAGATAGTTAAAGATAAACACAAATATTTAAACTAATTTTATCTTGACATAGCAATATTATCTTTCATTGATCTTCAATCTTATCTTCGTATCTGATGATGAATCTATCTTCTATTAGACTCTTCTCCTATAATAAAAATAAATGGGCAAAACACAGACGGCTTATTAATCCTACTTTCAATCTTGAGAATTAAATTGAAGGTAATTGGATTTACGTATTTCACGCTATGACGTTGTGTATATCTGAATTAATTCTGCTCTTCTATTGTTCTTTTTTTTTTATAGAGATTAGGACTTACTTATATCTGAGTTTGAGCAAATGGGATATGATGGCCTCAACAGAACAAGGAACTTTTGAATTGGATGTTTGGCCTTATCTTCAAACATTGTCAAGTGACGCAATTTCACGAACAGCTTTTGGTAGTAATTATGAAGAAGGGAAAAAGATATTTGATCTGCAGCGTGAACTGACTGAGAATATCTTGCAGCTGTTGAACACATTTTACTTCCCCGGAATGCTGTAATATTAATCGCTTTTCACTTCATTTTAATCGATTACTTTCTTCTTTTGTGATGGAAATTTACTATTTACTAGTGTATATGCAGGTATTTACCAACTAAAAGGAGCCGGAGAATGAAGGCTATAGCTAAGGAAGTTAGGACATCAATATTGAGTATCATAAATAGAAGAATGAAGGCAATTCAAGAAAATGGGTCAAGTGGCATGATTTGTTGGGGATACTGTTGGAATCCAATTTGAAAGAAATACATGAACAAGGAAACAAGAATTCAGGAATGAGTTTAGAGGAGGTTATTGAAGAGTGCAAACTTTTCTATATTGCTGGACAGGATCTCCCCTGCTTGTTTGGACATTGATTCTATTGGGCAAGCATTTTGATTGGCAAGATCGTGCTAGAGACGAGATTCGTCAGATTTTCGGTGAAAGTGAACCAGATTATGATGGGTTAAGTCGTCTCAAAGTTGAAAGTTAGCTTTTTTCAACTTGTTAATTACGTATCCTTAGCGTAAAGCTAGTTACGAATCGGCATATTATGATCCCAAATTGTTGTTTTATTTGTCACAGATGAATATGATTTTTTATGAGGTTCTAAGGTTATATCTGCCAATAGTGATGCTCGGACGAATGATTTACGAAGATACAACTCTAGGGGATCAAACATTACCTTCTGGAATGCAGATATTCCTACCCACAATGTTGTTGCATCACGATGAGAACATTTGGGGAGCAGATGCTAAAGAATTCAAACCAGAGAGATTTAGCAAAGGCGTCGTGAAAGCAACAAAGGGCCAGCATGTATATTTCCCGTTTAGTTCAGGTCCCCGAGTATGCATTGGACAGACCTTTGCTATGTTAGAAGCTAAGATAGCTCTGCCTATGATCTTACAGAGTTTCTCTTTCGAGATTTCCCCTGTGTATGCACACGCTCCTTACTCACTATTCACTCTGCAACCTCAGCATGGTGCTCAGTTGATCTTGCACAAGATGTAGCACATTGTATCTATCATTTAGCTAGTGGGGTTGAGCTATTTGTATGTTTAACGTCTTTTTTGTTGAGTTCAAATTTATTATGTTTTGTTCATTCTATTATTGAAATCAAACCCAAGTACACAAGATGCAAGAGCATTTGCGGCTAGAACATTTAGATTGAATAATACTTCAGAGGAAGAGGAGAAAGGAATGTTGGTCCTATAGCCAACTAGGTTTTAGGCCAAGAATCTTGGATAACGGTTCAAGAAGTTCATCAGCCTGACACTTTGCACTTATTTTCATTTGATAGCTATTCAACAAGGTGAAATCTTATTGTGTAACATGGAACTTGCAATACTGCAAGATTAGAAATGCTAGTATTATATGCAAAACATTTATAGTATGAACTCAGCAGATAAAACATCGTATGCAGAATAAAAGTACAAATTGCTTTTCCTCCATCAGTAAAATGCTTTGTTCATTCTGTTATTGAAATCAAACCGAAGTACACAAGAAGCAAGAGCATTTGCGGCTAGAACATTTAGATTGAATAATACTTCAGAGGAAGAGGAGGAAGGTATGTTGGACCTATAGCCAACTAGGTTTTAGGCCAAGAATCTTGGATAACAGTTCAATAAGTTCCTAAGTCAGACACTTTGCATGTATTTTCATTTGATAGCTATTCAACAAGGTGAAATCTTATTGTGTAACATGGAACTTGCAATACTGCAAGATTAGAAACGCTAGTATTATATGCAAAACATTTATAGTATGAACTCGGCAGATAAAACATCGTATGCAGAATAAAAGTATAAATTGCTTTTCCCCCATCAGCAAAATGCTAGATATATATCTGGTACTACAGCTTGTGCAACACCAACTGAGCACCATGCTGAGGTTGCAATATTGTGATGAGTGCGTACGGAGCATGTGCATACAATGGCGAAGTCTCAAAAGAGAAACTCTGTAAGATCAAACACATAGCCATCTTTGCTTCTAACATAGCAAAGGTTTGTCCAATGCATACTCGGGGACCTGAACCAAACGGGAAATATACATGTTGTCCCTTTGTTGCTTTCATTACTCCTTCACTAAATCTCTCTGGTTTGAATTCTTTAACATCAACTCCCCAAATGTTTTCGTCATGATGCAACAAGATTGCGGGCAAGGATAAGTGTATTCCTGCAGGTAATGTTTGATCCCCTAGAGTTGTGTCTTCATAAATCATTCGACGGAGCATCACTATTGGCGGATATAACCTTAGCACCTCATAAAAAATCATATTCATCTGTATAGAATAAAACAGCAAGTACTTGGGATCATAATATGCCGATTCATATCTAATATTACGCTAAGGATTACGTAATTAATAAGTTGAAAAAAATCTAACTTACCACTTTGAGACGGCTTAACCCATCATAATCTGGTTTATTTTCACCAAAAATTTGACGAATCTCGTCTCTAGCACGATCTTGCCAGTCTGAATACTTTCCCAAAAGGATCATTGTCCAAACAAGCAAGGTAGCCGTAGTCTCTTGTCCAGCAAAATAGAATAGTTTACACTCCTCAATAACCTCATCTAAACTCATTCCCGACTTGTTGCTTCCTTGTTCATGTATTTCCTTCAAATTGGAATCCAACAATATTCCCAACAAATCATCACCACTTGATCCCTGTTCATGAATCGCCTTCAATCTTCTATTTATGATACTCAATATTGATGTACGAATTTCCTCGCTTATAGCCTTCATTCTCCGGGCCCTTTTGGTTGGCAAATACCTACATTTACATTTGTCATTCTTAAATTTCCGACAATATATATACATCAAAATGAAGTGAAAAGCCACTAATTTTACCGCATCCCCGGTATGTAAACAGTGTTCACCAATTGTAAGATATATCCGCTCAATTCTCGCTGCAACTCAAATATCTTTTTCCCTTCTTCATAGTTACTACCGAAAGCTGTTCGTGAAATAGCGTCACTTGACAATGTTTGAAGATAAGGCCAAACATCCAATTCAAAAGAACCTTGTTCTGTTGTGGCCATCATATCCCAATCACTCAACATCTCAGAACAACTCAGATAGAAAGCTGGTAGCATCAGCTATTTTGCAACACACAAAAAAAAGAAAATTTAATCACCTGATCGATATAATTAAGTGTTAATCCTTAGCCGAAAATGATAGAAAGACAGAATAATAAATGGTATTAAAGTATATGAACAGGATTAAGATGAAACTGGGAAAAAAGTACCTTCAATTTCTCAAGATAGAAAGCAGGATTAATAAGTCTTCTGTGTTTAGACCATTTATCTTTGTCATAAGTGGCAAGTCCTCGTGCAAGCAACCTTACAAACGGATTACTTGGAGGCTTCCGATACACATAGCTTTTTCCTAATATTTCCTTTATTTCATCTGGTTCCAATATCAACACTGTACCTATTGGCCCAATCCATGTAAATGTCTTTTTTCCTGCACAATTTACACTATAATTGTCTAAAAGCTGAATTCACAAGATAAATATAGAAAATTTATTCCACAAAATAGGTATATATACCATAATCATGTACAAGATTGCTGATGAAGGGGATGACTCTGGGGATAATATCATGGGTGAAATTAATGGGCTTAGACTTTGCTTCTTTAAGCATGTTTGCAGTGTCTTTCAAGTCTCCAGTTAGAAATCTGTATGGATTTCCTTTGAACCCTTTTGCCCTCAACATCTTCTCCATCTTCTTGGGAGTTATCCATACCCAATTCAATACTTCCCATACAAAAATCAGGAAAATTAAAGTGGTCGAAACTAAAATTAAGCTATTCAAGACTTCCATTTTTTTCTGGTAATTAATGTGTAGAAATGGCAATTGCTGTACTACGTATATATATCTGAGGTATATAGTGATATAAATGGCTGACATAATTGATGGAATGCGAAATTCCACGTGGCAGACTAATGTTTATATTATATGATGATGAATCAAATCATCCGCGTTCTGCTTTTATCGCTCTCTGTATATTTTTTCTTGGGATAGGGATAAAAAACAGTTGGTGTGGATTTCAATGTATTTGGAATACTACTATAAATATACAATGTCACGGTCGAAATCTGTCCACATTGTTGCTTTCCTTTGATTCATTCGGAAAGTTCCTTTCCTGAATATTTTTTTTTAAAGAAAGATATGTTCATTCCATTTTGTATAGGAAAAATATAAGTTAAATGATCTAAACAAAATAATGTTACAAGCATAACTTCTTTATTTTTTTGGAAAAACAAACTCCAGCATTAGCAAGAAACCAGTTTTGTGTCATAGCATATCTACAAATGAATGTGATGTGGTTTTTAGTTTTTTGTTTTAATAGATTTATTGTGGTGTCGGTAAATTAAGATCTCACTTCGATTCATATGTTATATAATACGACGTATGTGAGTAATGCTAAATATGAGATGCTAATAACAAAGATGTAATGCTCTCGTCACAATATCCGATTCCGTTGATGCATGGACATGTGTGTTAAAATGTATAAAATGTTAATTATCTACTTTCCCACCAGATTAAACTTTTGAAAGAGATGATAGTTTAACATTGTATCAGAACGGAAGATCGTTGGATCAAATATTGTTGTCAATATTATTGATTCCTCACATGTGATGTATAAAAGTTTCACATGTTGAAACAATTCTTAATTCCATCAAATATGTTGATCATTCCCAAAAAAAAAAAAAAAAAAAAAAAAAAAAAAAAAAAGCAATATGATTAAACTAATTGATGCTCACTCTCCATACTAGTAAAGCGTTGAGTACAAGCCAACAAGGTCGATCCTATGAGTATGCCGATCAAGTATTACAGTCACTACGTGGTTTATTCTAGGTCATTCCATAGAGAAGAGGATAAAATTAGCAATTAACGTATAAGATAATTACTAAGAAAGAGAAGAACAAGTCAAGATAATGATCCAATTAACAATGGTGAAACCGTTCCAAAAAAAAAAAATTGAAAAAAAAAACAACATTAGTGAACCCTAATAAAATACTTAGAAGTGTGCTCAACCTACCATCCTACCAGTAGTGTTCTTAATGAACTACGTGCACAAACTCAAATTTGAGCCGCTAATCATTTGGTCTAGCCGTTGGGATTATGTCTAAATGGCCAAACATGAATTCAATTACTTTGAGTTGCCCAACCTAAGTTAGAAACCTTGCAGAAGAAATTTAATCTATTGACTAGTTGCCACCTAAGTTGTAATCAGAGCAAAAACAAAACTAAGACGCTAACGAATTCAGCTTACAATAATAATTCAGTAATTTAATTAACACCATTCTATATGTGCGATAACCAAAAATGCATTCAAAAGTACGAATGAGATTCACCTTGGCAAAATTCCAAGTCATTATTTCCCAATTTACTTCTAAGTTAAAGTATTTCAATTTTTAAAGATTTTAGAAGGAAAAAAACGCCATTTTTACGTTTCATTAGGAGCGAAAATTGCATAATTGGTCTCACAACTTTAGGATTGTATCAATTTTAGTCTCATACGATTCTGATTTAGCATTTAAGCCCCGTAAGTTAAGAAAAATGTCTCAATTTCATGTCACATCTCAGATCCAACAAAAAATTTCCAAAAATTTGGGATTTTCCAGCCATTTGACACGCTAGCGCGGCCTACGTTTTCGGATGTGGCTTAAGTATCACACAGGACCAAATTTTCCTGTAAATCTCAACACCCCTTTTGCCCCCCAAATCAAAATCCATTGTATCCCGTGAATCTCATCAGCCACAATACAAAAATCTGGTCATTCCACACTTTATCATCATTGTTTATGAACGGATGATATCGATTAATAGCTCATACACATTACACAATAAGTAATTATGATACAAACGATAATGTTATGGCTTAATGCGTACCGTAAACACCATTCACCTTAATTAAAATTAGATACATAATATATATACTACTATCTATCTATATAGAGGCCCTTAAATTTTCTATTTTAAGGGAGACCGTAGGCCATGGCCTCCCCTGAGGAACGGCCTTGAATATAAAGTATATACATACAAATAGCTCGTTCCCACGAGTAAAATAGTAGATACATTAATTGTGTTTTACAGCTTATGCAAGACCAACTGAGCACCATGTTGAGGTTGCAAAGTGATGAGTGTGTAAGGAGCATGCGCATACAGTGGCGAAATCTCGAAAGAGAAACTCTGTAAGATCAAAGACATAGCCATCTTTGCTTCTAGCATAGCAAAGGTTTGTCCAATGCATACTCGGGGACCTGAACCAAACGGGAAATATACATGTTGCCCCTTTGTTGCTTTCATTACTCCTTCACTAAATCTTTCTGGTTTGAGTTGTAACACCCCAAATTATTGGGTTGTAACAGGACATATAAGATACTATATTTGGTTATATTATTTACAGTGGCCGTTATAAAATAAACAAATGGAAACACGTCAGAAATTTCATTATTTTATTTTCGTTTGAAAATAACTGTACAAATAATAAATATATATATGAATATACACATGTATACAGATATATATTATATGGACACATGTAGATACATATGCACACACGTCAATTCTTTCTCCCTTTTTCTTTCAAATTAATTATTACACATCTATCTCTTTTTTTCAAAAAATAATGATTAGGTCCGCATGTGGTTGGGATTTTTTTGAGATAATTTGTAACAAATTATATGTTTAATTTAAGGATAAAGTGTAGGTTTGAATATCAAAATTTAGGATAAACTAATATCAAAATTGAGAGATAAGAGATAAGAGATAAAGTTAGATCAAAATTTTAAATATTGAAGTAGACTTATCCATGTAGAAGTTTAAGACTATAAATAGGACATAGGACTTGACTCCTTAAGACAAAAAAAAAAAAAGAGAGAAAAAGTAACTCTTCTAGCAGACGGTCGAAGGAAGGATAGTTGGAGCGAAATTGTGACTGTGAGTTCCTTTTTTCTTTTCCTAGTTATATTTTCTACTTGGGTGTCCTATATCTATTTATTTTTTTACGCAATCTACTTGACACTATCCTAGTGATTTTCTAAGTTTTAAATGCAACTGTATATGTATCTGTGCTTAGCCTAGTCTTTGTCAAACTTTGGGAAGGCAGCCGAAATTTTCTCCACTTGCCAATACTATAATATTATATGTGTTGAAAACTAAAGCTGTGTGCAGGGATTTGTTGATGATGCTAGTTTTTTTTTGGGGTGTGTTTTCACGCAAGTATATATATATATATATATATATATATGTCTCTACACATGTCACAAAAAAGAAAAATTGACGTGCAGCCATTATTTTGAACAGATAATTTTATACGGTTTTTATTCACTTTGTTCCGTTTTGTTTTCAGTCACTATTTCAAATATTATTATTTTGTTTCTCTTTGTCACTACTACAGAGACATTTGGAAAATGGTACTGGCGTAGTACCTAATATGTACTATTATGCTTTTGGGGCCGGTAATCTTATTTAAGAATATATAAATATGGGTATTGATTTATTTATATTTCTGGGGTGATAATGAAACTAGTGAATAGGGGAAGACAATGTTTCCTTTTAATGTATGGTAGTATTTAGTCAGTTATGGAGGTCGTTTTAATCTTTTGAAGAGCTAATTATGCGTGTTTAATTTTAATTTTTTTTTGCGTAAACGATTTATTAGAGTGTTGATTTTGATATAGGTTGGCTATATTTATCCCGGAAATTTTATAATAGTCATGGATCATAAAACAGGATCACCATGTCGGCATTTTTATCGTATAAGAAATTTTAAAATGATAGTGTTTTTGGTAAACAATTACTTTTTCTATTGTTGTGGGATCACCAACTCCGATTTGGTTTTGGGCTATGATAAAATTCGCGTATCTTTTTAAGTGAACTTAACGGTACGTTATGTGCATTATTCCGATCCGTTTATAATATTACTTTAAAGTAATAATTAAGTATTTTGTTTGCAAACATAATTGTTTACTGTCGGCATTTTTTTTGTATAACCTTTGAAAGCCCATATAAATATTTGTCTTAGTAAATATTTGTAAAATATTTGCATGGGTTTCTTTAATAAATATATTTATTTTTCGTAAAGATTGCTTGGGTTTGTCGAGTTGGGGTTCACAAACCGTCTATTCGTCATTTTTCTTTCATGAAGTCCACATCGTCCGGGAATGGCTTCTAATCCTGGAAACGATTGCCGCAATAGTTATTGTCAAGAGATAAAAATTGGTCGGGACGAGCGCCACAAAAACAATGACACACAAAAAATATTTAAGTCACGTTTCTGCTTGATCGTATTGCTTGTGCAGTTAAAACTCTAAGCGACTAGAGGAGTTAGGGTTATTGCACCGCAGAACGGCTAGTCACCGGTCTCGGGGCCTCTTGACTTTGGCTCATCGACAGTCCTAGAGTAATGGTACCAAAATTCCCCAATGTCCCATGTGCATGGCCGGGAAAGCAAGGGCCGACGGCTATGTCATGGTTCGTAGGCGGTGGGGTTGGGCTGAGCCTTTTGGGAGGTTCACTAGGCGAAGGTCTGAATCCTTTCCCTGACAATCGGCCGGAATTGTCAGGCAATAGCTTGCTTGCTTGTGAAGTGCGGTAGAGAAACATGCTGGAGTTGGTTGGTAATGACTCATCGACTAAGCCACGTCGGTGTCAAGCGATTAATAGACTTAAATTCAAGAAAATTACTTGACGTTTATATTTTTTTTGTAAATATCATATTTTTGTCATGTACTAACTACTATTAAGTGCGTGTAAGGAAAGAGCTTTTTGTTGTAACATTTTAACGGTTTTGTAACTACTATTTTTATATATAAAGATTCACGGGCACACACCGGAACTCACCGGCTTTTTAGCTCACACGTTTGTGAAATGTTTTCTTAGGTTTGGAGGAAGAATACCGTGGTGGTGAGGTAAACAGAGTAACCTGGAGGCGTTCGGGAGAGGGAGTAGACGAGGAGTTCAACGTGGATCCGATGGCTTAGTGTCAAGCTTGATATTTGTTTTTCGCACCTTTGAGTTTCATGTTTCCAGTGTAATAAGAGTTTGACGATGTTCTTTCATTTTGGAGTCGCGACATTTTATTTTATTTTCTGGATTTAGTAATGTTTGAATAAAGATCTAGTTCCCTCAATCCTTTTCTTGAGAATTTAGTACTTGGGCGGTGGATCGCCGGCTTGTCCCTTTGACTAGACCCCAGTGGACCCTAGGGGTCGGGGATAGGCCTATTACAGTTGGTATCAGAGGAAGGTTTGATAGAGGTGTTAGGATAAGGATCCATAAGAACTTGATTTTAGATGAGGGAACATAGGAAGAACTCGCTTTATAAAACTTAAAACCTAGTATAAGATAAACTCCTTGCTTTTATGTTGCTTTTTTTTTTTTGATATTGTATCTTTCAGGAAATGGCTTCTCCACTGAACATTGGGTCAACAAGTGGGCAAGCTAAACCAAAGAAAAGGGTGGGGGCGATCAGGACTTTTCCCCCAAATTTAAATGGGCCAATCTGGAAGAATGCTGAGAAGAATGGTCAAGAGGGAACTTCTATGGAACCTACTAACGAGAGCCGCACAAAGACCTACCTGTTGATGTCATCGTGGTGGAAGACGATAATTCCGAACCTGAGGAAGACCCTGAAGAAGAGGACCCTGAGGAGGGCGACCCTGAAGGAGAAGGAGATCATGGGGTAGAAACAAACATGGAGCATGAAGACACGCCAACTCCGGCGTATATTCCGGAACCCCAGCCAGACCCGATGATGGAAGACCATGGCCCCCCGATTTGGGGAGTAACACCATTAGAGGTTGTTTACCTCTACGACCCCTTGACAATCCGGGGTAGACCGTATCACCGGGCCAATGGATACGAAAAGCGAGTTTGGGACGAATGTTTGGCCCTACGAGATGAAATTCGGGACTTGAAAGTGGAATTATGTGATGCGAAGAGGAAGACATATCCAAGACAAACCTTTAACACCGGTGTATGGGCATTTTGAGTCCGTAGTAATGCCTTTTGGCTTAACAAATGCACCTGCGGTATTTATGGACCTTATGCATCGGGTCTTTCGTCCATATGTGGATAAGTTCGTCGTCATTTTTATAGATGATATTTTAGTGTACTCTAAGACTAAGGAAGAGCATAGTGAACATTTAAAGATTGTATTGCAAGTACTAAAGGAGAATAAGTTGTATGCTAAGTTTGGAAAATGTGAGTTTTGGCTAGAAAATGTGGCTTTCCTAGGTCATGTAATCTCGAGAGAAGGTATTTCGGTTGACCCTGCAAAGGTGGAAGCAGTGAGTAAGTGGAGTGCCCCGAAATCTGTCACTGAGATTCGAAGTTTTCTCGGCATGGCAGGATACTATCGCAGATTCATCCAGGATTTCTCAAAAATTGCCGGCCCGATGACTCGGCTGTTGCAGAAAAGCGTTCCGTTTAGATGGGATGCCAAGTGCGAAGACAGTTTCCAAGAATTAAAGAGGCGCTTAACTACGGCACCAATACTGGTGTTACCTGAATCTGGGCAACCTTATGTGATTTTTACGGATGCTTCAAAGGAAGGACTTGGTGCCGTACTTATGCAAGGTGATAAGGTGGTTGCTTACGCCTCAAGGAAGTTGAAGCAAAATGAGCTAAATTATCCCACTCATGATATCGAGCTTGCGGTACCATAGTTTTCGCCCTAAAGAGATGGAGACATTATTTGTATGGAGAGGAATTCCAAATCTTTACGGATCACAAAAGTCCGAAGTACCTCTTCTCTCAAAAGGATCTTAATATGCGGCAAAGAAGGTGGATGGAATTTCGGAAGAATTCAAATGCCCAATTAACTACCATCCCGGAAAAGCTAACGTAGTTGCCGATGCGCTAAGTAGGAATGTTGTAGTAAGCCTATGAAAGTGCAAGAGTGGGATATGCTAGAAGAATTAAGTAGATGGAAACTAGAAAGAGTAAATGATGGATTGGTCCTTGCAAATATCAAGATTGAGTCGAGCCGACAAATGAAATCCGTAGGGAGCAGGATCATGATGACAACTTAGGGAACATCAAGTCCAAGGTTGGAACGAGAGAAAGCAAAGGATTTTGAATTGGACGGCACCGGAACATTGACGTTCGTAGGAAGAGTGTGTATACCCGATAAAAAGGACCTAAAATCTAAGATTCTGGAGGAAGCACACCGATCCCGGTATACTATTCACCCTGGCGAGACAAAAAATGTACCATGATTTGAAACAACAATTTTGGTGGCAAGGAATGAAGAACGACATTGCCCGAGTTGTTTCCTCCTGTCTAAGTTGCCAAAGGATAAAAGCAGAGCATAAGAGACCGGGAGGCAAACTACAACCTTTACCCATACCGGAGTGGAAGTGGGAACACATTACGATGGACTTTGTCACCGGCCTTCCAAGATCAGGGAGCGGAAAGGACGCGATGACGGGTAATCGTTGATCGCCTCACTAAAACCGCCCACTTTTTGCCGATCAGTATTAAGGACTCATTGGACAAACTAGCTTCGCAATATGTAAGAGAAATAGTGAGACTGCATGGCGTGCCAGTGACAATAGTCTCGGATCGAGATCCAAGGTTTACATCCAAATTTTGGCCTAAGTTTCAAAACGCAATGGGGACAAAACTAAATTTTAGTACGGCTCATCATCCACAAACAGATGGACAGTCTGAACGAACCATACAAACCCTGGAGGACATGTTGCGAGCGTGTGTTTTGGATTTTGGTGAGAAATGGATCGATTGTTTGGCTTATACGGAATTTGCCTATAATAATAGCTATCACTCATCCATTGGAATGGCCCCATACGAGGCTTTGTATGGGCGACGTTGCCGTACACCTCTTTTCTGGGAGGAAGTAGGAGAACGTAGGGTGTTACCCGAAGACCTTCTAGCCGAAATTGACGAAACAGTTAAGAAGGTACGACTCATACAGGAGAACTTGAAAACCGCACAAAGCCGCCAGAAAAGTTATGCCAATAACCGTCGTAGGGAATTCGAATTTGACGTTGGGGATAAGGTGTTTCTTAAGGTAAGTCCGAACCGTGGAATTTCTCGACTACCCAAGAAAGGAAAGCTGAGCCCAAGATTTCTAGGTCCATATGGGATACTCAAACGAGTAGGGGCTACAGCCTATCAATTGAATCTACCAACGCCCCTTTCCGGGTTACATAACGTATTTCATGTCTCCCAGTTAAGGAAGTATGTACCGTCCCCTGACCATGTCCTTACCGAAGAAAATATACCCTGCAGTATTGATAGTAACCTTGCATACGCCGAAACTCCCCTCAAAATCGTGGACAAGCGGGTCCGGAAGCTGCGTCGGAAGGACATTCCTATGGTACGTGTCCATTGGAAACATCATGGCATAGAGGAAGCAACTTGGGAGTCGGAGAAGAACTTCCGACAACAATACCCGCATCTTTTTGAAGGTACGAATTTCGAGGACGAAATTTTCTTAAGGGGGGGAGGTTGTAACACCCCAAATTATTGGGTTGTAACAGACATATAAGATACTATATTTGGTTATATTATTTACGGTGGCCGTTATAAAATAAACAAACGAAACATGTCGTAAATTTCATTATTTTATTTTCGTTTGAAAATAATCGTACAAATAATAAATATATATATGAATATACACATGTATACAGATATATATTATATGGACACATGTAGATACATATGCACACACGTCAATTCTTTCTCCCTTTTTCTTTCAGATTAATTATTACACATCTATCTCTTTTTTTCAAAAAATAATGATTAGGTCCGCATGTGGTTGGGATTTTTTTGAGATAATTTGTAACAAATTATATGTTTAATTTAAGGATAAAGTGTAGGTTTGAATATCAAAATTTAGGATAAACTAATATCAAAATTGAGAGATAAGAGATAAGAGATAAAGTTAGATCAAAATTTTAAATATGAAGTAGAGACTTATCCATGTAAGTTTAAGACTATAAATAGGACGTGGGACTTCGACTCCTTAAAGACACAAAAAAAAAAAAGAGAGAAAAAGTAACTCTTCTAAAACAGACGGTCGAAGGAAGGATAGATGGAGCGAAATTGTGACTGTGAGTTCCTTTTTTCTTTTCCTAGTTATATTTTCTACTTGGGTGTCCTATATCTATTTATTTTTTTACGCAATCTACTTGACACTATCCTAGTGATTTTCTAAGTTTTAAATGCAACTGTATATGTAT
The DNA here is from genome assembly GCA_036785695.1 of Gentiana straminea. Taxonomy (NCBI): domain Eukaryota; kingdom Viridiplantae; phylum Streptophyta; class Magnoliopsida; order Gentianales; family Gentianaceae; genus Gentiana; species Gentiana straminea. The sequence continues at coordinate 7,124,247 of JAVUPR010000266.1, forward strand.
CTGTGCTTAGCCTAGTCTTTGTCAAACTTTGGGAAGGCAGCCGAAATTTTCTCCACTTGCCAATACTATAATATTATATGTGTTGAAAACTAAAGCTGTGTGCAGGGATTTGTTGATGATGCTAGTTTTTTTTTGGGGTGTGTTTTCACGCAAGTGTATATATATATATATATATATATATATATATATATATATATATATATATATGTCTCTACACATGTCACAAAAAAGAAAAATTGACGTGCAGCCATTATTTTGAACAGATAATTTTATACGGTTTTTATTCACTTTGTTCCGTTTTGTTTTCAGTCACTATTTCAAATATTATTATTTTGTTTCTCTTTGTCACTACTACAGAGACATTTGGAAAATGGTACTGGCGTAGTACCTAATATGTACTATTATGCTTTTGGGGCCGGTAATCTTATTTAAGAATATATAAATATGGGTATTGATTTATTTATATTTCTGGGGTGATAATGAAACTAGTGAATAGGGGAAGACAATGTTTCCTTTTAATGTATGGTAGTATTTAGTCAGTTATGGAGGTCGTTTTAATCTTTTGAAGAGCTAATTATGCGTGTTTAATTTTAATTTTTTTTTGCGTAAACGATTTATTAGAGTGTTGATTTTGATATAGGTTGGCTATATTTATCCCGGAAATTTTATAATAGTCATGGATCATAAAACAGGATCACCAATGTCGGCATTTTTATCGTATAAGAAATTTTAAAATGATAGTGTTTTTGGTAAACAATTACTTTTTCTATTGTTGTGGGATCACCAACTCCGATTTGGTTTTGCTACATGATAAAATTCGCGTATCTTTTTAAGTGAACTTAACGGTACGTTATGTGCATTATTCCGATCCGTTTATAATATTACTTTAAAGTAATAATTAAGTATTTTGTTTGCAAACATAATTGTTTACTGTCGGCATTTTTTTTGTATAACCTTTGAAAGCCCATATAAATATTTGTCTTAGTAAATATTTGTAAAATATTTGCATGGGTTTCTTTAATAAATATATTTATTTTTCGTAAAGATTGCTTGGGTTTGTCGAGTTGGGGTTCACAAACTGTCTATTCGTCATTTTTCTTTCATGAAGTCCACATCGTCCGGGAATGGCTTCTAATCTGGAAACGATTGCCGCAATAGTTATTGTCAAGAGATAAAAATTGGTCGGGACGAGCGCCACAAAAACAATGACACACAAAAAATATTTAAGTCACGTTTCTGCTTGATCGTATTGCTTGTGCAGTTAAAACTCTAAGCGACTAGAGGAGTTAGGGTTATTGCACCGCAGAACGGCTAGTCACCGGTCTCGGGGCCTCTTGACTTTGGCTCATCGACAGTCCTAGAGTAATGGTACCAAAATTCCCCAATGTCCCATGTGCATGGCCGGGAAAGCAAGGGCCGACGGCTATGTCATGGTTCAGAGGGCAGTGGGGTTGGCTGGAGCCTTTTGGGAGGTTCACTAGGCGAAGGTCTGAATCCTTTCCCCGACAATCGGCCGGAATTGTCGAGCGCAATAGGCTTGCTTGCTTGTGAAGTGCGGTAGAGAAACATGCTGGAGTTGGTTGGTAATGACTCATCGACTAAGCCACGTCGGTGTCAAGCGATTAATAGACTTAAATTCAAGAAAATTACTTGACGTTTATATTTTTTTTGTAAATATCATATTTTTGTCATGTACTAACTACTATTAAGTGCAGGTAAGGAAAGAGCTTTTTGTTGTAACATTTTAACGGTTTTGTAACTACTATTTTTATATATAAAGATTCACGGGCACACACCGGAACTCACTGGCTTTTTAGCTCACACGTTTGTGAAATGTTTTCTTAGGTTTGGAGGAAGAATACCAGGGTGGTGAGGTAAACAGAGTAACCTTGGAGGCTGTTCTGGGAGAGGGAGTAGACGAGGAGTTCAACGTGGATCTGACAGCTTAGTGTCAAGCTTGATATTTGTTTTTCAGTACCTTTGAGTTTCATGTTTCCAGTGTAATAAGAGTTTGACGATGTTCTTTCATTTTGGAGTCGCGACATTTTATTTTATTTTCTGGATTTAGTAATGTTTGAATAAAGATCTAGTTCCCTCAATCCTTTTCTTGAGAATTTAGTTTGGGCGGTGGATCGCCGGCTTGTCCCTTTGACTAGACCCCAGTGGACCCTAGGGGTCGGGGATAGGCCTATTACATGAATTCTTTAGCATCTGCTCCCCAAATGTTCTCATCATGATGCAACAAGATTGCTGGCAAGAATAACTGCATTCCTGCAGGTAATGTTTGATCCCCTAAAGTTGTATCTTCATAAATCATTCGACGGAGCATCACTACTGACGTATATAGCCTTAGAACCTCATAAAATATCATATTCATCTGTGCAATATAAAACAACAAGTTGGGTTCATAATAGGTCATTTCAGAGACAATTCTTGCATGAAGAGCCTGTAGCTAACAACCAAATATAGAACATTACAATGTAACAAGTCGAGCAAACGGTAACTTACAACTTTGAGATGATTTAACCCCTCATAATCTGGTTTATTTTCACCGAAAATTTGGCGAATCTCCTCTCTAGCACGATCTTGCCAGTCTGAATGCTTGCCCAAAAGGATCATTGTCCAAACAAGCAAGGTAGCGGTTGTCTCTTGCCCAGCAATATAGAAAAGTTTGCATTCCTCGATAACCTCTTCTAAACTCATTCCTGACTTGTTGCTTCCTTGTTCATGTATTTCCTTCAAATTGGATTCCAACAATATTCCCAACAAATCATCACCACTTGATCCAATTTCTTGAATTGCCTTCATTCTTCTATTTATGATACTCAATATTGATGTCTGAACTTCCTTAGCTATAGCCTTCATTCTCCGAATTCTTTTGGTTGGCAAATACCTACATTTGCATTTCTAATTCATAAGTTCCCAACAAAATAACACACACACACACATCAATCAAAATGAAGTGAAAAGCAATTAATTTTACAGCATTCCCGGCATGTAAACAGAGCTCAGCAGTTGTAAGATATGCTCGATCAGTTCACGCTGCAACTCAAATATCTTTTGCCCTTCATCATAGTTACTGCCAAAAGCTGTCCGGGAAATCGCGTCACATGACAAAGTTTGAAGATAAGGCCAAACATCTAATTCGAAAGATCCTTGCTCTGTTAAGGCCATCATATCCCATTTGCTCAACATCTCAGAACAACTCAAATGGAAAGCCGGTAGCATAAGCTATATGCAACACACAAAAAGATAAGTGAACTGAATGCTGTTAACTAATTACTGCTTATTAAGTCTTCTGTGGGGGAAAAGTACCTTCAATTTCTCAAGATTGAAAGCAGGATTAATAAGCCTTCTGTGTTTAGCCCATTTATCTTTATCATAGGAGACAAGTCCTCGAGCTAGCAATCTCGAAAATGGATTACTTGGAGGCTTACGATAAACATAGCTTTTTCCTAATATTTCCTTTATTTCATCTGGTTCCAATATGAGCACCGTAGCTGTTGGTCCCATCCAAATAAATGACTTTTTTCCTGCAGAATTTACACTATTTGTCTAGTAAAATTAACAAAAACATTACAAGGCGCAAGAAATCTTTTAATTAAGAATAGAATACCATAATCATGTACAAGATTGCTGATGAAGGGCATGACTCTGGGGATAATATCATGGGTGAAATTGATGGGCTTAGACCTGGCTTCTTTAAGCATGTTTCCAATATCTTTTAAGTCTCCAATCAGAAACCTGTATGAATTCCCTTTGAACCCTTTTGCCCTCAGTATCTTCTCCATCTTCTTGGGCTTTATCCATACCCAATTCAACGCTTTCCATGCCAAAATCAGCAAAATAAGAGTAATCGAAACGAAAATTGAGCTACTCAAGACTTCCATTTTCCTATTGATGTGTAGATTGCTATAGACTTCACTCAAACTGGTGCTTGCGGGGAGTATTTATATAGTGGGATATAGAGTGATTTTCACCACGTGGAGCGTCTAAAACCACCTAAAATCACCAATTCATTACCGAAAAATCATCATTGACCCTTCATATTTTTTCTTTTCTTTTTTTGTTTTGACAAAAAACAGATGGATGGCCCAGATGACACTTTCGATAGCTTTTTTTCGAAAATTTTCGGGGGCCATAGCTTTCGGAACGCATACATGGAGTAAAATACCACTTTCCACACCAAATTATTACACCCACCACTTTTCCATGTAAACTTTTCTAAGTGTATTACCTATATTACCCCTGGTACTTGTAGTATCCAACAGGACCTCCAATGGAGGGTTTAAAAAAATGACAACAAGGCTTATATCAATGATTAAGTTGAAGTTTTAGGTTTTAGGACCAAGAGATCTGGATTCGAATCCACCCATGTGCATTGTAACGCCCGTTTCCGACACCGAAATCCTTATCCGGAAAGAAGCTTCAAGCACATCTATTATCAAATAAAAACTCAATAATACATGCAAGTCTTACGTCATACATCGAATCCAAACGGCGCGGAAGATAAAACAACTCAACAACTCGGGAAAACAAACGATCGCAACATACGGTAATCAATGCTTTGTGAAAACTAAAATCCATTCAAAGAACTAATCATCCAAAATTAAATCCAAAAGGGCTCAAAGGTAACTAATCCAAAAGGAAGAACAACATTATTCAAAACTTGAAACAACTGTTTTAAAAGAAACAACTAAAAGATCTAAGTCTTCGAACTCCAACTCAAACATCATCGTCATCAAAGAACTCATCGGCGGTAACCAATTGTTCACCTTCTTCGGGGAAAAGGAGAAGACAAAACAACGTAACGGGGTAAGTACAAAAGTACTCAGTAACGTGTAGAAGATCGTATAACCATGCCCTCATAAAGAAATAAAAGCAATACCGTCTTTTATTAATTCACTTCCGTTATTAGCCCTAGCTAACTATCACATTATGTTCATTGCATAACATGAGGTTCCAAGGGTATCTAGCTTAGCTCAAGTTTGTTACATCATGAATAACAAGGGCACTACGCCTAGTAATAGGATGTACTAGAACAACCTGGGTGCAACCTACTTGAGACTCGCTCTAAAGTAGCCCCGGGAATATCCGAGTCCCGATGGTGTGATGACCGGCGAGTGCACCGACGCTTTATCCGGCCAATCGATTGACCGGCGTGGGTACAAGCCTACTTTGTCTAGTCGAGAACACATCGCGATATTGTACTATGCCTTACCAAGCATTGCATGATGTTTAAGCTTTTAATCTAACACATACGTTTGATTAGGTATTTAACTAGCCACCTAAGTATTTTCGTGTAAGCTCCCTCACACTTCCTACCCTCGTACTTAGACCTCTAGACACGGACAAGCCCAAGCAATTACACGTACATCGATAAACCCTAGCTTATCGAAGCACAAGGCAAATCCGAAGCTTCCGGTGGTCCCACACTTCATCCTTTTAGGGAATCCATGTGGTGCCGGAACTAAATGCACCAGAAGCTAGTTCAGAGCTTTGTCACGTAAGGTCATGCAGTAAAGATCATGTTATAAAGCCTGAGAAGCAAGCTGACATCACAAGACAATAGAAAACTAGAGACACAGACCAACGCCCGTCCGACAGACTGAACGCCCGTCCAGAAGACCGAACGCCCGTCCACCTTCAAGCCATCACATCCTGTATGAAAAACTACTCCTTGGACGCCCGTCCAGAAAGTCCGGACGCCCGTCCAATTTGCAGAGAGAGCGAGACGCCCGTCCATTAGGCCGTACGCCCGTTCATCCAAACTCAATTCAATCTTGTATCAAAATTTCACCTTGAACGCTCGTCCAAGGGAACCGGACGCTCGTCCACTTTGCAGGAACCGGACGCCCGTCCGAATCCCCGGACGCCCGTCCACCGGGAATTTCCCGCACCCCGCAACTTAACCCCGCGATTTCCATCGCACACGCACCCCAAAAACTCGATTTTTAACGATAAAAAGCAATAAAACAATACAAAAAGATTGCCTACAACCTTACGAGAACTTAGCCATACGATAAGAAAACCACGTTACCTCGATTCTTGCGAGCTACTACGATCCACGCAACCAAAGCTTGAAAAAGATAAACCTTTTAACACCGAGCCTAAAAACGATTGACACCATAGGATTACTACGATGCTTAAACACAGGAAAACGCAAAGGTTGAACGCCGAAAACGAACCCTAAACAAGAACGATGATGAGAACTTACGTTAACGGCTCTAGGATGGTTGATATCCAAACGATCCTCTTGTCGCGGTGATTCTTTTTCCCTTGAGATGTCCGTCCAAAAGATCAACGGATTAAGCCTGGGATTGAAAGTTCTTCCTCTCTTTTTTTTCTAAACTTGCGGCCTCCCCTCAAACAATGCGCCCCTTCTCTTTTTTTTTTGACAAAAGTGATTAGGTTAATTTAGGATTATTTCCTTTTTATACATCCCAAATTTCCTAATTACCTTATAATTCCTCAATTATCCCCTTTTCTTTTATAAAACCTTTAAAAACCAAAAGAACATAATATTCCGATTTATTAAAAGACCGAATTGCCCTTTATTCGAAAATCGGGATATTACAGCATTGTAAATTAATCCGTCAAATATGGTAATTTCGGTTTGGTAAAAAAAAATATCTTTATTTACATTATATTAATTCTGTGTAACAAAGCAGAATTGACATGGGTAAAGCCGGTTTTTGTTTCCAAAATCGACTTTACAAGGATGGTTTTGTGAAAACGGTATGGTGCACGGATATGTGAGATGCACCGGTAAAACGGGTTGATGCAAATAATAGTCCTTAAAAAATTATAAAGTTTTTACAAAGTTTTTTTCACCGAGCTCCAAGTCATCAAAGCTTTATTACAAAAGCTCTAAAAATATAAACCTGTCCAAGAGCCAAAAAGTTGATTTGTGTTATAAAATAATCGAAAACAAGTCCCAGAATCTTCATCTTTTTGAAAGCTCAGACCCATTTCTTCTAGATCTGCATTAGTCCTATTTCAGGTGCTTCAATAAAGACCTCTTTCTTTCTTATTTATCATTTTTTTGTTTTTGATTGAAAGAGAAAAAGCGCTATCCATTAAGTAAAGGAAAGGGAGGGTTTGCTACAGCGATTCGGTCGGTTCTCGTTTTGCCCCCCCTCATAGTCAATTCGTGGGTAGGGTGGTCAACTTAGAGGGCGACCGCCTCCTCCGACGAGCATTAGCGAACGTATCCCTTCCCGGGGAGAACTCTCAAGGTATCGCGCACGAATACTTGCGGGGACACGGCCCCCTCTTTCCCTACGGTCGAGCGGCCTTCGCACCTCTCACATACTAAGAGTGGCTATTGCACCTCTCACGAGTGGCTTTCAGTCCTCCAGTTCGATTCTTATTCTTGACCTTACTTATTATTATAAAAACGACTCACTATCCAAATGAAAGACGGTCGATTATCTACCCAAAGAGAGTCCTACATACGAAAAAAGGCCACAAATAGAGTTGAACCAAGTAACATTGCAAAGGCATAATGATAGTAGGGTCGGGATATCCCCGCCCTCCGAACCGGACATGAAGGTCTCCCCTCATCCGGCTCTCTATAGGGGAATCTCCACTCATTGCTTCCCCTAATATCCTCCCTTTACCCCATCATGGGGGATTACAGGAGATCCCAGAGTTTCGCTCGGAAAGGCTGCTATATCATACCTTTTGACATAAGCTATGGTGGGTCATCAAACCACTAAAAATAATCACCTACTACCTTTATAGCTAGTATAGCGGAAGTAGGGGTCGAACCCACAGGGAACGGTGGATTTATTTCTCCTAAAATTTGTAAAATAAAATATATTTGTGTTTTTAACTAATTTCCTAAAAAGAAATGAAAAATAAACGAAGAAAAATTCTAGTCAATTAATCGTTTCCCCATCAATTCCTATGATTGATCATTGATGCAAAGTTGACTCGTTAAATTACTAATAAATTGGTTATAGTTGCCGACAATCGCCAAGCAACCAATTTTTCCTATATTCGATAAGCAGGACAATCGCCACTACTTATTCTCTAACTGTGTAGCACACCTCTCAACAATCGCCAGAGGTTTGGTGAGAACAATCGCATTGACTCTTAGAAAAACCCAACTCTGGTATTAACGCACATCGGGTTAACTTTAACCTAGATCACTTATTTTCACAACGGGGAATCCTACGGCTACGAACCGCAGACAATATGTTGTTTACCACTTAAAATCAAATCTTTTTGACAATCGCCTAGACTCGATTTTTGGTGCTAGATCAAATTATTCAACAAATCATCCGGCCGAAACAATTAAACGAACAATCAAATCATGAATCGATGAAACCGAAAATAAATGAATACTAACAATTTAATCGAATAGTATGAACAATTCGATCTCACAATCTATAGCAATCAAAGAAAAAAACAATCAATCAACTAGAAAAATAAAATTACCTACACATAAAATTAAAATAATATAAACGAAAATGACAGAATTATTATACCATATGGAACGGAAATGGATCACCGGCACTACATGGATGTGATGCGCAACTTTCCTCGTCTCTTTCCTCCAGCAAAAACTAAAACCTAATAATCTAATAATATCTTTTTTTTTTTTTTTTTTTCCACAAGAAACGAAAGCTTTCATTAGATCAAATTAATTGTTACAAAGCCAAAATGGAACAATTATGCCAAAATATCCCTACATCCGAACGGAACGAGAAAAAGAAGATTGTGCGCCATCTTGTTGCTTTCACGCTCGTGTACAAAATATAACAAATTCGAACTTACCTGGCTAACAACTTAATATCATCCAAAACTATATAAACATGTGGAGGGGTCTTGAACTATTACAAATATTTACCAAGGTTAGACAATCGAATAACAAACTATACATTTAAGCCCCATCGCTAAGCATCTACTCATACACCATCGTAAGGCTTGGGCCTCCAGCCTAACGCCGAGCCGCACCGCGACCTCGGAGAGACCCTGTGCCTCCAAAACCGCATCATTCTCCCTGGAGAAGAACCGCACCATATCCCGCAAGACCCGAATCCGGCTTCCAGCCGCATCGACAAAGGCTCGCACCTCCACGAACGGGCGTCCTCGCGCCGCAAGACAGAGAGGAAGAAAAAGAATCGGGGGTAGCCCTCTCCTCATTATGTACCGCATATATTCGGACCAGCCTCACCGGAAAATTTTGCGCTTTCCTCAAAAGTCCAACATAAATTATCAAAAGTACGATTGCATCGAGCTTTCCAAATATACCATAAGACAAAACAAGATAAGGTGATCCTGTCAATAAGAGTAATTGAAGGCTTTCCCTTCGAGATTTCGTCCCACCAATGTGGTAAAGAAGCATTCAGAGACCCGAAAGTGCTCCAAGATAACCCCACAAGCTTCCAAACATTTTGAGCAAAAGGACAATGTATGAGAATGTGCTCAACGATTCTACCTCCCGCCTACGTAAACTACATAAAGAAACAGGAAAACCAAACCTTTTATTCAGCACCTCCGAGGTGGGAACCACTCTTTTCAATAATTTCCAAATAAAAATTTTTATTTTTAGGGGCAAAGGGAGAGCCCAAATTCTCTTCCAAAATTTTTCATTCAGGCCATTATTATGTAGTGACGATAATAATCAAGCCCAATTTTATTTATAATATATAATAATACTAGTAATAATAATCTAATAATGGTATTATTAATAGAACCTAGCTAATTAAAATGCATAAAATAAAAGTCCAATGTGATAAAAGAGAAAATCCACGGTTGACTTTAATAGTCTTTGTCTTCTCTTTAATAGTCGGGATCCCGACATAAGCGAAAACTGAAACTCTAAACTATTTAAAAGCCGCATTCTCCAGTATTCCACAAAACTTTTGAAATTGCTCTATAAGTCCCAAAATCTTCCAGCTTCTCTCTCGAGCCTCCAAAACATGAAAATCAACCAAAACACACCCGAAAAAGAGTACTCCCGACAAAATAGATATAAAATAACCATATAAAACACCACAAAATACGGACTCATCACTCCCCCATACTTAAATTATTGCTTGTCCTCAAAAAATACACCCTCATCCCAAAAAATAAGAAAAGAAAAGTGCATGAACCTAAACCTAAATGAATGACCTAAAACTACATGAATGCAAAGCACTAAAAGAATTCCAATAATGACGCCCGTCCAACCGTTTCATCAACCGCATATTCCATAATGCAAATCTAATGGTACTCAAGCAATATATTCTCACATTAGTGTTCATACGACTCACTTTAACTCACTCGATCATAAACTTTAAAGTTGAAAAATAAATTAGTCCCAACTTGTCCTCACGGGTAAAACTCTCAATAACGCATAGGGACAATTCACACACCCTAAAAAATCAACACACAACCAAGCATTACCATAAATTTGCATATCAATCAAATCTCCACCACTATAAATTCAAAATCCAATGCACAAATAATGAGGTCTTTCACAGGGTTGTAACGGGGCTAGGGACTGAAAACAAGGTAGGAAACAAGGGAATATATGGCAAAAATTGTCAAAGAGAATGCATGAATAACCACATCTATAATCACACAGTCACTAAAAATGATTCCAACTGAAACGCTCAACATGGCTCCAAAACAGCACATCAATAACTAAGAGTAGGAGTGCAAACAACAATTTTAAAAGAAGCTTGCAAAAAGCGTGCACGGAAACAAGCTCCTTCTACGATATATAAAACACTCATTCAATGCAATCCCTATTTTTCCTCTTTTTTTTTTTAATCTTTTTTTTTCTTCAAATTTTTTTTTTCTTTTTTTTTTGTTATTCGAGATCTTGCAATACACCTCATAACATAATTTTGAGGCATACTTCTCTTGATATTCACTTCTAGGTACTTCTCCAAGATTTCATGCAACTATTGATACAATATCCCGACAACAAGGTCAACAAGAAGAGTGGATATCATAAGAAAAAGGCCGAGGGTATAAATTTCTGGAGTTGATCAAAGAAGGGGTCAGGCTAGAAAGGGCTAACTAGGGGTATAACATGGGTAGGCCAACAAAAGTGGGTCTAGAAGGGGTTAAATCCTAGGTGCCTCAATCATTTAAGTGCACCGAACCGAAAAACTGTGGTCTCGAAATGTATGTCAACGCAAATTCTAGAATGACATTAGAAGTGTGGATACCACTCAAAGAAAAATATGAGCGAGTGCGCTCTTTGGCTAGGTGAAACCTCACTTTTAAGTGGTTTTTCGTTAGGGCTCAATGATTTTACCTCCAAAATTCATAAACAAGTGACCTAAGGTGAGTGTGTATCAACAAAAGTGTGTGCTTGTATTGATTAATTACCGTTTGAATATTATAACTTCACACAAAATTTACATGAAAAAGTTGGTAAAATGTCATCAAAGGCATACTCGGTGCTATAAGGTATTAATATGTCCTAAATATAAAATTCTAATATGCAAATGCATGAAAAGCTCCTCAATACTTGTATCATACATTGTCCCCAATGTATGCTAAAAGTGGATGGAAGAATGCAAAATATGTCATGAGATGCATCTAATATGGTTTGCATGATATGCAACAAAATACTAATCTAATATGAAAGAAAATAAAATAAAATGAAAAAGAAAAGGGAGGAGAATGTTTACAATTCAATCCATGGAGGGAGGAGTATATGTCTTGGAGCGTCCTAAGCATTTCCATATGCAACTGCGTCCTGGTTGGTGCAGAAGGGTAAGATACTTGGAATGATTCTGAACTCGCTGATGTCGCTTGTGGATGAAGGAGAGAGAGGGTGGCAATGTGGGAGGTGGGTGTCCTAGGATCCCAACTTGACCAAGAAGTGAAATCCTGCATCCTTGAAACAATTCTCAAATTCCCTAGGATCCCGGCTTGATGGAAAAGTGAAATTCGCCTTTCTTAAGCAAGATCCCCAACCTTGTGCCTCCACACATGAACTTCAAATGAATGCCTCATATTTCATCACAAAATTCAGTTTTTTTTTTTTCACCTGCAAAACAGACAAAAGCCTCCACCAAACATGCAAATATCTCTCTCTCTTTACTTATTCAACAAAAAAGAAACAAAACAAAATAAAATTACCAAATTTATTTTAATTGGGTTGCCTCCCAACAAGCGTCTTTCTTTAATGTCTTTGGCTAGACGTACTTACCTCAGCTATCCATTGTCAAATGGAATAGTTTTTCTTTCATGATTCTTCCTTTCATACTCAGTAAGTGAACCATCCATCTCATTTTCAGGAAGAATCAACCGTGCCTTGGCTCTAGGCACTTTTATGAAGTATCTTCCCAATAAAAGAAGAACGGGATTAGGGGCCTCCACCTCCTAGTTCATGATATAGTGATCAAGTGGGAAGATCACTTCTTTCTCGCTCACTCGCATGTCCACAATCACCTCAACACTCTTTGGCTTCAACGGCTCCTCAAATATGACTTCCTCCGGGTGACTTAGCTCTAATTTAGGCACATTATCCTCTATATTCTCCAACACCGGGTGTATTTCTTCACCCTTTGGTTGATCAACATCTTCAACCATCTCTAATGTCGGATCCATCATAGGACAATCGTCTTCACCATCATACCATATAGGAAGGGAGGATGTTTTTAACCTTTGTAGCTTAAGCCGATCCACTTCAGTTTTCAGCTCATCAATTCTCCCTTGCATATTCTGAACCCATGCGCTTTGCTCTTCTCTGAACTGTGAAATCTCTTGCCCAATTTCTTGTAGTAACTCTACATTAGCTTTTTGGATCATTTGGGTCAGATTGCTAGTAAGAGACTGCATCATGGCTTTAAGAGATTCATTTGAATCAAGAATCGGACTTTTACGTTCAATAGACGGCTGAGAATGTGATTCACCATAGCTCCAATCTGGATAACTCGGCTCACTAAGATAACATCTCTCCTCATATGAATTATTTCCCCGGTATCCATACACATCACGATTCGCCATAGGAGTTGCGTAGTGGTAACCTGACATGCTTGCGAACAAAAAAAACACAAAACAACACACAAAAAACTATATACAAAATTCTGAAAGAAATAAATCACTTAACACCGTTCCTCAGCAACAGCGCCAAAATTTGGTGGGTCGTCAAAACACTAAAAATAATTCACCTACTACCTTTATAGCTAGTATAGCGGAAGTAGGGGTCGAACCCACAGGGAACGGTGGATTTATTTCTTCTAAAATTTGTAAAATAAAATATATTTGTGTTTTTAACTAATTTCCTAAAAAGAAATGAAAAATAACCGAAGAAAAATTCTAGTCAATTAATCGTTTCCCCCTCAATTCCTATGATTGATCATTGATGCAAAGTTGACTCGTTAAATTACTAATAAATTGGTTATAGTTGCCGACAATCGCCAAGCAACCAATTTTTCCTATATTCGATAAGCAGGACAATCGCCACTACTTATTCTCTAACTGTGTAGCACACCTCTCAACAATCGCCAGAGGTTTGGTGAGAACAATCGCATTGACACTTAGAAAAACCCAACTCTAGGTATTAACGCACATCGGGTTATCTTTCGCCTAGATCACTTTTTTCACAACATGGAATCCTACGGGCTACGAACCGAAGACCGTGACACGATATGTTGTTTACCACTTAGAATCAAATCTTTTTGACAATCGCCTAGACTCGATTTTTGGTGCTAGATCAAATTATTCATCTAATCATCCGTCCGAAACAATTAAACGAACAATCAAATCATGAATCGATAAGCGAAAATAAATGAATACTAACAATTTAATCGAAAGTAGTATGAACAATTCGATCTCATAATCTATAAAGCAATCAAAGGAAAAAACAATCAATCAACTAGAAAAATAAAATTACCTACACATAAAAATAAAATAATATAAACGAAAATGACAGAATTATTATACCATATTGAACGGAAATGGATCGCCGGCACTACATGGATGTGATGCGCAACTTTCCTCGTCTCTTTCCTCCAGCAAAAACTAAAACCTAATAATCTAATAATATCTAATATCCTCTATTATTGCTGCTCACGTGAAGCATATTCAGAAAGCTAACTTGGGCCAAGCCCAATTTTATTTATAATATATAATAATACTAGTAATAATAATCTAATAATGGTATTATTAATAGAACCTAGCTAATTAAAATGCATAAAATAAAAGTCCAATGTGATAAAAGAGAAAATCCACGGTTGACATTAATAGTCTTTGTTTTCTCTTTAATAGTCGGGATCCCGACATAGGCGAAAACTGAAACTCTGAACTATTTAAAAGCCGCATTCTCCAGTCTTCCACAAAACTTCTTGAAATTGCTCTATAAGTCCCAAAATCTTCCAACTTCTCTCTCGAGCCTCCAAAACATGAAAATCAACTAAAACACACCCGAAAAAGAGTACTCCCGACAAAATAGATATAAAATAACCACATAAAACACCACAAAATACGGACTCATCACTCCCCCACACTTAAATTATTGCTTGTCCTCAAGAAATACACCCTCATCCCAAAAAATAAGAAAAGAAAAGTGCATGAACCTAAACCTAAATGAATGACCTAAACTACATGAATGCAAAGCACCAAAAGAATTCCAATAATGACGCCCGTCCAACCGTTTCATCAACCGCATATTCCATAATGCAAATCAAATGGTACTCAAGCAATATATTCTCACATTAGTGTTCATACGACTCACTTTAACTCACTCGATCATAAACTTTAAAGTTGAAAAATAAATTAGTCCCAACTTGTCCTCACGGGTAAAACTCTCAATAACGCATAGGGACAATTCACACACCCTAAAAAATCAACACACAACCAAGCATTACCATAAGTTTGCATATCAATCAAATCTCCACCACTATAAATTCAAAATCCAATGCACAAATCATGAGGTCTTTCACAGGGTTGTAACGGGGCTAGGGACTGAAAACAAGGTAGGGAACAAGGGAATATATGGCTAAAATTGTCAAAGAGAATGCATGAATAACCACATCTATAATCACACAGTCACCAAAAATGATTCCAACTGAAACGCTCAACATGGCTCCAAAACAGCACATCAATAACTAAGAGTAGGAGTGCAAACAACAATTTTAAAAGAAGCTTGCAAAAAGCGTGCACGGAAACAAGCTCCTTCTACGATATATAAAACACTCCTTCAATGCAATCCCTATTTTTCCTCTTCTTTTTTTTAATCTTTTTTTTCTTCAAAATTTTTTTTTTTTTTTTTTTTTGTTATTCGAGATCTTGCAATACACCTCATAACATAATTTTGAGGCATACTTCTCTTGATATTCACTTCTAGGTACTTCTCCAAGATTTCATGCAACTATTGATACAATATCCCGACAACAAGGTCAACAAGAAGAGGGGATATCATAAGAAAAAGGCCGAGGGTATAAATTTCTGGAGTTGATCAAAGAAGGGGTCAGGCTAGAAAGGGCTAACTAGGGGTATAACTTGGTTAGGCCAACAAAAGTGGGTCTAGAAGGGGTTAAATCCTAGGTGCCTCAATCATTTAAGTGCACTGAACCTGAAAAACCGTGGTCTCGAAATGTATGTCAACGCAAATTCTAGAATGACATTAGAAGTGTGGATACCACTCAAAGAAAAATATGAGCGAGTGCGCTCTTTGGCTAGGTGAAACCTCACTTTTAAGTGGTTTTTCGTTAGGGCTCAATGATTTTACCTCCAAAATTCATAAACAAGTGACCTAAGGTGAGTGTGTATCAACAAAAGTGTGTGCTTGCATTGATTAATTACCGTTTGAATATTATAACTTCACACAAAATTTACATGAAAAAGTTGGTAAAATGTCATCAAAGGCATACTCGGTGCTATAAGGTCTTAATATGTCCTAAATATGAAATTCTAATATGCAAATGCATGAAAAGCTCCTCAATACTTATATCATACATTGTCCCCAATGTATGCTAAAAGTGGATGGAAGAATGCAAAATATGTCATGAGATGCATCTAACATGGTATGCATGATATGCAACAAAATACTAATCTAATATGAAAGAAAATAAAATAAAATGAAAATGAAAAGGGAGGAGAATGTTTACAATTCAATCCATGGAGGGAGGAGTATACGTCTTGGAGCGTCCTAAGCATTGCCATATGCAACTGCGCCCTGGTTAGTGCAGCAGGGTAAGATACTTGGAATGATTCTGAACTCGCTGATGTCGCTTGTGGATGAAGGAGAGAGAGGGTGGCAATGTGGGAGGTGGGTGTCCTAGGATCCCAACTTGACCAAGAAGTGTAATCCTGCATCCTTGAAACAATTCTCAAATTCCCTAAGATCCCGACTTGATGGAAAAGTGAAATTCGCCTTTCTTAGGCAAGTCCCCCAACCTTGTGCCTCCACACATGAACTTCAAATGAATGCCTCATATTTCATCACAAAAATCAGTTTTTTTTTTTTTTTCACACCGCAAAACAGACAAAAGCCTCCACCAAACATTCAAAATATCTCTCTCTCTTCACTATTTTAATTGGGTTGCCTCCCAACAAGCGCCTTTCTTTAATGTCTTTGGCAAGACGTACTTACCTCAGCTATCCATTGTGAAATGGAATAGTTTTTCTTTCATGATTCTTCCTTGCATACTCAGTAAGTGAGCCATCCATCTCATTTTCAAGAAGAATCAACCGTGCCTTGGCTCTAGGCACTTTTATGAAGTATCTTCCCAATAAAAGAAGAACGGGATTAGGGGCCTCCACCTCCCAGTTCATGATATAGTGATCAAGTGGGAAGATCACTTCTTTCTCGCTCACTCGCATGTCCACAATCACCTCAACACTCTTTGGCTTCAACGGCTCCTCAAATATGACTTCCTCCGGGTGACTTAGCTCTAATTTAGGCACATTATCCTCTATATTCTCCAACACCGGGTGTATTTATTCACCCTTTGGTTGATCAACATCTTCAACCATCTCTAATGTCGGATCCATCATAAGACAATCGCCTTCACCATCATACCATATAGGAGGGGAGGATGTTTTTAACCTTTGTAGCCTAAGCCGATCCACTTCAGTTTTTAGCTCATCAATTCTCCCTTGCATATTCTGAACCCATGCGCTTTGCTCTTCTTTGAACTTTGAAATCTCTTGCCCAATTTCTTGTAGTAACTCTACATTAGATTTTTGGATCATTTGGGTCAGATTGCTAGTAAGAGACTGCATCATGGCTTTAAGAGATTCATTTGAATCAAGAATCGGACTTTTACGTTCAATAGACGGCTGAGAATGTGATTCACCATAGCTCCAATCTGGATAACTCGGCTCACTAAGATAACATCTCTCCTCATATGAATTATTTCCCCGGTATCCATACACATCACGATTCGCCAGAGGAGTTGCGTAGTGGTAACCTGACATGCTTACGAACAAGAAAAACACAAAACAACACACAAAAAACTATATACAAAATTCTAAAAGAAATAAATCACTTAACACCGTTCCCCGGCAACGGCGCCAAAATTTGGTGGGTCGTCAAACCACTAAAAATAATTCACCTACTACCTTTATAGCTAGTATAGCGGAAGTAGGGGTCGAACCCACAGGGAACGGTGGATTTATTTCTCCTAAAATTTGTAAAATAAAATATATTTGTGTTTTTAACTAATTTCCTAAAAAGAAATGAAAAATAAACTAAGACAAATTCTAGTCAATTAATCGTTTCCCCCTCAATTACTAATAAATTACTAATAAATTGGTTATAGTTGTCGACAATCGCCAAGAAACCAATTTTTCCTATATTCGATAAGCAGGACAATCACCACTACTTATTCTCTAACTGTGTAGCACACCTCTCAACAATCGCCAGAGGTTTGGTGAGAACAGTCGCATTGACTCTTAGAAAAACCCAACTCTAGGTATTAACGCACATCGGGTTAACTTTAGCCTAGTTCACTTATTTTCACAACAGAGAATTCTACGGGCTACGAACCGGCAGAAAATATGTTGTTTACCACTTAGAATCAAATCTTTTTGACAATCGCCTAGACTCGATTTTTGATGCTAGATCAAATTATTCATCTAATCATCCGGCCGAAACAATTAAACGAACAATCAAATCATGAATCGATGAAGCGAAAATAAATGAATACTAACAATTTAATCGAGTAGTATGAACAATTCGATCTCACAATCTATAGTAATCAAAGGAAAAAACAATCAATCAATTAGAAAAATAAAATTACCTACACATAAAAATAAAATAATATAAACGAAAATGACAGAATTATTATACCATATGGAACGGAAATGGATCGCCGGCACTACATGGATGTGATGCGCAACTTTCCTCGTCTCTTTCCTCCAGCAAAAACTAAAACCTAATAATCTAATAATATCTAATTTGGAAAATTAGGGATAAGGACACAATCTGAAATATTTTTAAGTAACAGGACAGCTACATATTTTTTATAGGGAGAAGGACAACTGCATAATTTTTATAGCGAGAAGGACAAACAGTGAATCCCGAAAATCGGTGAATCTCTCGGTGAATCCCGAAATCGGTGAATTTCGACGGTGAATTTCGACAGTGAATCCCGAAAATTAGTGAATTTCGACGATAATTTTGATAATTAGTGAATTTCGTCAGTGAATTTAAACAGTGAATTTCGAACACAAGTGAATTTCGACAGTGAATAAATATTTTTGTCCTTTATGCAAAAGTTTTAAAAAACTGTCCTTCTACTTAATTGATGAAATATTTCTGTCCTTCTCCCTCATTCCCCTATCTAATATCCTCTATTGTTGCTGCTCACGTGAAGCATATTCAGAAAGCTAACTTGGGCCAAGCCCAATTTTATTTATAATATATAATAATACTAGTAATAATAATCTAATAATGGTATTATTAATAGTGGGAAATTAGTGAATAAGGACACAATCTGGAATATTTTTAAGTAACATGATAGCTACATATTTTTTATAGGTAGTAGGACAACTGCATAATTTTTAAAGCGAGAAGGACAAACAGTGAATCCCGAAAATCAGTGAATCTCCCCAGTGAATCTCGAAATCAGTGAATTTCGACAGTGAATTTTGGCAGTGAATCCCGAAAATCAGTGAATTTCGACAATGAATTTTGAAAATTAGTGAATTTCGACAGTGAATTTCGGCTGTGAATTTAAACAGTTAATTTCGAACACAAATGAATTTAAACAGTGAATAAATAGTTTTGTCCTTTATGCAAAAAAAATTCAAAAGTCTGTCCTTCTACTCAATTGATGAAATATTTCTGTCATTCTCCCTCATTCCCCCTATTAATAGAACCTATCTAATTAAAATGCATAAAATAAAAGTCCAATGTGATAAAAGAGAAAATCCACGGTTGACATTAATAGTCTTTGTTTTCTCTTTAATAGTCGGGATCCCGACATAGGCGAAAACTGAAACTCTGAACTATTTAAAAGCCGCATTCTCCAGTCTTCCACAAAACTTCTTGAAATTGCTCTATAAGTCCCAAAATCTTCCAGCTTCTCTCTCGAGCCTCCAAAACATGAAAATCAACTAAAACACACCCGAAAAAGAGTACTCCCGACAAAATAGATATAAAATAACATGTAAAACACCACAAAATACGGACTCATCACTCCCCCACACTTAAATTATTGCTTGTCCTAAAGAAATACACCCTCATCCCAAAAAATAAGAAAAGAAAAGTGCATGAACCTAAACCTAAATGAATGACCTAATACTACATGAATGCAAAGCACCAAAAGAATTCCAATAATGACGCCCGTCCAACCGTTTCATCAACCGCATATTCCATAATGCAAATCAAATGGCACTCAAGCAATATATTCTCACATTAGTGTTCATACGACTCACTTTAACTCACTCGATCATAAACTTTAAAGTTGAAAAATAAATTAGTCCCAACTTGTCCTCACGGGTAAAACTCTCAATAACGCATAGGGACAATTCACACACCCTAAAAAATCAACACACAACCAAGCATTACCATAAGTTTGCATATCAATCAAATCTCCACCACTATAAATTCAAAATCCAATGCACAAATCATGAGGTCTTACACAGGGTTGTAACGGGGCTAGGGACTGAAAACAAGGTAGGGAATAAGGGAATATATGGCTAAAATTGTCAAGGAGAATGCATGAATAACCACATCTATAATCACACAGTCACCAAAAATGATTCCAACTGAAACGCTCAACATGGCTCCAAAACAGCACATCAATAACTAAGAGTAGGAGTGCAAACAACAATTTTAAAAGAAGCTTGCAAAAAGCGTGCACGGAAACAAGCTCCTTCTACAATATATAAAACACTCCTTCAATGCAATCCCTATTTTTCCTCTTCTTTTTTTTAATCTTTTTTTTTCTTCAAAATTTTTTTTTTCTTTTTTTTTTGTTATTCGAGATCTTGCAATACACCTCATAACATAATTTTGAGCCATACTTCTCTTGATATTCACTTCTAGGTACTTCTCCAAGATTTCATGCAACTATTGATACAATATCCCGACAACAAGGTCAACAAGAAGAGGGGATATCATAAGAAAAAGGCCGAGGGTATAAATTTCTGGAGTTGATCAAAGAAGGGGTCAGGCTAGAAAGGGCTAACTAGGGGTATAACATGGGTAGGCCAACAAAAGTGGGTCTAGAAGGGGTTAAATCCTAGGTGCCTCAATCATTTAAGTGCACTGAACCTGAAAAACTGTGGTCTCGAAATGTATGTCAACGCAAATTCTAGAATGACATTAGAAGTGTGGATACCACTCAAAGAAAAATATGAGCGAGTGCGCTCTTTGGCTAGGTGAAACCTCACTTTTAAGTGGTTTTTCGTTAGGGCTCAATGATTTTACCTCCAAAATTCATAAACAAGTGACCTAAGGTGAGTGTGTATCAACAAAAGTGTGTGCTTGCATTGATTAATTACCGTTTGAATTTCTTCTGTTTTATTAGGCAGACCGAAGATTTACTGTGAATTTAGTGTAATCCATGAAACTGTTGAAGGTGGTGTTGACCCAAATGTAATTTCTTCATTCCACAGCGCTACTTCTCATTTGGAAGAATTGGGTTGTACCACAACAGAGGTAATCCTGTTCTCAAGAATATTTTCTCTTGATTGCATCACTTGTATCAGTTAGCTGCTGAATATCTTTTAACTATGACCATGATTCCAGGCTTCAGTCTCACCCTTCTCCCTAGGACTGCCTGCATACTACATTCTTGCCACATCTTAATCGTCAACAAATTTATCCCGATACGATGGTGTTAGGTTTGTAAAGAACAAATACTTTTGTTGTCTTAATGCTTTTGTCATCAGTGTGATATCAATCAACCAGTTGTGTCAGTTAGACTGAGTTGTTAACCAAGTTCTTGAAGCTCTGTTGGCTGTATTGCAGGTAATTCAATTTTTTCATATTTTTGCCGTGCAAAGGTTTCGAAATCAGGCATTTGTTGATGAGCTTAGTTTGTTATATGGCAATTCCCGTGTCAAAGGTTTTGGTTCTGAGGTATTTATCATCTGAAAAATTCTTACAGTTGGTGTATTCATTTAATCTCTTTAAGCTACTGTTGTATTCCAGTGAAATGAGCAGTGTTTGATTCGTCGCCTTATTATGCTGTCAATACACTATAGATTTGGGGACATGTATTATTCCTTTCGTATACCTTTGAAGTATTATTGACCTTATGTATTTGTTCTACATTGATATTAATTGCATTTAGGTTAGGACCCTCATTCAGAAAAGTTTCAAGCCTGCTCTCGAAGACAATGATCTTTTGCTTTCTCCAGCAGCTCCATCTGTTGCTTATAAGATTGGTATGGTTTCTTTGTCATTGATTTTCTTTACTCCCTCCATTCCTGTTTAACTGATGTAGTTGTTGAAATCACACATATTAAGGAGGTGAGTTTCGGGTGTACTTCATGAGTCAAACATGACTTTTTTGAAGGATTTTCCTTTGTAGTTCAATTTTGTGAAGAGTTTCGGAAGTCAACATTTCTTATTGGAACTTCGTTATGTGGTTCTTTATATTTGCTTTATGACTGATGGGTTTTTGTGGTGTTGATTCATCTAAAATTGGATAATGCTAACCTGTAGTAGAATACAGAGCTCCTAATACTCTATGAGCTCAATATCATTCGTCCTAAGTTGCATACATTTTGCTTCATGTATGGCATTATTGTTTCAAGTTGTTGTTGGACTTGGGAAATATTTTTTTAACTTATCCCATCACTTCAACTTTAGGTGGCTGGAGTCAACATGCCGTTTTCAGCTCCTCCTATGAGTTCCACCACTGACTTGAATGTCATTATGGGTGTCAACAATAATCTCAATGAGCCCTTGCTTTTCACATGGTATGTATGAAAAGTAATAGTTTGAAGATTTGCCTCCAGAATTCGCAACTTTTTCTTGACCATTTCTGACTGCAAGTCGGGATCGGTAAGATTTGTCTATGTATATATATTTTTTCTCTTTTCTCTTGCTAGATGAATCTAACATGCTCCTCTGTTTTATCATTTCTCAGCTCATCTGGATAGATTCGGATTTTGAAACATTGCAACAGACACCAAACTCAAACCTTTCTCAGGCTTCCTCGCAGATTTGTAAGACTTCATTTATTTCCACTATTTTCATCGCTTTCTCAGTCTTTACCAGATTTGTGTTTCACCCATTTTGTTTTTCTCCAATTTTAAAGGTTCCTTGCATTTTTCAGCGGTATTTGAACAAGGTCGGTCCTTTATGCAATCCAAGGTAAAATTCTCTCATTTTCACACTCCTATTGATTAATTTCATGATTTGGTTTTGTGGTCTTGAGGCTCCGAGTTTCAAAAACCGATTCTAGCTAAATTGACAGCAACAAGTATGTGGTTTTGTGGAGATTCTTTCCTGTAGAAATGTTTTGATTTATTATTTTTAGCTTTTCCCCTTTAGAGCCTACAGTAAATGTAAGGAATTGTGCATAAATTCAAAAGAAGTTGATGTTTTGGGACCCATCTCACTTTGTTTATTTTCTTTTATCAACTTTGTGCAGCAAGCTGGTGGTAGCTTTTGAAAATGAGTTCTTTCATAGAAAACAAAAAGTGCTCGGTTGATACCAGTATCGATGATTTAGTCTACTGATACGTATTTGTTCTTCTTCCTTGTTTGCCTGCACCGATAAATACCAATCTCTGTAACAAGTTCTCTGTAGAACATTACCCTATGCTCTTCTGATCCTCCTTTGAAATTTGTGTCTTGTAGTTGGGATCCTCATAAAGAAAAAAGTGGACGTATTGTATTGATTAATTAAACTCGTTACAATGGTGGGCTTACGAGAAATGGACAATGGGCGGACATCGCGATCACTTGAGGAAGGTTGCGGCGATGAGCTCCCGAACGTGGTGGAACAATATGCTTGGTGGATAAACAAGCAATTGGGCGTGGTGATAAGGTAGTGCTTTGTGTTTTTTAGTAGATTTTTGGGAACTCAATATGCACCAATAGAACGCCGATTATCGGGATCGGCCGCCCAATCCGAGTAATTTTTAATTTCTTGTACCAAGAAAGTTAACTAGATAAATTTATCTTATTTTTCACGGCTTGGACTTATCCATATCCGCTTTTCGCAACTATTTCCTTAATAAGTCTGGGGCCCCGTGTTTTGTTGGAAAATTTGCCATATAAACTACGCTTCAAACGTAATCGGGGTGATCATACGGGGCCGGGCCTTGACGGATGAGAAGTTCAAAAATGAACATATTCAAACAATGCTTTAGATGGAGTTTAGTCCGAAAGACCCACTTATTCCCCACTACATTCATATTCGTGCGATAGGGCACAAGTTCATCACATATTTGCATTTTGTTGCAAGGTGTTTAACTTCAATCTTCATATTGTTAACTTTCGCGAAGGAAGGAGTAATCCGGAGGGCGGTGATAGATAAGCTCAAAGGGTGATTTGTTGTTCAAGACACGAGACGGCAAACGGTTGATGATATATGTGGCGGTGGTGAAGGCATCTTCCCGCAGGGGTAAAGGGAGATTAGAGTGGGCAAGAAGGGAAAGGCCAACTTCGGTGATTTGACGATGGCGGCGTTCAATGGCACCGGCTTGTTCATGGGTGTGAGGGGCGGAACGACGATGTTGAATGCCTAATTGAGTGAGGGTGCGCTCAAAGTGGCGATATTCGCCACCCCAATCGGTTTGTATGGATTTTAGTTTGGTGTTGAAGTGACGTTCGATAAGTGCAAGGAAATTAGGAAAAATACGCTCAACGTCAGATTTTAACTTAAGTGGGTAAAACCAAATAAACTTAGTGAAATCATCAAGGAAACTAACATAATATCGATTGCCATAAATAGAAAATTCGGTGGGTCCCCAAACATCCGAATAAATCAAATCTAAAGGTTTACTAGAGGTAAAATCAGAAGTATATAAAGGAAAACGATGACTTTTAGCTAATTGACACGGAGCACAAACCGCATCCGGTGATTTATTTGGAATGGAAATAGACAAAGTACGCAAAGCCTGATGAAGAACGGGATAAGAACAAGACTGACCGAGACGGTAGTGCCACGTCGTAAGAGAGTTGAAGACAGCGGTGTGAAGAGCTTGGATGGGCCGAGGTGGCGGACTGTGGAAGTGGTAGAGACCGTCACGAACATAGCCTTTAAGGAGCGTGGCGCCCGAGTAGTCCTTGACAAAAAAACAAGAGTCGTGAAATTCAAAGTAAACAGAATTATCTGAACAGAAACGTTGAACAGACAAAAGATTTTTGGTGAGGACAGGGGAGACAAGTACGTTAGACAAGTGATACGTGTGAGCAGCTGTGTGAAAAGTAGAAGAACCGAAGTGAGAAATAGGCAAACCTGAGCCATCGCCAACGTGAATTCGTTCAGTACCGTCATAGGGTTCAGAGTTGAGATTGAGGTTGCGAAGGTCATTGGTTAGGTGGTGGGAGGCACCAGTGTCGGGAAGCCATTCAAAGATTAGGGTTATAGGTCGGGTGTTGGGGGTTACTAGCATAGGCCCTGCGCGGGGACGGGGGTTACGGTTATAGTGTGATGCGAAGAGCAGGATCGAGGATTGTTCATACCGTAACGACACGCACGGGCAAGATGCCCGTACTTAGCACAAATTTGACATAAAGTGGAAGAATCGTTACCGTAACGTGGGTTGGAACGTTGATTGTCACGACCACGACCACGACCACCGCGACCACGGGGAGAGTGGGCCCCACGTCCACGGTGTGAGTTGCTCCCATTATTGGAATTGCCATAACCCGCATTGGTGGTGTTCGGGCCGTGGGTATAGTTGCCTTGTGGTCCGGCGGCCCGGTGAAGGAGTAAGGGGAACCGGCCGGTGATGCAAAATACGAGCCTCCGCCGTCGGGAGATGAGAGTAGAGGTCATCGGCGGTAAGGGCGGAGTTGGTGGAAACCATCGTGACAAGCGAGTCGTACTCCGGGCCGAGCCCACTAAAAGGTAGGTGATGAAATCATCCGTGGACAAGGGATGGCCTGCAAGATGTAATTCATCAGCCAAAGCTTTGATTTTGAAATAATAAGCTGATGCCGAAAGATCATGCTTGCGTGTTGTGGCAAGTTCCTGTCGGATTTGGATCAACCGCGCGCGGCTTTGCGAAGCATATGACCGTTGAAGAGCCGTCCGGATGGAGGCCGACGTGGTGCAATTATAGACACCCGCAACAAGACTTCATCGGAGAGGAGGCGGTGATGGTGGAGAGGAGCATCTGGTCAGTGGTGGTCCAGGCATCAAGGTCCTCTTCATAGTCGGGGTTCGGCTCTGATTTTCCGGTGGCGGAAACAATGGTGGGAGGCGGCGGTGGGATGGTCCCGTCAATGAATCCAAAGACACGCTGCCCTCTAAGATAGGGCATGATTTGTGCCTTCCAAAGGTTGTAGTTCGACCTTGTTAATTTGGTGATTTGCAGAGACGAGCGTGGGGTAAAGGTGGGGTATTTTGGTGCAGCGATTGAGCCTTCATCGTCGGACATGGTGGTGGTTGTTCAAAGTGACGAGCTTGAAGCAAAGCTGCAAGGCGGAGAAGAGGTGGAGTAGAGCAGAATAAGGCTGCTGGTGAGATGCTGCTATATATGCCGGAGAGGGTGACCGGAAAAAAAAAAGAGGTAGGAGGCGGCTGGGTATTGCGGCTGGAAACAGACGGTGGGGTTTGTTTGTTTTATTTTGATTGGATCAAAGTGGCTCTGCTACCATGTGGTAATTGACGTATTGTATTGATTAATTAAACTGTTACAATGGTGGGTATATATATACACCATACAAGTGGTACAACGGTAATAACAAAATACAATGTACGAAGTGCTTTGTGTTTTTTAGTAGATTTTTGGGAACTCCTGTAATTTTTAATTTCTTGTACCAAGAAAGTTAACTAGATAAATTTATCCTATTTTTCACTGCAACTATTTCCTTAATAACTGTTTTGTTGGAAAATTTGACTGCAAAACAGCTCATACACCTTGACGGATGAGAAGTTCAAAAATGAACATATTCAAACAATGCTTTAGATCCTGCACAGGTTCATCACATATTTGCATTTTGTTGCAAGGTGTTTAACTTCAATCTTCATATTGTTAACTTTCAGTCTCATTATATTCAAGATTAGTCGTGCCATATACGATGTTTAGCAGGCTACAACTAAATTACCTACACCCCCCATTGACAAAACTTTAGACAAAAATGATAATTCAAACATACACATGTACATTGCATCCACATTAACCTAAAATGTTGTACCTTTCCCGGCTCCTCATGAGTGAGATGCTTCCATGCACAAGCCTTTTTTTACTTATTTCATTTAGTAGTTTCAAATTCCAATATCATTTCAAATACCTTTGGAACTATTATACTATTCTCTACGGTGTACCCCTCATCCTTTAATTTAGTGTACTTTTTTATTATTATGTGGAACGGTTGTGTAAAGTACAGTTGATGTGCATTAATGTATACCCAAAGTAAAAACAATGACACGCACTCACGTGTATATGCATATATAACTGTCTTCATTTTATGATCATATGTATGTGGATTAAATGACAATCCAAGGTTGGTTGAACTTGTGTTTTTAAAAGGAAGTTAAATATATGATACTTTATGTGGTGAGTACTTGCTAGGCTAACCCTTTGAAAAGTATTTACAGTCTTTTGGATTTGTTAAAGGATTTTCTCGAGATTTCTTAGCTGTCTTGGTTGTTGCATTCTCGACATAGATTACACGTTGTTTATTATTTTGCTGTATTGAGGATATGATGAAATTATGGATGTGTAGTCAGGTTGATCCAATTGTGGCATCGTTCTCAGGTGGGGCTGTTAGAGTAATTTCAACCTACAGACACATACACGCACACACACACTTTGTGCTCTCAGTGCCTTCTTCAATTTTGTTTTGTGTCCATGATTCCCCCCTGTTTTCTAGATCCACCAATGGGTATGCATCGGTTTGATTGAATGCAGGATATCTTGCTTGTGCACACTGCTCGAGCCCAAGGACTCTTATACTTGTAGAACAAGTTTCAACAGTTAATGGTGAGAATCAACCTCTATCGCCTCCTAAAACTGAGATGAGACATAGACGACGACGGCGACGACGGATCAGGTCGAGGTGGCGATCTTAACTGGTGATCATCCTCTCTTTCTTCACAATCGGATCTATTGAAAGCACGTATCGATTTGCAATTACTCGGTCTGTAAGTTCAACTTTTTTTTTTTTGAAAAAATCAGTTCTAGGGATTCTGATTCATTACTCCATCTCCTCTTGGTGATTCAAGGCGATTCTAATTTTTTTTGCTAGGAGTTTAATTACTGTGATTAGCATCTTGAATGTTTTGGTTTATCCTATCTCAGCTAGAATTGTTTGTTTACATCGGCTATATACCAATTACAACCTGTCAAATCATTCCCTGACATAGTTTATATTTGAAAAACAGAATACTCCATTAACAAAAGAAGTTGAAGCTGCAATCAAGAAAAAACATGTCATTTGCTGACCAAGATCATCCACTCTGGAAGTATTCATCAGTCTCTCTTAAAAATTATCTATGGTTAGATAGTGTTGTTCAAATAATCAACCAAATGGAGTAATCTTTCTTAGGTATCAAAGCCTTGGTTATCCATGCTTTACCAATTCAAGATACCAACCAGTCTACATCGGTAAGAGACTTTGTTGTCATTGACGAAGAATAGTATGTTCTTTTTTACCAGCAATTACTATTTTTTTAATAAACAATACTTTGTTCCCTAATAGTCCAAGACTCCAAGTCAACCATGTGTCATGCATTTTTGGTATTGTCGTAGCATGTCTTTTGTTTAATAACATGAATATCAAAACACTGGCCTGGATTTCTATTATGGAACAGTTTGTATTAAATAATTTTTTCTGCTATTCTTGTTGTTGTTATGTTCACTTTCATAGTGTTCTTGCATCAACCTGACTTTCCTTGCTGTTCTTATTTATAGAATAAAGACAAATAAATCAAGCATGTCTAAACTTTTCCTGCAGTGGGCATGCACTGTGCCTTGCACAGTGTAAAAACACTAGTTTATAATATATAATAATACTAGTAATAATAATCTAATAATGGTATTATTAATAGAACCTAGCTAATTAAAATGCTAAAAACAAAGATGTTAATGCTCTCGTCACAATATCCGATTCCATTGATGCATGGACATGTGTGCTAAAATGTATAAAATGTTAATTATCTACTTTCCCACCAAGTTAAACTTTTGAAAGAGATGATAGTTTAATATTGTATCAGAACGAAAGGTCGTTGGATCAAACATTGTTGTCAATATGAGTATAAGATAATTACATTCCCAAAAAGAAAAGAAAGAGAAAAGAAAAAGAACAAGTCAAGATAATGATCCAATTAACAATGGTGAAACCGTTCCAAGTATTAAAAAAAAAAATTTGACGAAAATGATAAAAACAATTAACATTAGTAAACTAAGAAAGAGAAGAACAAGTCAAGATAATGATCCAATTAACAATGGTGAAACAAAAAAAAAAAAATTTGACAAAAAACAACATTAGTGAACCCTAATGTACTTCAACCTACCATCCTACCAAGTAGTGTTCTTAATGAACTACGTGCACAAACTCAAATTTGAGCCACTAATCATTTGGTCTAGCCGTTGGGATTATGTCTAAATGGCCAAACATGAATTCAATTACTTTGAGTTGCCCAACCTAAGTTAGAAACTGTTAGTTTTGTGACTTGATCTCTAAAACTGGTAGAACTAATCTGAAAGCTGAGAAAACTGAGTTTTGTGGAAACTGAGTTATGTGAAATGAAACTGAGTTTTGGGAAAAGTCTCCAAAACTGAGTTTTGTGGAAACTGAGTTTTGTGAAGTGAAATTGAGTTTTGAGAAAAGCTGAGAAAACTGAGTTTTAGTGGAAACCGAGTTTTAGTGGAAACTGAGTTTTTGCTGAATTCTACATCTGAGTTTGTTGATTACAAGTGAGTTTCAAGATACTTGAGTTTTCTGAGAAACTCATTTTGGAGCTGAGTTTCGTCTGGTGGATAACAGTTGGAGCTGGGGTCCACATCTGGGGTATTTATGTCAATTCCGACAAAGATCTTTGGCGGTGAGGGTTTGGGATTTGTGCCTATAAATACCGAAGTTGTAATCAATGCAATGTGTGTTTTTCAAAGTGTTATTCACATACTTGTGAAAACCTTGTAATTCTGTGCATAATAAAATTATGTAATCAGAGCAAAAACGAAACTAAGACGCGAACGAATTCAGCTTACAATAATAATTTAGTAATTTAACACCATTCTATATGTGCGATAACCAAAAATGCATTCAAAAGTCCGAATGAGATTCACCTTGGCAAAATTCCAAGTCATTATTTCCCAATTTACTTCTAAGTTAAAGTATTTCAATTTTTAAATATTTTAGAAGAAAAAAAATGCCATTTTTACGTTTCATTAGGAGCAAAAATTGCATAATTGGTCTCACAACTTTAGGATCGTATCAATTTTAATCTCATATGATTCTGATTTAGCATTTAAGCCCCGTTAGTTAAGAAAAATGTCTCAATTTCATGTCACATCTCAGATCCGACTAAATTTGTTCCAAAAATTTAGGATTTTCCAGCCATTTGACACGCTAGCGCGGCCTACGTTTTCGGATGTGGCTTAAGTATCACACAGGACCAAATTTTCCTGTAAATCTCAACACCCCTTTTGCCCCCCAAATCAAAATCCATTGTATCCCGTGAATCTCATCAGCCACAATACAAAATTTTGGTCATTCCACACTTTATCATCATTGTTTATGAACGGATGATATTGATTAATAACTCATACACATTACACAATAAGTAATTATGATACAAACGATAATGTTATGGCTTAATGTGTACCGTAAACACCATTCACCTTAATTAAAATTAGATACATAATATAGTGAGGCCCTTAAATTTTCTATTTTAAGGGAGGCCGTAGGCCATGGCCTCCCCTGAGGAACGGCCTTGAATATAAAGTATATACATACAAATAGCTCGTTCCCACGAGTAAAATAGTAGATACATTAATTGTGTTTTACAGCTTATGCAAGACTAACTGAGCACCATGTTGAGGTTGCAAAGTGATGAGTGTGTAAGGAGCATGCGCATACAGTGGCGAAATCTCGAAAGAGAAACTCTGTAAGATCAAAGACATAGCCACCTTTGCTTCTAGCATAGCAAAGGTTTGTCCAATGCATACTCGGGGACCTGAACCAAACGGGAAATATACATGTTGCCCCTTTGTTGCTTTCATTACTCCTTCACTAAATCTTTCTGGTTTGAATTCTTTAGCATCTGCTCCCCAAATGTTCTCATCATGATGCAACAAGATTGCTGGCAAGAATAACTGCATTCCTGCAGGTAATGTTTGATCCCCTAAAGTTGTATCTTCATAAATCATTCGACTGAGCATCACTACTGACGGATATAGCCTTAGAACCTCATAAAATATCATATTCATCTGTGCAATATAAAACAACAAGTTGGGTTCATAATAGGTCATTTCAGAGAAAATTCTTGCATGAAGAGCATGTAGCTAACAACCAAATATCGAATATTACAATGTAACAAATCGTGCAAATGGTAACTTACCACTTTGAGATGATTTAACCCCTCATAATCTGGTTTATTTTCACCGAAAACTTGGCGAATCTCGTCTCTAGCACGATCTTGCCAGTCTGAATGCTTGCCCAAAAGGATCATTGTCCAAACAAGCAAGGTAGCGGTTGTCTCCTGTCCAGCAATATAGAAAAGTTTGCATTCCTCAATAACCTCTTCTAGACTCATTCCTGACTTGTTGCTTCCTTGTTCATGTATTTCCTTCAAATTGGATTCCAACAATATTCCCAACAAATCATCACCACTTGATCCTTTTTCTTGAATTGCCTTCAATCTTTTATTTATGATACTCAATATTGATGTCTGAACTTCCTTAGCTATAGCCTTCATTCTCCGAATTCTTTTGGTTGGCAAATACCTACATTTACATTTCTAATTCATAAGTTCCCAACAAAATAATACACACACACACATATCAAAATGAAGTGAAAAGCAACTAATTTTACAGCATTCCCGGTATGTAAACAGAGTTCAGCAATTGTAAGATATGCTCGATCAGTTCACGCTGCAACTCGAATATCTTTTGCCCTTCATCATAGTTACTGCCAAAAGCTGTCCGGGAAATCGCGTCACATGACAAAGTTTGAAGATAAGGCCAAACATCCAATTCAAAAGATCCTTGTTCTGTTGAGGCCATCATATCCCATTTGCTCAACATCTCAGAGCAACTCAAATGGAAAGCCGGTAGCATAAGCTATATGCAACAAACAAAAAAATAAGTGGAACTGAAAGCTGTTAATTAATTACTGCTTAATAAGTCTTCTGTGGGGGAAAAGTACCTTCAATTTCTCAAGATTGAAAGCAGGATTAATAAGCCTTCTGTGTTTAGCCCATTTATCTTTATCATAGGAGACAAGTCCTCGTGCTAGCAATCTTGAAAATGGATTACTTGGAGGCTTACGATACACATAGCTTTTTCCTAATATTTCCTTTATTTCATCTGGTTCCAATATGAGCACCGTAGCTGTTGGTCCCATCCAAATAAATGATTTTTTTCCTGCAGAATTTACACTATTTGTCTAGTAAAATTAACAAAAACATTACAAGGCGCAAGAAATCTTTTACTTAAGAAAAGAATACCATAATCATGTACAAGATTGCTGATGAAGGGTATGACTCTGGGGATAATATCATGGGTGAAATTGATGGGCTTAGACTTAGCTTCTTTAAGCATGTTTCCAATATCTTTTAAGTCTCCAATCAGAAACCTGTATGAATTCCCTTTGAACCCTTTTGCCCTCAGTATCTTCTCCATCTTCTTGGGCTTTATCCATACCCAACTCAACCCTTTCCATGCCAAAATCAGCAAAATAAGAGTTATCGAAACGAAAATTGAGCTACTCAAGACTTCCATTTTCCTAGTGATGTGTAGATTGCTATAGACTTTACTCAAACTGGTGCTTGAGGGATGTATTTATATGGAAAGTGATTTATGCACAAAATTCATCCACACAATATTTTATAACCACACATTTTAACACTTCAAAGAAAAACAAAATAATACAAAAATTCTAGACCACAAATCCACATTTTATGTGGATGGGTTGGAGAAAAGGGTTTATGCCTTAATTTTTGTTTTTTTTTTTTTTTTTTTTCGGAAACGAAAGGAGGGGGAGGAGGGGGGGAGGGGATTCGGGGAGGCCAGGGTAGACCCGGTGGTTTACCACGAGGGTTATGCCTTAATCATTTTTCTATTTATATAGTGGGATATAGAGTGGTTTTCATCAAGTGGAGCGTTTAAAACCACTTTAAAGTCACCAATTCATTACCGAAAATCATCATCTTCATATTTTTCTTTCTTTTTTTTTTTGTTTTGACAAAAAACAAATGGATGGCCCCAGATGCCACTTTCGGTAGCTTTTTTGTGAAAATTATCGGGGGCCATAGCTTTTCCGAAACATAACGCATACATGGAGTAAATTACCACTTTCCACACCAATTATTACACCCACCACTTTTCCATGTAAACTTTTCTAAGTGTATTACCTATATTACCCTGGTACTTGTAGTATCCAATAGACCTTCAATGGAGGGTTTAAAAAATGACAACGAGGCTTATATCAACGGTTAAGTTGAGGTTAT
The DNA here is from genome assembly GCA_036785695.1 of Gentiana straminea. Lineage (NCBI taxonomy): Eukaryota > Viridiplantae > Streptophyta > Magnoliopsida > Gentianales > Gentianaceae > Gentiana > Gentiana straminea. The sequence goes on from JAVUPR010000266.1 coordinate 7,157,462, forward strand.
AGGTTTTAGGACCAAGAGATCTGGATTTGAATCCCACCGTGTGCATCGTAAATTAGTCCGTCAAATATGGTAATTTCGGTTCCGGTAAAAAGGTTATCTTTATTTACGCCATACTAAATCTGTGTAACAAAGTAGAATTGATATTGGTAAAACCGGTTTTTGTTTCCAAAATCGACTTTACAAGAATGGCTTTGTGAAAACGGGATGGCGGATTTGTGAAAACGGTAGTAGGTGCAAATAATAGTCCTTAAAAAATTATAAAGTTTTCACATAGCTTTTTTTACCGAGATCAAACACCGGTAAAACGAAAAAAAATGATAAAGGTCCGGAAGGACAAAAATAATAGTCCTAATATTAAAAAATTATAAAGTTTTCACATAGCTTTTTTTACCGAGTCCTTGAAAAAAGTCATCAAAGCTTTATTACAAAACTTCTTCTCCGATCGCCCCAAATCATCTCCTTTCCTCTTCTTTGACAACATTTTTTTTCCTCCCTTCCCTCATCTTTTTTTTTTCTCCGGCGACCTCCCCTCTCCATTGTTTTTTTTTTCTTTTACAAAACTTCCCCGATACCTTACGTGACCAAAAAAAAAAAAATCTCGTTCCGGCGAATCTCTTGTGAGCAATTATCTCTTCTCCGGCCTCCGATTTTGACCATAGAATCATCAAGCCAGCATCGAAATGAAGAGCTGCGAATCCATAGCTACAAATGCCTTCCATAATCGAGATGATTCGGTTGCAGATAATCCAAAAAGAAATCACAGCTTTGAAGCCTTCACGAGATACGTGTGGCTATGTGATTTTTCCAAAAACGAAATTCACCATGTGAGATTCGGTTGATGAGGTGGAGAAGACAAGTGAAATTGGGGTTGATTTTGGAGGAGGAGTGCCGCCGTGGAGGTTCAATCGAACCCAGAAGCCATTGCCGGGATTTGGGGTGGGGGTGCGGGGGATATGAACGAGGGAGGTTTACAGAGAAGCATAAAATCAGAGCATGGTTATGGATCAAAGAAAAAGGGTATATTGGGAAAAATACATATGTTTTGTCCTAATTAATATTTAGTTTACTTGGATCCTAATAATCAAATTATTTTGTCCTTATGACAAAAACCTATTATTACAAAAGCTCTAAAATATAAACCGGTCCAAGAGCCAAAAAGTTGATTTGTTGTATTTTTTTTAATTTTTTTTATGCGTAGTAGAAAAAAAAAAACATGATAGTGAAAGAAATGTTTATCTCCTAAAAAAAAAAAAAATTGTTTATGTGTAGTATAAAGATTTTAAAAAATGAGTGTGGATGCTCTAATTAAGTTAGATCCTATCTTTATCCTAAACACCCTATCATGGTGTGCCACTTGTCCTAGAGTACAATGGTTGTTAGAGATATATATTTATCATGTCCTTATGGACTAAATAGCAGTTTTATTCTCTTATCTTTTAAAAAAAATGAGAGACTTAGCACTCATCTTTGATTTTCGTTTGACCGGTCCCTTATCTTTTATAGGTTTTTGTCCAAAAGGACAAATTAATACATTTATTAGGCCACAAGTACATGGATGATTAGAAAGGACAAAACTTAATTAACATTACCAAAATACCCTTTGGCTAATTAAACCTAATTACCCAATTAATCTTTCCCTCATCCATCATCGTTCAAAAATGCATCCATCGGCATCAGCATTCTAGCAGCAGGTTTCCTTCTTCTTCTTCCAATCACAGCAGCAGCGTATGGTGATGATTCATGGCGGCCGGAATCGTCCATGGTGGTGATTGGATTGCTACGGACTGGAAATTTCTCTCGATTGAGCAAATAGTAACGTACGCCGATTGATCCGTCATTCTCTTCGATTAATCCGTCCTTCTCTATTAATCCGTCCTTCTCGTTGATTGAGCGAGACGCCGGACGGACATAGCGGATGCTTCATCACCGCTCCTCTTTCTCCGCTCGCTTGCCTCATTGCTACGAGGATGAAACGGGGATTCGATTTAGGAAAGAATCAGAGAAGGAAGACGAAAATCAAAAGGCAGGCTGTTTTATTTTCGGCCACTGCTCAGGTCACTGTTTTTTTTTTTTCGGCCAATGTTTTTTCACCCATTGCTCCGCCGGAGTCCAATTTCCGGCCAAGAAGGAAGGTGTTTTTTTTTTTTTTTTTTTTTTTTTTTTTTTGGGTTTAGGGTTGTTACTATTAATTTTGTAACGTTACTACATTTTTTTATATACTTTATCTATTTTATGGGCAGTTACTCCTTGTTTATTGCCCTTTACTATATTTTACGCGGCTGTTACTATTTGTTTTTAGTCTGTTACTACTTGTTTTTTGGATGTTACGACATTTTACGGGACTGTTACGACTTGTTTATTGGCCGTTACTATATTTTACGGGCTGTTATTACTTGTTTTAAGACTGTTACTACTTGTTTTTAGGCTGTTACTTTTTTTCATTGGGTGTTACGATTTTTTTCGAGGCTGTTACTACTTGTTTTTAGGCTGTTACTATTTTTCATTGGATGTTACGACATTTTATGGGTTGTTACTACTTCTTCCTTGGTTGTTACTATTAAAATTATAAAGGGGCATTTTTGTCACTATATTAGCAATTTGTCCTTACTAATCTCTGATTTTGAAATTTGTCCTCCTCGACCCATTTATCATTTTTTTTGTCCTTCTAGCCCCTTCCCCCTATCTTTTAATTCTTTTGCAACTTTTGTCTATTTAACGGCTAGTCAACAAAAAAAATGAGGGAAAACCTGTGCGTATCCTTCACACGCTCTTCGCATTTAAAAATATTATTATTTTAATCAATTTCCCAAAAAAAATTATACAAAAATAAAGAAATTATTTCATTAATGTTATTACCGTATAATGCGTAAAACAAAACATTTTTTCATCATTCTTCCTCCCGTCGTTTTTCATTCATCTTTCTTAGCCTCTCGTCGTTCTCAGCTATAATGTAGCTCGAATTTAGGGGTTTATCCCCAATTTGATCTTCTTTAAATCATTCTTCTTGGAAAACGATTTGGTGCTTTGCAATATAGATTAGAGGAACGATTTAAAGAAGATAAAATTGGGATAAACCCCTAAATTCGAGCTACATTAAGGCTGAGAAAGATGAACGAAAAACGACGGGAGAAATAAGGGTGAAAAAATGTTTTGTTTTACACGCTATACGGTAATAACATTAATGAGATAATTTATTTATTTTTTTATAATTTTTTTTTTGGAAATTGATTAAAATAATAATATTTTAAAATGTTAACCGCGCTTGAGGGATACACACGGGTTTTCCGTCAATTTTTTGTTGACTGACTGTTAAATTGACTAAAGTTGCAAAAGATTTAAAAGATAAGGATCGGTCAAACCAAAATCAAAGATGATGGTTAAGTCCCTCATTTTTTGGAAAGATTGGGGACTAAATCTGCAAATTACTCTATCCTTGTGTGTATGCTTATGATTAATCAATCAATGAAGATATTGTAATGATATTTCAGCTTTTGTAACTGCAGCATTCTCCAGCTGTCGGGATACATTTTCAAAACAGAAAGGTTGAGGATAATGTTTGTTATATTTCATTCATCCAAGGTGCTGATACATAAAGGGAATAACACAGACACTTGGCACCACCAAAGGCTGCCACACACACATAAGAGATTTAGTCTAGAGACTATAGTTCCAGATATTACAAAATAGTCCATAATATCTTAGTAAATGCAATATATTCCAACAGCCCCCCTCAAACTAAATGTGGGTGACTTTCCACATTGAGTTTGGTTCTAAATGGCAAGAAGGATGCAGCAGACAGGGCCTTGGTGAAGATATCAGCTGGCTGTTCACAAGAGGGTATATATTCCACCACCAATTCACCATTTATAACTTGATCTCTCACAAAATGCACATCAATCTCAATGTGCTTAGTTCTAGCATGAAAAACAGGATTTTGGGCCAAGGAATTTGCACCAACATTGTCATAGTAGATCACAGGAGTGGATTGGAGTCCAATGCCCAGTTCTTTCAACAGAGAGGTCAGCCACCTGATTTCTACACCAGCATTTGCAAGGCTCCTGTACTCAGATTCAGTGTTTGACCTTGACACTACTTGCTGTTTTTTTGAACTCCATGTAACCAGTGAATCACCAATATACATACAGTGACCTGCTATAGACCTTATGTCATACTTGCAGCAGTCCCATTCTGCATCACTGTAGCCAGTAAGAGGTAAAGCAGCATCAATGTAGGCTGTGAGATTAAGTTGTCCTTGTGCCTTGAAGTGTAGACCATAGTCTGCAGTACCCTTTAGATACCTCAAAACACTTTTTAGGGCTTGCCAGTGCACATCCATGGGTGAGTGCATAAATTGACTCAGAGTATTGACAGCAAAAGCCACATCAGGCCTTGTAAAAGTGATGTACTAGAGTGCCCCTATGACACTTTTGTAGAGTGAGGGGTTCTTCATGGGAGTACCCTTTCGGAGTAAAAGATTTGCCTGTCACCATTAGAGTTGGACATGGCTTTACAGATTCCAGGCTTAACTTGTGTAGTAGTTGTTTCGGATAGTGCTTTTGTGTTAGAAGAAATCCAGTCTTATCCCTCCTTGCTTCTATACCAAATAAGTGGCTCAGTTGCCTGATGACCAAAATAGTAACGACCAACCTTAACCGGAAGAGTACCGGGTCGGAAGTACTACAGTGGTGAGCAAGGTCGTATCCCACGAAGAATCAATCGAGTACCAAAGTCGTTTTCATACTTAGTTTAGGTCAATCAAATGTTTGTTCATGGAAATTTATACTTAAAACGATATTTAAACGAGAGGTAAAGAGAGAAAGAGGCATAGCCCAATCACGATCCAATTGAATAATTTCTCCCCTCTAATCGATTATTTGGGAATGGGTACTACCAACCAACCATCCTAATGCTTATATCGACTCGTTCATGGGTGCAAACTCCTAAGATAGTACTAGACGCCATGCAACAACCTAGTACCCTTTGCCCGGTTCAACAGTCCGCCTTTAAGGATTTAACTGACCGGAACAAGATAAACGCTCTAGAGCCACTCGATTTACACCGACAAACCTCGTTACCCAATCGATCTAAACAACTCAGTCAATTGTAAATAACGATCTTAAAACCCCTTTTCCCACACCCCTTCGCAACATACATTTATAAAAGTGGTGTGTGTTCATGAACTAGGTGTACAGTCTAATTCACGCTCTAAGAACAAGTTTTAAGACATGAAATTATCGATATAACAACAATTAAACACTACCCAATCCCGATTAATCAACTGGAGGGTGATTTTTCAACTATCACATGATTCGACTATGTAGTAATTAGCTACTCATCATAAAGCATGAAATAACAATCAAAGAAAAGATTAAAGCTATAAAAGAGAAAGAGAACTAGAATTAATTACCAAAATCGTAGTGAAAAACGGATTCCATCAAATTTCTTCAACTCCCATGTCCAAGGATGAAGATGAAGACACAAGATGATATAATCCAAGAGTAGAAAGGAACTTTGAATTAAAAACTAGACTAATTAGAATCTAATCTAAGGGGATTGAGGGTTAGGGAGGATTTAGGGGAGTAAAAGGGAAGAAAAGGGGAAGAGGAGAAGAAGGGAAAATAAAAGTTAGATAAAAAATTCGATCCAAATTAGGTTTATATGATTGAAAATTGCTATCTGCAGCACTTGGCATGCGCCACTAAAGGTCTGGCGCGCCACTAAAAAGGCTGAAACTCTCTGAATAGCTACAGTGACGTTCGGCGCGCGCCACTAAAAGGTCTGGCGTGCGCCAAATGTCACAGTAGCTCAGCAAAATTGCCATAACTTGAGTTGTAGACCTTGGATTGATGTGATTCAAGTTGTGTTGGAAAGCTCATTCAATTGTATACAACTTGCATGAAGACCAAAAGTCCAGAAAATGGCTCTAAAATAGCTCAAATTGCAGATAAAGTGAATGTAAGGCGTAAACACCAACTATATTTGATCCGTTTCCTTTTCCGGGCTTCGGTTTCGACACTCTAAGTCTCATGCCTCATCTTCCGGGCTCACGAGCATTTTCATAGCAACCAACATACCAAGCATAATTCCACAAGATAAATAGGGCTCGAAAAGGGTCAAAAACATCGTGAAATGCCGAGGTTTTCCATCAATGTGATGGTTCACCTCAAAGTGATTGCTCAATGTGTTTTGCCCTATAAATGGTCTAAAACTACCCAATACAAGCCAAAAGTGTCATAAATAGGGGTTAAAACATGCACCGAAGCATAGTAAAGTTGACACTCATCATTGCCCCAAATCCTTCAAAGGAAATCTGCTATGAAGTAGTATGATGAACTGTTGAATTGCAGTTGAGTTGTTTCCTGTGATGAGGAAGTCATCAACATAGACTAGCACATATATGAGAGTGTTATTCTTCTTCATAATAAAGAGGGATGTGTCAGAAACTGATTGTGTGAAGCCCCGTAGGAGTAACCGGTGTCTTAGTTCATCAAACTAGGTCCTAGGTGCCTGCTTGAGCCCATAGAGGGCTTTCTTGAGGTGACAGACAAGAGTAGGTTTGCACTTGTCAATGAACCCCTCAGGCTAAGGCATAAAAACAGATTCATACAATGTCCTATTGAGAAAGGAATTATTGATGTCTACCTGCTGTATGCCTCAATTTAAAAAGGCTGCTATGGCCATAATAACTCTGATTGTACCATCTTGGCAACAGGACTGAATGTTTCACTGTAGTCAATCCCCTCTTTTTGATGAAACCCCTTGGCAACAAGCTTAGCTTTGTACTTGAGGACAGTGCCATCAGGTCTGAGTTTAGTTTTGAAGATCCATATATTGCCTACTAGATTTTAAGATGGATGTGCTGGTACTAACTCCCATGTATGGTTGTCACCAAGTGCTTGAAACTTCTCCTGCATTGCTTCATGCCACTTTAGATCATTAAGGGCTTGTGCAACAGTCTTTGGTTCAAGTGTATCATCTGCCAGTACTGTATTTAGGCTGAACATTCTCTTAGGTTTCATAATGCCACTCTTTAACCTGGTTTGCATTTGATGCTTAGGTGGAGACATATGTGTTGTATGTGCAGATGAGGCATCTGAGGATGAAGTAGAGTTGATATGGGACTGAGTGGATGTTGGAGAGAGAGTGGCTTTAATAGTGTCTTATACTGAAACAGGTGTGGAAGGCATAGAGGCAGGTGATTAAATAGATGTCTGAACTGGTGTACTCTGAACTGAACTCTGGATAGTAGTGTCAGGAGAATTGCTCTCTGGAGGAAGTTGCTGCACGTTGGCACCTGCTGAAACATTAAAACTGGGACATGATATAGATAGATCAGTAGCAGTAGTGACACTAGCCTGACTGTGAGGGTGCATGGACTTGTAAGGAAACTATAGTTCATTAAATTTGACATGGATAGTGGTGTACGCCTGACCATTACCGTCCCTGCACTTATGACCTTTGTGTGAGTGAATGAGACCTAGGCAGACACACTTTTGAGTGTGATATTGTACTTTTTGTGAGTGATAGGGTCTCAAATAGGGATAACATGTGCATCCAAAGGTCTTTAGGAGCCTGAGGTCAGGTGTTTTTTTTTGTATAACAGCTCATAGGGAGATTTGTGATCCAGGACTGGTGTGGGAAGGATGTTGATAAGTGACACAGCATGGAGAAAACTATCAACCCAATATTTTAGAGGTAAGGAAGCTTGATCAAGGAGTGTGAGCCTAGTTTCAACTATATGTCTGTGTTTGCGTTCAACTCTACCATTTTGTTCATGGACATGGGGGCATGAGTGCCTAAATTTGATACCATTAGTGGCAATTAGTGACTCAAAGCTCTTGTACTCCCCTCCCCAGTCTGATTGCACAGTCGTAATGGTGGAATTGAACATGTTTTCAACAAGTTTTTTAAACTAAATGAAAGTAGTTAGGGCATTAGATTTGTGTTTAAGTGGATAGAGCACGGTAAACATGTTGTAGTCATCTAGGAAATGGATATAATAGACAAAACCAGAACTAGATTGGACAGGGGCAGGCCCTCAAATGTCAATGTGAATTAATTCTAACACAACAGTAGCATGACTCAAAGAAGGGGCAAGGGGTGTAGCATGTAACTTGCCAAACTGACAGGCATCACAAAAAGAAACATTTCCATTAACATTCAAGCCATAGTCTGAAACAATTTTATTAGAAAACCCTGACACTAGGGTGTCCTAGCCTTCTATGCCATACATCAGGGCTAGTCTCACTAGAAACAACAGAAGCAACAAAAACACTTGAACTACCAGACTTGGATTGAAGAGAGCTCTTGCCACTTGAACTTGATTCACAGAAATGAGGCTCCATCTGATACAGACTATTGTGCAGCACTCCTTCCAGAAGTACTCTCCCTGACACTTTGTCCTTCACATAGCATTTAGAGTCATGAAATTCAACAACAACATTATTATCAGTTGTTAATTTGGAAATACTTAGCAAGTTTTTTGTGATATGAGGAACATGAAGTATATTAGTTAAATGCACATTTGGTGAAACAATAGAATGGCCTGTGTGTGCAATATGCAGTCTACTACCATTACCAACAGTTAAGGTTTCTTTACCATCATATTCAATCTTGTTTTGAAGGTGATTCACATAAGAGGTAACATGATTTGTGGCCCCTGAGTCTGCATACCAGCTGGGGTCTCCAACCATTTCTGGGGATGCAATATAGGCAGCTGCTTGCCTATTTCCATTTTGACCAGATGAACTGTTGTTTTGAGCACTGTAGTTGGACTCAAACATGTACCAACACTCTGGGGCAATGTGTCCAACCTTAAGACAGATCTGGGAGGTAGGTTTAGGGATATTGTTGGTGGAGCTCATGCCATTATTGGACCTTCCTCCACCTTTGGATCTTCCTCCTCTGCTTGACCCTTATTGTCCCCTACCTCTACCATTGCTGGGAGCTCTAGAGCCTCTAATCCCTCCTTGATATACCTGAGCTACATTTGCACTTGACTGGATCAGATCCAGAGCTGAAATAGGAGTAAACCGAACAATCAATCGTTCATGCGTCAACAACTGAGATTGCACTTCGGGCCATGAAAGGGATCCCACTCTAGATGTGATATTTACAATCACAGATTCGTATTCCTTGGTCAGACCACCCAAGGTAGCCAGGATAAGCTCTGATTGAGACACCGGATATCCAGCAGATGCAAGTCCGTCAGAATGACTCTTCATAAGTGTCAAGTAATCCGCCATTGAACGGTTACCTTTCTCCATTTTGGTCAATGCATCTTTGAGTTCAAGGATTCTGGACTCAGCTTGACTATTGAACAGGATTTCGAGGGTGTTACATACCTCTGCTGCAGTTCCACAGCCAACAACTTCAAGCATGGCCTGCTCTGTCATAGATCCAAGTAGCCAACCAAGAAGAAGATTGTCCACAGCTATCCATTCCTCATAGGCCGGATTCTTGACTGGAACACCAGTGGTGGTGGATGTCCCATGAGTGTAGACAAACTCCGGTGGCTTTGGCTTTTCCAAACACATGATCTTCAAGTTTGTAGCCTCGAATTACTGGAAGAATGAAGTACCGCCATAGTAAGTAGTTTTGACGAGTGAGTTTAACGGGGAAATTCTGGGTAAGAATACCGCCGAATGGTGGTGCATGTGAGTTCACCGGAAATAATGGTGTACGAAAGAGTGGGGACGGCGAAGTCATGATGGCTGAAGAAGAAACATAGGTAGAAATGTTTGGAATCGTAAACGGGTGGGGTAACTTCCCAGACTTCCCAGACTGAAGGAAGAGGTCATGGTAGAGCTGGGTGTCACAGGGGATCCTTCAGAACTTCCTGCCGGAGCTGTGCTCCCGGTGGTGGCCATGGCTAGATAGTGCCTCTGATACCAACTTGCAAAACAGAAATGTTGATGATAATGTTTGTTACATTTCATTCATCCAAGGTGCTTATAAATAAAGGGAATAACACAGACACTTGGCACCACCAAAGGCTGCCACACACACATAAGAGATTTAGTCTAGATACTATAGTTCCAGATATTACAAAATAGTCCCTAATATCTTAGTAAATGCAATATACTCCAACAGATACTCGCTGCTGATCCGAGGCATCAGGTACACCCACTCCTCTTCCTCTTCATTGATCCACCAATATCTCCTCTCCACTTTTCTTACTCTTCTTAGCCCTAATGTTTTACCTTGATCCTTTCGTTTCCACAAAATTCTTCAATAGAAAATGTCAACGGAAACATGAACAATGCAATATAAAATAGGTTTTAGCATGTTGTTTTTTTATATGCGTCAAATTAATATAAACTATCATTTACCTTAGCTATTTTGGTTTTTGTATTTAGGTTTCAGGAGTGTTGTATCTTTTGAAAATGATCAACGAGTTGAATTAAAGAAAAAGTCGAATAGAATGTAATTTATTTGATTATTGAAATCAATTTCAAACACGCCGGATGCTAGAGTCTTCTATCTCATTTTTCTTGTCGCCGGTAAATGAAGTCCAATCATCCACCAGATGGAGGAGGGACGACTAAAACTAAAACATTTGTCACTACATTGACGGGTGTATGAATTCCGATCGATTTGGGTACGCTGTCAGAATACAAGGGCGAACCGGCATTCAGGATTTCACGTGAACAATTGCTTCAAATTTCAAAGCCGTTTCAGAATGCACTGGTGGCCAGATTCCTAGACTATCAGCCAAAACTAGAGGATTTACATAAGTTTTTTCTTCATCTTGGATTATAAGTTACATGTCATTGGCTTTGTTGGACAATAAGCATGTTTTAATTCGTCCAAACCTAACATTTGGTGGAATTGGATCTGTTAAAGCATTACCGAACCTTTGGTGGCTGCTGCGGAAGGTTGTGTAGCCCTACGGCAGATTCAGCAGACCTTGCTTCTAGAATTTCTACAGTTCTCTTTAACTTCTTCCAGCAAAGTATCAACTCGAAAATCGTTCATTAATCAATTAATTTTTTCATGAAGTTAAGTGCATAATTACATCAATTAAAATCGTAAAATTTAACCTAGTCTTTAAATTATATAATCCTCACTGCTAATGAATGCCAACTGCGATACGGATTCAAGAACAACTGTTGCAAATATGATGTACCAAATAGAAACATGAATCTACGGTTAGATAAAGTTAAGTCACATATTTTGATAAGAACGAATCCCTAGATTTTGAGAGAATAAAAGGCAGATCACTTACCAAGAAAACGAAGAAAATGCAACAATTACTACTCCTTAATGCCTTGACCCGTGCGTGGTGGATGAACTGCGAGGACGGAACGCTTGGATCATGAAAAGACGATCTTTTGAGGGAAAATTTGGATAGGATTCATTGATGTTGCTTCTAGGGCTTGGAAAGAGTTGTAATGTGATATCAAATGTGTAATTTGGAGCTTCTTGTAGTTGTTTTGGGATTACCAAACCTACCACGTTTTTTTTGTTGCTAAAAAGAGTCAAAATGACTCAAAATCCCTTAATTACGAATCTGAGGTGTTGCAATCTGTCTGCATCTAAGAGCTACATGAAAGAAAATAATTTGTAGCGAATTATGTTTTCTCTTCCGTTTCATCGTTTTTTTTAATGACATGCATAAACTCCTTTTTTTTTCAGGCATAAAACGATTGTGATAGGCAAGGACAAACATTTCGTCCAATGAATGGCAAGTGCTTGGTGTGAGGAAAAGCTCCATCTAAGGTTTGAATTCTTCATCAGTGAGAATTACTGAATTAGTATGTTGAATTTGCCTATCCGCCTTACCCTACCACATGCCTTACGATATTACGATATGTAACTCTACCCCACAACACACCTTACCCTAACTACCACCCACCCTACTCATCTTATCTCACACCATCCACCACCTACCCTTACGATATTACGATATGTAACTCTACCCCACAACACACCTTACCCTAACAACCACCCACCCTACTCATCTTATCTCACACCATCCACCACCTACCCAACATCATCTCACTCTTATCTCATTACCCACGTGTTTTGTTAATTTTTATTTCATTCAATTTTGAAATAAATTTCTCATTCAGTTCCATTATCTTATAATCATATCTAAACAATTAAATCGAATGAAAACCCATTCCATTCCATTTCATTTCTCTGAAACAATCAAGCCATTAGTAGGTTGTTTTGGCCCATCTCCCTATTTATTATTGTATAATCTAATTATCAAGCAAAACCAAACCCTAAAGTAACTTTATGTCCTCTATGCAATTTTTTTGGTTGAAAGAAAGGGAAAAAAGTAGAAATAAAGATGGGTGATAGCTTGTATGACACTTTGCAATTCTTTTCATTTGATAGCTATTCAACATCATATGTTGATTAGATGAAGTCTTATTGTGTTACTTATACATGGAACTTGCAAAACTTCAAGATCAGGAAGGTGCAATATAAACATACAAATAGCTCGCCTCGCCCCCACCAGCAAAATGCTAGATATATTAATTGTACTACAGCTTGTGCAAGACCAACTGAGCACCATGCTGAGGTTGCAATGTGATGACTGTGTATGGAGCATGTGTATACAGTGGCGAAATCTCAAAAGAGAAACTTTGTAAGATCAAAGACAGAGCCATCTTTGCTTCTAACATAGCAAAGGTTTGTCCAATGCATACTCGAGGACCTGAACTAAACGGGAAATATACATGTTGGCCCTTTGTTGCTTTCGCAACTCCTTCACTAAATCTCTCTGGTTTGAATTCTTTAGCATCAGCTCCCCAAATGTTCTCATCATGATGCAACAAGATTGCTGGCAAGATTAACAGAATTCCTGCAGGTAATGTTTGATCCCCTAGTGTTGTATCTTCATAAATCATTCGACCGAGCATCACTGCTGGTGGATATAGCCTTAAAACCTCATAAAAAATCATAGTCATCTGTGCAATATAAAACAACAAGTTGGGTTCATAATATGTCATTTCAGAGAAAATTCTTGCACGAAGGGCCTGTAGCTAACAAGCTGAGCAAACGATAACTTACCAATTTGAGATGATTTAACCCCTCATAATCTGGTTTATTTTCACCGAAAATTTGGCGAATTTCATCTCTAGCACGGTCTTGCCAGTCTAAATGTTTGCTCAAGACAATTAATGTCCAAACAAGCAAGGTAGCAGTAGTCTCCTGTCCAGCAAAATAGAATAGTTTGCACTCCTCAATAACCTCTTCTAAATTCATTCCCGACTTTTTGCTTCCTTGTTCATGTATTTCCTTCAAATTGGATTCCAACAGTATTCCCAACAAATCATCACCACTTGATCCATTTTCTTGAATTGCCTTCATTCTTCTATTTATGATACTCAATATTGATGTATGAGCTTCCTTAGCTATACTCTTCATTCTCCGAATTCTTTTGGTTGGTAAATACCTACATTAAATTCGTGGTTCGTAAATTTCCAACAAAATAATCAAAAGTATACCAAAATGAAGCAAAAAAGACACTAGTATTAATTACTGCATTCCCGGTATGTAAACCGTGTTCAGCAGTTGCAAAATATGCTCAGTGAGTTCCTTCTGCAGCTCAAATATCTTTTTCCCTTCTTCATAGTTACTACCAAAAGCTGTCCGAGAAATTGCATCACTTGTCAAAGTTTGAAGATAAGGCCACACATCCAATTCAAAAGAACCCTGTTCCGTTGAGGCCATCATATCCCATTTGCTTAACATCTCAGAACAACTCAAATGGAAAGCTGGTAGCATAAGCTATATGCAACCCACAAAAAGATACGTTAATCGCGTGATATATATAACTAAGTGATAAATAATCCTTAAATGTATTATTGGAGATGCTGTAAGAGTAAAGCATCTAAAATTACAGAGTAAAATACCTTCAATTTCTCAAGATTGAAAGCAGGATTAATAAGCCTTCTGTGTTTAGCCCATTTATCTTTATCATAGGAAGCAAGTCCTCCTGCTAGCAACTTTGCGAATGGATTAGCTGGAGGCTTCCGGTATACATAGCTTTTTGCTAATATTTCCCTTATTTGATCTGGGTCGAATATGAGCACCGCCGGTTTTGGTCCCATCCATATAAACGGCTTTCTTCCTGCAGAATTTACACTATTTGTCTAGCTAAATTCAGAATATAAATACAAAAACTTTATCCCATAATAAAACATGAAAAAGGCTCCAGCAAGGAAATCTTTTATTTAAGCAAAGGATACCATAATCATGTACAATATTTCTGATGAAGGGCATGACTCTGGGTATAATATCATGGGTGAAATTGATGGGCTTAGACTTTGCTTCTTTAAGCATGTTTGCAGTGTCTTTCAAGTCTCCAGTTAGAAATCTGTATGAATTTCCTTTGAACCCTTTTGCCCTCAGGATCTTTTCCATTTTCTTGGGAGTTATCCATACCCAATTCAACACTTTCCATGCAAAAATCAGGAAAACCAAAGTGCTTGAAACTAAAATTAAGCTACTCAAGACTTCCATTTTTTTACTATAGACTTTGCTCAAATTGGTGTTTTTTATTCCTAGAGTAGTGATGTGAGCTACATACGTATATATATATTTGAGGAAGTGATCGAAAGGAAGAGATAATTGATGGAAGGCAATACTATCTAATGAAATCATCCGTGTTCTGCTTTTGTTGCTCTTCTATATATTTATTTATTTCGGATAGGATGAAAAAGGAATGTGTGAACCTCCGTCTATTTAGAATATAATTTGGAAAGTCACTGTCGACTTTGATTACAGAGTCCATTTACGTTTGATTTATTTGGAAAGTCCCTTTCTAGAAGCATTTCAAATCATCTGCCATATAACGAATTCGATGCAACTTCGTCTTAATTTCAAATTCGTTTTTATTAGTTTTCTAAAACTGTTAATTTGTGTGATTCAACATGTTAAATGGGAAAAGTCTGGTAATTACTTGGGACGGAGGGAGAAGTATAAATTTTATCTCTTTTATTTTATTTTATTTTTTATTTTTTATTTTAGACTTTTGTCATTGGTTTGGCAACGTGTAGAACAAGGTTATTGGCATAGTCTTTTCATCCCTTGAGAGTTACGCATAAACAAATTCAACAAGGATGACATTTGGGTGGACGGACAAACATATGTATATTAACATATGTTGTGGTCATTTTTTCTTTTTTTTTTTTGTTCTTTTTCGTTCGTTTTATTCACCTGGTAGACCGTAGGCTTCTATCTCGTTTGTAAGGTAATGAAATAAAATGAATGCAATGTAATATAATTTAACGAAGACATCACATTATTGTGATTGACATGTGATAGAATGAAGTAGATGAAATTTTATAATAGATGACATAATTGATCGATGATGGTGGTGAAGAGAAGGGTTGTAGGTTAGAGGGGCGGGGAAATTCTACCGTCGACACTCCTTAAGTACTCTGAAAAACACAGGTGTTTCAATATTATCTAGTAATAACTCCTTAACAACACTTAAACACATGGGTGTTTTTCAATGTTTTTAAGTAGTCTCCATAGAAGAGAGTCTCTACGGTAGAATTTCCCAGTAGGGAGGGGTAGGGTGAGTTTGTAGGTGGGTGATTTAGGGGTGTTGGGGTAAAGGAGTGATGGGTGTGTTGGTATTGGTGATAAGGATGGTAACGAGTGTAGAGGATAGGATAGGGGCCGGGATAAACATTCACTCTCAACCGCCTCGACCAGACTGTGTAGTAGGTAGGGGAAAAACATAACTAGTGCCACAAACCTCCTCAGCAAAATGTATCTATCACTAAAGTGGATGGAGTCAAGCCAGCCATATAGGATTAAACACTTAATTTGGCGATGCTCACATAACTGTTTGGCTACCGGACGATCTTTAAAAAAAAATGTTATGTTGGGGATGGTAGGTAGCTGCTCTGTGTGATGTTATATGGACGAAGGCTTTTTAATACTCTCTTTGAGTGTCTTATTCCCTCTTCGGTTTGGTCTTATATAGAATCGAATACTCGGAACTTCTAGCTATTTACCAAGGCCTTCATAAGCAATATCCTTGGGGTTCTTTAACCTTGTTCTGCAAAGTGATTCTCTTATGTCCATTCACTGCCTAAGTTCTCCACACAAAGATCTCCCGGTCACTGGTTGGCGGTTGCCGACACCCGTGCGCTAGCTGTGCCTTTGCCAGATGTTTATTCGCCCACTCCTTCACAGAGCGATGGCTAACAGCCAAGAATTCAGAATTCTGTTAGTAGAGCCATAAAGTAGCGCTTGGCTCGATTCCTACCACGGACGGGTATATATTTCATCCATATCGCTGGCCTCACATGGACGGAGATGCTTATGCTTATCATATCACGCCTTCCTAAGATGCTAACACAGAGGCTACTATTGCTACGGGAGCTTATTGGTGGACCAAGAAGAGCGGAGATGGAGATATAGGCTAGCTAAATGCCCTCAAATCCGTGTACGAAACCTTGCTGGTCTTATACATTGAAGAGGGAAATCCCGCCTGTCGTTCGGATCGTCTCACACTCCGGAGTTGCTTTTCATCTTTATATTTCTTCATTGTGAAGCGTAGTTGTAATTTTCCAATGCATTTCTTAACCCAAACAAGTCTGTCTGGTGCAATATAAACGTACAATGGTAGATACATTAATTAAGTGCTACAACTTATGCAAGACCAACTGAGCACCATGCTGAGGTTGCAGTGTGATGATTGTGTAAGGAGCATGTGCATACAATTGTGAAATCTCGAAAGAAAAACTTTGTAAGATCATAGACAGATCCATCTTTGCTTCTAACATAGCAAAGGTTTGTCCGATGCATACTCGGGGAATGAGTGAACCAAACGGGAAATATACATGTTGTCCCTTTGTTGCTTTCATTACTCCTTCACTAAATCTCTTTGGTTTGAATTCTTTAACATCAGCTCCCCAAATGTTTTCGTCATGATGCAACAAGATTGCGGGCAAGGATAAGTGCATTCCTGCAGGTAATGTTTGATCCCCTAGAGTTGTGTCTTCATAAATCATTCGACGGAGCATCACTATTGGCGGATATAACCTTAGTACCTCATAAAAAATCATATTCATCTGTATAGAATAAAACAGCAAGTTCTTGAGATCATAATATGCCGATTCATATCTAATTTTATACGTTTAATGTTTTATTTTCATGTTGAGTTCAAATTTATTATGTTTTGTTCATTCTATTATTGAAATCAAACCAAAGTACACAAGAAGCAAGAGCATTTGCGGCTAGAACATTTAGATTGAATAATACTTGAGAATGTTGGTCCTGTAGGCTGTAGCCAACTAGGTGTTAGGCCAAGAATCTTGGATAACAGTTCAAGAAGTTCCTCAGTCTGACACTTTGCACTTATTTTCATATGATAGCTATTCAACAGGGTGAAATTTTATTGTGTAACATGGAACTTGCAATACTGCAAGATTAGAAACGCTAGTATTATATGCAAGACATAAATAGTATGAACTCAACGGATAATACATCATATGCAAGATAAAAGTACAAATTAATTGCTAAGATATATGAATTGTACTAAAGCCTGTGCAAGATCAACTGAGCACCATGCTGAGGTTGCAATATTGAGATGAGCGTGTTTGGAGCATGTGCATACAATGGCGAAGTCTCGAAGGAGAAACTCTGTAAGATCAAAGACAGAGCCATCTTTGCTTCTAACATAGCAAAGGTTTGTCCAATGCATACTCGGGGACCTGAACCAAACGGTAAATATACATGTCGGCCATTTGTTGCTTTCGCAACTCCTTCACTAAATCTTTCTGGTTTGAATTCTTTAGCATCTGCTCCCCAAATATTTTCATCATGATGCAACAAGATTGCGGGCATGAATAGCCGCATTCCCGGGAAATGTTTGATCCCCTAGAGTTGTATCCTCGTAAATCATTCGACCAAGCATCACTGGTGGATATAGCCTTAGAACCTCATGAAAAATCATATTCATCTGTGCACAATAAAACAACAAGTTCTTGGGATCATAATATGTCATTTCAGAGAAAATTCTTGTATGAAGAGTCTGTAGCTAACTACCAAATATCGAATATTACGGTGTAACAAGTTGAGCAAATGGTAACTTACCACTTTGAGACGATTTAACCCCTCATAATCTGGTTTATTTTCACCGAAAATCTGGTGAATCTCGTCTCTAGCACGATCTTGCCAATCAGAATGCTTGCCCAATAGAATCAATGTCCAAACAAGCAGGGTAGCAGTAGTCTCCTGTCCAGCAATATAGAAAAGTTTGCATTCCTCAATAACCTCTTCTAAACTCATTCCTGACTTGTTGCTTCCTTGTTCATGTATTTCCTTCAAGTTGGATTCCAACAGTATCCCCAACAAATCATCTCCGCTTGATCCTTTTTCTTGAATTGCCTTCATTCTTTTATTTATGATATTCAATATTGATGTCTGAACTTCCTTAGCTATAGCTTTCATTCTCCGAGTTCTTTTGGTTGGGAAATACCTACATTATATTTACATTTTCCGTTCATAAATTTCCAACAAAACAATTATATGTACACCAAAATGAAGTGAAAAGCCACTAATTTTACCGCATCCCCGGTATGTAAACAGTGTTCAGCAGTTGCAAAATATGCCCAGTCAGTTCCTTCTGCAGATCAAATATCTTTTTCCCTTCTTCATAATTACTACCAAAAGCTGTTCGTGAAATTGCGTCACTTGACAATGTTTGAAGATAAGGCCAAACATCCAATTCAAAAGATCCTTGTTCTGTTGAGGCCATCATATCCCATTTGCTCAACATCTCAGAGCAACTCAGGTGAAAAGATGGTAGCATCAGCTATTTGCAACCCACATAATAAAAATGTTAATCGCGTGATCTAACTAAGTCTCAATTGATCCTTAAATGAAAACGATACATCTATAAGTCCTAACTTTTCCACAACTATTGTTTATAGATGTTAATTGTATACTGAAACTCATTAATCAATCAAT
This sequence comes from Gentiana straminea, assembly GCA_036785695.1. Taxonomy (NCBI): domain Eukaryota; kingdom Viridiplantae; phylum Streptophyta; class Magnoliopsida; order Gentianales; family Gentianaceae; genus Gentiana; species Gentiana straminea. The sequence goes on from JAVUPR010000266.1 coordinate 7,176,407, forward strand.
CAATGATTGATGATGGTTGTGAAAAAGATGTGACGTTTGTTAATACATCAATTTTTATCTTGAAAAGATACTCCTTCTCCGGCCTAGTAGGAGACAGAGTTGATTGAATCACACGGATGAAAAATGGGAACGAGATAGAACGGGAGGAGGGAGTATATTTTCAAGATAGAAAATTGATACATTAACAAACGTCACATCTTTTATTATTGTCAATTCAACTGAAGACGTACATACAGTATGGAAAATATATACCTTCAATTTGTCAAGATAGAAAGCAGGATTAATAAGTCTTCTGTGCTTAGCCCATTTATCTTTATCATAAGAGGCAATTCCTGTAGCTAGCAATCTTGAAAATGGATTAGTTGGAAGCTTCTGATACACATAGCTTTTTGCTAATATTTCCCTTATTTCATCTGGTTCCATTATCAACACTGTAGCTTTTGGTCCCATCCATATAAATGTCTTCTTTCCTGCACAATTTAGACTATAAGCGGAATTCACAAGATAAATACAAAACGTTAAAGGCCAGAGGCCCCAAGTGGTTTCATTCAATATGTACGAGTTAAAACTTAAAACAGTTAGAGAGCAGAAAAGAAGTGTTTTATTTAAGGAAAGTGTACCATAATCTTGTACAAGATTGTTGATGAAGGGCATGACTCTGGGTACAATATCATGGGTGAAATTGATGGGCTTAGACTTAGCTTCTTTAAGCATGTTTGTACTATCTTTCAAGTCTCCAATCAGAAACCTGTATGAATTCCCTTTGAACCCTTTTGCCCTCAGTATCTTCTCCATCTTCTTGGGCTTCATCCATACCCAGTTCAACACTTTCCATACAAAAATCAGCAAAACTATAGTGCTCGAAACTAAAACTAAGCCACCCAAGACTTCCATTTTTCTAGTAATGTGTTAGATTGCAGACTTTGCTCAAATTGGTTTATGTATTTATTTGAGGAAACGACAAAAAGGCACAGATAATTAACATTTAGAAAAATAATTAATGTATCTAAAAAAGAAGGTAAATAACAAAAGAGAGATTGAGAGAAAAGTCCACTTTTTAATACAAAATAAATAAATAGGACACACTCCTTTTTTTAGTTGCGATAAGACAAATAATTTCTGTGTGTCACAAATACCCTTACTACACGCACAGCAACAAACACAGATGGCTGATGCTGTTGTTGTTGTTTTTTTTTTTTTTTTTTTTCAAACATCCGTAACTATTGATTTAGAACACCAATCATCGAAATTTTTTCACCAAATTTCTTTTTTTTTTTGCTCTTTAATTTGAGCCCAAATGCGATACCCTTCCGACGTAAATTTTGAAATCCGAAAAAATATTTGCATTAACCGGAGAGTTTTTCTTATAAACGACCGTAACTTTTGATTTAGAACACCGATCATCAAAATTGTTTCACCAAACTTCATATTTTTTTTATCTTCATTTTGAGACCTCATTTGATACCTTTTTTACGTAGTATTTGAAAGCCGAATTTAATCGCATCATTTACACTAACACAGTATTAGTAAACAGTATCAGTATCAGTAAACAATATCAGTATCAGTATCAGGCTCATTTATGCTTAATTCAAGTGACTACTTCAAGGCACACATATCTGGCTCATTTAAGGCTTAATTCAAGTGATTAACTATTAAGCCTATGTCAAGTTTATGTGGTTTTCATTGATAAAATGAATAGCATAGATTAACTTGATTAAGGTGTGGTGTTTATAACATGCAGGTTCAGTTTAGATATGTGTATAAACAATATAAACTCATATGAACACCAGCTGATATAAACAAAAGATGAACTAGACGATTACAGATAAAATCATTGTTCGGGTACAACGGTTCACATACAAATTAAGATATGCTACAGATCAATACAACAGTCAGATTATACAAGAATATGCAGCAGAACATTCCAGCAGACTGTTAACAAACTCAGCAGATTAATAGCAAGTACATCAGACGATAGATTTAGTACAATAGGTACATCAGACTAAAAGGTAATACATAGAAGATCAATACAAGTCTGAAACAGTATGAACTATCAGCAAATTATAAGAAGGATGTTTAAGTTCAAAGAACTAAATTATCATGCCCGGAATTCACAAGGTGCCGAATTACAAGTTCAGTAAGCCTATGAACTAGGCCTGTCTATTACATGATGATACAATGTAGATCAAAAACCTCAGCACGCCAAGGCACACAGTAAGCCTATGAACAAGGCCAATCTATTGCATTAAGGCACACAGTATCATTATCAGTATCAATATCAGTACACAGGAACAGTATCTGTACACAGTATCAGTATCAGTATCAGTACGAGTATCAGGCTCAAAAGGACTCTTCTTTCGGTTTTTTGTTGCAAGGTCTATGTCCCCCAAGTCCTTGATATGAACTGAATGTCTTCTTACAGTTCAAGCACTCATATTTACTTCTTTTCGGAGCATGTTTCGATACTACTTTTCTTTGGGATCATTTCTTTTAGGCCTCTTCTTGTTCTTGGGTTCAATCACATTAGGCCACTTGTTCTTGGCTTCATAAACAGCTGCATTCTTGAAAAATCCTTCGAAAGACGTATCCGATTCGCCTTTTTCAACACATTCCTCCAAATAGTAACCCGAATCAGAGCTTTCTTGTTTATTAACCTTTGCTTTACTATCCATTTTATTAGCTTCTAGAGTAACAACTTGAACAAAGACGGGATTTCGAGCGATTTTCGTCTCAATAGAAGATTATTTACTCTCTAAAACATCAGATTTATTGTCAGAAGATTCTACAACTGAATTCACCCCACCCCAGTTACTAGAATCCTTAGATAACATCATCAAAAACATAGCCACACTACAACACTTTTGGCTTTTTACGGCACAAAATAAATGCCGAGAAATAGAAAATAAGCGCCGCAAAAAGTAATCCCGGCACATAAAATGGCGGTTATTTAAATGTCATCAATACTGGTGTCGGCAATGTTTTGCGGCAGTTCGTTGTTTTGCCGGGAAGTTTTTGCGGCGAAATTATGACATATAGTCAAAGTGACGCATGTTTTATTTGTGGCACTTTGCTGACACTTCTCTAATGTGTCGGAATGTTTTACGATAGTTTTTCCGGCACTAGATGAATGTGACGGACATAACTTTGTGGCATTGAAACGACACTTATTTTTATTGCCACACATAATTTGAGGCAAATTTGTCGACACTTTTCATCTAGAGTGACACATGTTTGTGGCACTATACTGGCATTCGTTCCATTTGACGTGGTTTTTTAAATGGTAATTTACCAACACTAATTTTTATTGCCGTGAATCTCACAACATTTGTATGGCACATAGTGAAAATGTTGGTCCTCCTCTCTCCACTCATAGTTTATCTTACAAAAATATAGAGCAGAAATTTATTGTAAATAAACAAATTTATTAGAATTCAGCAAATTGCTGATGAAAGTACATAAAATTTCAATACAATGAGAACTAATCAAAAGCAAAAACTTCTAAAGACCAATTATATAACATGCACTGAATTATAGGGAGCACGAGAGAAAATTGATTGACACGCCCCTAACATCAGGCTAGCAATAAGAATCAGACATCTCCAAGGACTACAATAAGCTCCATAGCAGCTGCAAAAATAACCATAATAAAGATGAAAAATACTCATCTTTATTCTTGGACTCTCATGACTGTGTTAGAGGTGGGATTGATTTCTCAGCTTTGAAGTTTGAATTCTTGGTATGAATAGCTACAGTGACTTCACATTGCTTCACATTTCTTTGTTCTATGGCAACAGAGAAAATGGAAGAATCCTTTTTAATCCGGAGATTCCCATATGCAAGAATCAAGTGCAAGCTGCTTTTGACCTATGTGGTTTCAATATGGATACATAAGTTAGGAAAGAAGACATTTTCATACGCATATATGTTAGAATGGAACATCTTGAAGGAAAAATAGGCATAAGTAAAACCCTGTTGAATAAAGACATCCTCATACGGATACAAGTTAAAATGGAACATATATATCTTGAAGGAAAAAATATAGCCATAGAACATAAGTAATCCCTATCTAAAAACAAGAAGAATTACTTCACATAACCTTTACCAGATCTTTGGGGGGTTCTAGCTAATTCTTATTCTCATTGACTCTTCCATATTCCTAACCTTTGGATTCTAGCTCATTCCTTATTCTCATTGACTCTTCCATATTCCTAACCTGCTTACCAACGTACCTCAAATCAACATGTAAAAACAATAATCAGCCCCAGCATTTCAAAATTAACAAACTAAAATATATTAAACTCACAAAGGGGTTTTAAAGAAACAACACCGAAACTCAAAAAATTCTTCACTTAAGGAAGCATGAAGCTTCATCAATGCTTGCATAACTATAATGATACATATAACAAGAACTCGTAAAGATAGTGGAGCACATTGAGAGCCACCACAATGTTGATTGAACAAACCCGCAAAGTTGTATGCTTACAAGAACACCATTTTGCTCTCTCATTTCCAACATTACTTCAGTACATGAAATTGCAGAAAGGAGAATTCACCCATTCTTGTAGAATGGCTAATTGGCAATAGATACAAAATAGAACAAATGTTAAATCACAAAACCAATAGAGAAAAAATAAATTTCTCAATACACATTTAGTCGTTTGTGTCAAAAGCTATGTACACAAATATAACCAAACCTTAATTAAAACACATCAAATGTGTAATCATCAATTGTACTCCTACAACACTATTTTGATCATAGTGCACTTACAGGAAAAAAGATTTTATACTTCCTTTGTTTGAGAATTTAAAATATTTTATTGTATGAGTTTATATACCTGAATCCGGCATCATAAGATAAATGTACATTCCATGGACAAATCACCAACACAAATGCTTCAATGATGTAGAATCAACTACCAAGAATGTCTTCCAAGCAAAAAATGAGGTACACACCCGCACAAACATTATTAGCCAAGTTGAATAAATGTCCACCAAATAAGCATCATCAAGATAGATGTCGATTTGGGAAATTTACACAACCTAAGCTGCAGTAGAAGAAACATTATTTCAGGATGAACATTATCTTTAAATATCGAGCCAAGAATAAAAATGTTTGGTACCATATATCAATAACCGGAATCTCTGTAGCAAGCCATGGTGCTAGACCCAAACATAGGGCATGACGGGCATGTGCAATGCAAAACCTAGATCGCCAAAATATACAGCTATGTAAATTACAGGCCAACCAACAAATATTTGGGGATACAGATATAGCCTAACAAAATCTTTAGAAAATTCAAATCATTTAACGACAACCCAAAAAATAAGACATATCCTAATCAAATCTACAGGACAACATATAAGACACCCACACAAATAACCATCAACAATTTTGTCTCCCTCAAATTATATCCTGAGCAAATCACAAAAAATAATAAAAAAAAGCCTATAACATTCCACGCCCCAAAAACTTATATAGTCAGCTGAACTAAATTCACCTTCTATTAGTTAAAGATCACTACTTTATCCAACATAACCAAAATAACCTAGAATCATACAACTAGACAAGACATTGTAAAACACGAGAATCATGAGTAGTTCAATACATTATTAAATCCAGGGAAGAACTAAAAAATGATGAATTCCAACCATCTAAATGAATGATCAGTAAAAAAAACCAGCAAATGAGAAAAAGGAGGAAACTTTAACAGTTCTAAAAGGCTACTGTTTCAGGAAATCACAAAAGAAAAAGGGTAAAAAAAAAAAGAGGGGAGTTTCACCAGTTCTCTGCCTATAGCGGTTTGAAATGCGTAGTCAAGCAAATCTTCCCTCCTCGATACATCTGCTCAATTCACAATCACAATCACAATCCATCAGAAAACACAATCAAAATCCATAAAACCCATAAAATACTAAAATTTACCTTATGGGTTTTACCATCAAGCTCAGGCAATTCGAGTTCGGGAGCAAGTGGCCGGATAAGTGCCGGGAATATCAAATTGGAGATCAAACTCGTACTTGAGGAGGTTATGGACATACCAAGCACTTCCTAGTCCACCGGGTTCCTTCCGGATTCACAACGGATATCCGGAACCAATCGTTATCATTGGAGACTTGTTCATCGATGTTTAGGCTATGATGGCCTTGAATTCCTCCTCAATCGATGTGTCCACGCTGCACCGTCACGTGAGCCGGCTTTGGTGGTTAGTAATGGAATCCGAGTCGGGTTGATTTCGTCGCCCGATCCCGATCCTCCATTTTCCCAAAGCATCTTCCGAGTGTGTGGACCTCGCCGGTGATGGTTAGCATAATTTCACGGGAAAATTAGGTTCGGTTTCATCTGTCCTGTCAAAGTTGGAAGATTATGTGAAATATATACAAAGTCATGACTTGGTGTATCTCAGTGATTATTTGAAATATTTCCGGTGATTTTATCAGTGTATCTCACTGATATTAGGGATAAATTACGAGGACAAAACTGATCGACTTTTTTTAATTTATTTACTTTTAACCAGCCTATTTATTACCAGGTTTGTAGCATGTACCATTGGGTAATTTCCAGATTTTGATCAAAATTAATTTTATTTCCCTTGCCGGGTTGCTAAAAAAAATTATTGATGTATTTGTATATATTCACCTTACAACACAATATATAAATGATGATAAGGTTTTTTAATGAAATCGTAAAGTAAAATAAAATAAAATCAAATCAAACAATCATGCATTATACTTAAATTGTTCTACGTAATAATAGTTATTTCACTTTTACTTATCATGACCCATTTATGGAGTTTGTGGTTGATTAGGCTTGACCTTCCAGCCGTCAATTTAAGGTTTTGTTAACCTGATAATATTGTTGAGCTTAGTCAGGCTTGATCGACAATCAATTTGATGTTTAGTTAACCCGTTACAATGTTTAGGTGACGTAGAATCAATTTTAGGTTTAGTTAGCCCAATTAGAGTGTTTATGGTTGATCAGGATTGATCGGTCATCAATTTAACGTTCAGCTCATCCAGTTACAATGATTGTGGTTGATCAAACCAGATCAACGTCAATTTGATGTTTAGTTAACCTAATTAAAGTGTCTTTGGTTAATCAGGCTTAATAAAAGTTCAAAATGAAGTTCAACTAACCCAATTACAATGATTATGGTTGATTAGGCTTGATTGACCGTCAGTTTAGGGTTCGTTTTACCGAGTTACAGTTTTGTGGTTGACTAGGCTTGAGCGAACATCAATTTTGATGTCCATGTTACCCAATTCGAATGTTTGGGGTTGATTAGGCTTGATCGGCGATCAATTCAAGGTTAAGTTAACCTGATTACTAAGTTTCGGTTGATCGAGTTGTATCGACCGTCAATTCGAGGTTTAGATAACCCAATTACAATGTTTAGGGTTGATCCAGTTGATCGAGATCAATTTGATGTTCACTTACCCCGGCTACACTGTTTAGTGTCGATTAGGCTCAATCTACTATTAATTTAAGGTTTGCTTAATCCTTTTAGAGTGTTTTGTTTGCTCGGGTTTGATTGATCATCAATTTAAGGTTAAGTTAACCTATTTACATTGTTGAGGTTGGTTGGGCTTGATCGAGCATCATTTTGATGTTCGATTAACCTATTATAGTGTTTAGGATTGATCGAGTTTTCACAGGCTATTATAAGTTTGAGGTTCAGATAACTCAACAAGAGTTAGCCCGGTTTGTTAAAAATGTAAAAAGCGATGTCGTTTTGACATCCTCTTTTCCTGTTTGGCTTCGTCAAGCCGTAAACGATGATGTACTATAACTTTTGTTAATGTATGTCTTTTTCTGAGTAAAACAAAAAAAAACAAAACATGATCAATCGTCAATTCGACGTTTAGTTGAGCCAATTATAATGTTTGTGGTTGATTGATCAAGCTTGATCGACCGTCAATTTAATATGTAATTAGCCCGATTAAAGTTTCTTTGGTTGATTGGGCTAATTAGAAGTTCAATTTCAAGTTCAGTCATGCAAATTACAGTGATAAACTTATGTTCATTATATTGCTTTGGGGAAAAAAGAAAAAAAATATAAAAAAAACTCATGTTTATGATATTGTTTAACGTGAATTTGATATCTTTTTATTACTTATGCTATTTATTAATATATGTACAACGACCCGGGCCGAATTCTAGATTAGTCGGACCAGTGGGTTTTCGATCTCGGGGGCTTTTAAGCAAAAAATAAAAATAAAATAAAAATATACATATATATATGTAAAACGATTTGATTTTAATTGAAATTCATTATAGTGTTAAAAAAAAAGTAGTATTGTAAGTATATAAATGCTTTAATAACATACATATAATAAGTTGTTTATTTTTATTTTATTCGTACCTAATATTTATAAATGATACACTTATAAAACAAGAAAATAAAAATAAGAAAGAAAATTATTCCCTCAAAAAAATAAAATAACATAAAATTATTCATTCCATTTTGACTGTTATATATACTCTAGGCGTGTTTTTTAGATCAATGTTATAAGCTTCTTAAATAAATATATTTATAATATTTGTCATTAAACACAACAAAATGTAATTATTTATCTAATATAACCGCATAGTGTACAAATCCCTGCTTAGCACACTGGTGCACGGAGCCTTTTTGGACCTTGAGGTACACTGATCGAACCCCCCTTAAAGAAACTTTCCAATTTAATTTAGCTGTAGTATTGACAATTGCAAATAGTTTTTTATTTCATTTAAAGACATTAGTTTTTTATCCACTAACTTAATAAATAACGGCAGCTAAAAAAAATGAATCTCAACCTATTTTGCCAAGAAACTTGATCAAACAACTTATATAACAAAATCTCAACTTGGGAATTAGGTTTACTAATCATACGAATCAGTGGTCGATCTATTCATTCCAGAGGTCGCGTGACCGTACTGAGATTCGAAAATTTTCTTTTAGTTTTAAAACGATGTAATTTTGTTGTTAAAAATATCGTTTTGTTGTTAAAAAATTTAGTTTTAGCTCCGATCACCCCTTTGGAATAATATTTTTAGAGAAAAAAATATAGTTTTACGGTCACGACAAAATCGAAAAAATTATTGGATCAACCTCGATACGAATGGAGGTAGAGGATGACCGTGTACAAGTGACCCCTCTAATTTAAGAATATATATATATATATATATATATATATATATATATATATATATATATATATATATATGCGCGTTTGTTTTGTTTGATTTTATTTCATGAAAAACCATAACTAGTGTTGTTTTTTAGGCGTAAGAAATGGCAAGGTGAAAATTGTCATGCATTTGACAACATATCTTCAAATTTCCCTGATATTAACACAAAATTTTGCTGCATTATCACGAAATGTCGGGAAAGTGTCATGTGTTATGCGACATAACATCAAACCACCACAAAAAATGCCACGCATTTGTGACATAAATAATGAGTGCCGGTAAATCGTCGGCAATTAGTGTCATAAGAAATATGTGGCAAAAAATGTCGTACTTTTGTGGCAATTAGTAGCTTATGCCGCTAAACCTACGACAATTATCAAAATGCCACTAATAAAGTGTCGCAAAAGGCCTTATTTGTTGTAGTGCTTCTTCTTTATCTTGCTCATCAATCTCCGAAACCGAAGAGGAAGAACCATTACCTAAACACGCAGAAGACGCAATACATTATTCCAATTCCTCATGAATCATGAGCTTAATCTCCTATAATTCCTCAGTAGTGAACTTGTTCCCATAGAGAAATTTAGCCTGGAAGAAGAAAAAGCATATAAAGCTTTCAATGAGAAAAAAAAAAAAAAAGGGAGACAATTTGGGAAAGTTAACCACAAAAAGGCAAACTAGTAACTAGAAATGAAAAAGTACAGAATTACGAACACAATTCATAAAGAGTCTTATGAGCCTTAAATATATAGCATACCTACTTGAAAATGGTGCTAGTTCCTGATCCATGGAGTCCAATTAAAAGCATCTTGTGAAAACAACTAACTACAATGTCCGGTATCCGGAGGAAAGATAGTAAAAGGAACAAGAGAACGGAGGAAAGTAAAAATTAAAAAAAAAAAAAAAAAAAAAAAAAACCTGTTTCTGGAGACAGATGATCTGAAAATGGAGGACCACATCATCCACCAGTTTAGAGAAACAGTTGATTTCCGGCTCATTATCATCAGTTTCCGATGGTAAACTCGTCGTCGATGGGGCAGGGGTTTGAAGATTGGATTCCATTCGATGGGGCAGAGTTTTGTTGTTTTCAAATGTGTTTTTCTCGTGTTTGTGAATTTCTTTGGGCACAAACAGCGTGTTGGAAGATCGGTAATTTAGTCCGACTGAAATTATTTGTCCTTATTGCAACTAAAAAATTGAAACTGGATTAACACTTAATTAAGGGGATAAAAGTGGACTATAAACTAATTTTTCCATAACAAAATTATCGTTCATTGCTTATGCATTGAAAATTATATCAAAAGTTAGATATTAAGATGAAGGGTAAATGTGAAAAAAATTAATAAATACTGCATTGATATCGTAAAATAACAATTATATAAACAAAACAACTTTTAAAAAGTGACCGTTAAAAATACGGAATGGTAGTATTTAGGATAGAATGAAAAAGGTAGGTGTGAACACCAATGTAATTGGAATATTATTTGGAAAATCACGGTCGAATTCTGTCAATATGTCTCCTTTGATTACAAAGTCCCTTTCCACATCCATTATTTATTTGGAAAGGAAAGTATCTTTCTAGAAGCAATTCAAATCATTTTTTTCTAGGGGTAGATGTGTTCTTTCTTAAATAAAATGATATATACATCATGCAATACATATTAATAGTAAAATGCACGTGCGTTGCATGTGTTGGTTAAATTGATATATTTCAAAAAAATTAACAACCTAATTTAACGTCATACATTGTTAAGTATGGGTCTAACTTATAAAATAATAGTATAGTGAATAATGATAACCTTGTATGAGTTAATGATTTCAATTGTGGAATAAAAATCAATACAAAAATAATCTAAACAACATAACATTATCAACACATTTATTGTTAAAACATAAATAAACATGTTGAAGCATATAAGAATGGATACCGGAAAATCTCTGGACATGTATGAGTGCCGAATTCAAAGGAAACCGGAGACCCCCCACCAATTGTTCTTTTTAAACGGTCATAAAACCTTCAGGAGGTTTAATTAGCCCTCTCATCAGATGACAGGATGTGAGGACCGAATATTTTCAGGTTGATATCATAAGTCCGGAAAATCTCCTCTATGGCAGCGTCGGTAAGGGATGATTGAATATGCCCACAATCCACACCATGAAGTACTACCATAACCTTGATGAGTTTGTACCTTTCTTTTGAGCGGGTTGATGACTTTCAGATGGACTCAAAACATCTGGAACTGAGGTACCTTGATCTTCAATAGAAACCATTGAGATTTCATAGAGGATTTTGGTTTCAAAAGAAGTGTGAATGACTTTGTTGATAATGTGCATACTCCGAAAAAAAAAGGACTTTGATTATTATGGAAAAGCGAATAAAAATGCAGATTGAATGAGTTCTTTTTTTATAATGGCTAAGTCAGAAATACGTCTTGATTACAGGATTGAATGATTTGTAAGTATCCCAAGGTGTAGGTGAATCAGGATCTCAAAATTTGATAATGGAGATCTGAATTTCAAAAGACAGCTAGTAAACGCACTCATGTCAGAGACATTTGGTTTCTCACCTCTTAAGAAGTTCCACGTCATCTCCAATTAGATCTAACCTATGACCACCATTGTAACTTAGGTCTATGGGGCTTTTGACGTAAGTATGACCCGACGTCATACACACGACACCTAATAGGCTACATCAGATCCTCTTACAATATGGGCCACATCAGTTCAACCCACTTTAAGGCCTCATACTCTAGATAGCCCTGATGAAGATGTCAATGTCTGATATGAAGTGCCTCCCAGCTCTCGTTCTAACGATATGGTGCATGATCACCTCGATCCTGAACTCTCAGCTCATGGTAGATCATCATCACCGACTTCATTTTTTTTAGACGAGCGGTCAGATCATTTAGCAGACTATAACTGCCACAATAAAGGCCTCATGATTCGCGCTCTATTATGACAGGAATCGTAAACCGTCCTATGAACTCAATCATGTCCCCAATCATGTGCTTCAAGGCATCTTTTCCGGAAAATGGAGATCATATAAAAAAGATGCACTCATCACCTATTCATAACTACGTTAATAGCTTGATCCATAATTCTCAAGGTATGCAGGCAATCAATCACATTGGGTAAACTATATTCATCACATAAACCACCAGTCAGTAATTGGATTACCCTATTAAAGATCCAATTTCATCACCGACGATTTTAGACATCATCAAATACTATTGTGGATTTCAATATGAACATAATACCGAAAGAAGTTGAATATATAAAAAATAAAACAATTGCAATTTATAGAAATTCATAATTCCACTTTGAAATTCAATGCTTAATGATGCAGTTGTCGATACCGTGTTCTTTCATTCTTCATGTGTCATCTTCTTCCATAACATAAATTGGTCATTAATAAGAGTAAAAACTCCCTCCAAAAAAAAAAAAGAGTAAAAACTTTGTGTGCTTTCATTCTTCATTAAAAAGGGTCATCATTTTACATAAGAACTCATATGAGTATGTATGATTTATTTAAAGAAAATAAAGGAATAATGATAATAAATGAATATAATACTTACGTACCAGACTGTAGAACTTGTTTATATACTGCATTTTTTTGTACATCTATGGGTGTTGTCTAGTTGATCTTTGAGTTTGATCAACACCATAGTTGTTGATATATAAGTTCCCCTTGAAAGTGCAACATATAGTATCCATGAGAGAACACCGACCAAAGCAAATAAACTTCTACAAATGGTTTTATTTGTCCTTATGCTTTAATGATCGTCATTGCAATGCAAATACGAATAGGATATTGCTTTCTTGTAAAATGAAATGTGTATCCTTCATTTTCTTCTGGTGGGAGTGGAATACGTGGGATTAAAACCTGCTTTCCTCAATGTTGCCTAGCTATGATTTCAACATGAATCAAATTTCCTATTAACTATTTACGTATCATCCTTGTACCATTGCATAATCCTTCTTCTGGATCTAAGTTGCTTAACTATATATCGGTAAATACTTTTTCAACACTAATTTGTGAGAAGGCAATACATTTGGTGTCAAAGTATTGAGAAATTCTTCTTGATAATAATCATTAGTATCATTGATGGCCAAATTATAGCAAACCAACTTTAATCGGCAGAGTACGGGTCGGTTGTACTACAACGGCGAGCAAGGTCGTATTCCACGAGGAATTGATCAAGTACCACAATCACTTTTGTATCTAGTTCAGGCTCACAAATATTGGTGGAAGCAATTAACTATAGCTAAGAAAATAAAAATGATGACTTTAAAATATATGAATAAAGGAATAGCTAAATTATGGTCAAAAACACTACTCTTAACACCTTTATCGAATCACTAGGGACGAGCCTTAACCTACCAGCCAACCAATAATTTCTAATGAATGTGTTGTGGGTGCAATCTCCTAAACTGGTCCCTAGACGCTAATACCACAACCTAGTTACCTTATATTTGGTTCAACAGTTCCCTCTCTGGAATTTAATTAACCTAATATGATTAAAAACTATGAGATGCTCCGCATCCACCGAGTTCACGGCTTAGCTAGAAAAACCTTACCAAGGAACATGCTGCGAAAAACTCGACTAGTTCGTGCATGGCAATCCTAAAATTCTAGTTCGGACACTCCCTCGCAAAATACATTTATAAAGTTCGTGTGTTGAATCATGAATCAAGTGATCAGTTTAATTCAAGCATTAAGATCAAATTTTAGGACACAACAACTCAAAAGATTTAATTTTTAAACTCTACCCATCCCTAGATCATCGTTTAGGCATCAATTTCACGATCCATCACATAATCTAGCTATTATAAAATTTAGCTATGCATAATAAAAATAGAAGTGTAGAAATTAATGAAGAAATTAATAATAAACATGATAAAAAGATTGAATAAAATTTAACAATGAAAAACGTAGTAATCCACCACCTGAATCGTCATTTCGTTGTGTTGAAATCGAAAAATAGAATAAAGAAAACTGCTGTTGTTGTTGAAGAAAAGTTATAGAAAATAATATAGATCTATTCTAAAAAATGGCTGCAGAGAAAAAATAAAACTATAATATGAAGTTTGTGTGTAAAAAGTATGTAAAAATTTTACCTAGCTTATATAACCCTTCGCCGACTTACAGCTTCCGAAATTTTTTTTTTGTAACAAAAAGGCTTTCGGGCAAATATATATGATAAAACTTGGATTTTCATGCGTGGACCTCATTTTGTCCCAACTCGCGCCTTGGATGCCGAGAGAGAATAAAATCCAGCCAATGAGACAGGTGCCGGCTACAATATATCAGGCCTGGGCTTGAAATTATTGTTATTATTTAGTATTCTTTGTAAGGCAATAATAATAATAAATAACTTATATTCCGAACTTCAATGTGGCGTAGTATCCACTCCCGAACTCTGTTTCAATCGATTCTCGTCACGTAGCGCTATTTGTCACGCTCTCTATCTTGTCATACCTGTAGTAAAAATAAACCATATACTCAAGCATGACAAATACCAATAAAACACACAAAAATCACCCACAAATGTCGAGATTTTAGACGAAAACGTCTTTCGTCTCGTGATTCGAATCGTGATGAAATGTGCCTATAAAAACCACTTAACTACCCTAGAATCACATCAAATAGGCTACAAATATAAGGCAAAATGCATACGAAATACTTGATAAAAGAGATAAAATGCTCATAAATTCAATAGCACACAAAATCTGGTACATATTACCCTAATCTCATACCCTAAGGCTAGGGCCCAATAACACAATAATAGGCCCATTACTTGGTAATCAAGTTACACAACTTTGGAGGGTAAAGGGGTAATAACAAATACAAGACTTATATTATTTATACTTTAACATCCCCCCTGCGAAAGGTGGTGTCTACAACATTGAGCTTGTGTCCGAATCCCCGCAAACTTGGAGTGAGACAGAGGTTTGGTGAAACAAATCGGCGGTTTGATGCGTTGAAGGAATGTAAGCAAGCGTGAGAGACTTCCTTGCAACCAAATCTACGATGTAGTGAACATCCAACTTATATGCTTTGTCCTTGAGTGAAAGAGGGGATTGTAGGCAAGAGCTTGTGCCCCAAGATTATCACACCACGGATCGGAACGACTTGAAGAGGCCATCCGATTTCGGTAAGGAGAGACCCGAGCCATTGTACTTCGATCCTACATTAGCAAGGGCTCTATACTCACTTTTCGTACTAGAACGTGCAACGACTGTTGTTGTTTTTTTGAACTCCAAGACACAAGGGAGTCACCTGTGTAAACACAAGTAACTCCGCTCGTTGATCTTCTGTCAATGAGATTGCATGCCCAGTCAGCATCAGAGTAAGCAGTAATATGGTGGGCTGGAGCAGCCTTGAAATGTAGACCATGTTGCAATGTGCCTTTCACATATCTCAGAATCCTCTTGAGACATTGCCAGTGGACTTCTCTTGGTGCCTGCATAAATTGGCTCAAGACATTTACAGCAAAAGTTAAATCTGGCCTAGTAAGAGTGAGATATTGCAGGGCTCCCAAAATGCTTCTGTATAAGGAAGGGTTTGTCATAAGAGTGCTGTCCTCAGTGTACAATTTTGCTGTGGTGGTTAAGGGAGTAGGACAGGGTTTTAAGTTTCCCAGATTTAACCTGTCCAGAAGTTGGGCTGCATACATACTTTGGTGAAGGAACAGACCTGAAGAATCTCTATAAGCTTGCAATCCCAGAAAGTGACTGATCTGTCCTAGATCCTTTAGAGCAAATTTGGAATGCAACAAGTCAGTGAATTTCTTGATAACCTTGTTGTCATTTCCAAAGTGATCGAATGTCATCAACGTATATCGGGACATACGAGAGTCTTAGCTCGATGATGAAACACAAACAAGGAACTATCCGCCTTGGACTGTTTAAAATCCCACTGCTCAAGTTGAGTCTTCAGTGCATCAAACCATGCCCTGGGGGCTTGCTTGAGCCCATATAGTGCTTTTTGTAAGCAACACACATAATGTGGTTTGTCCACATCTTCATACCCTTCAGTGAGGCATAAACACCGTTCGTTAAATTTCCATTCAAGAATGCATTGTTTATATCAATTTGGTGTATAGGCCATTGTAATGAAACAGCAACAGTGAGAATTACTCTAATGGTAGGAGCTTTGGCAACAGGACTGAAAGTCTCAAAATAGTCAAGACCATAGGTTTGACTAAACCCCTGGCAACAAGTCTTGCCTTGTGTTTGGCAACACTACCATCGTATTTAGTTTTACCTTGAACACCCACTTGTTTCCTACCAGTTTTTGACTTGGAGAAGGTGGAACTAACCTCCGGGTTTTGTTTTGGTCGAGGGCCTTGAACTCCTCATCCATTGCCTTCTTCCATATTGGATCCTTCGAGGGCATCGGATGCCTTTGTAGGTTCGGTAGGGTAAGGTAAGCATTTGCTATGTGCTACATAAGAAAAGATTTTCTTAGGCTTAAGGATACCATCCTTTGCTCTAAAGTGCGCATAGGATGCAAATTTTGAGGTGAAGTAGGAATGGAGGAAGAAGAGGAGTGAGAATTTTCGGTGGAGATAGGAGAATCGGGACTCGAACTAGAACCGAAGTAGGATGTAGACTAGGTGGAGTGGAAGTATTGGTGTGACTTGAAGGAAGTGATGGAGAACTAGTAGGAGAAATAGGATTAGAGTGAGAAATACTAGGATCTGGGAAAGAAGTAGGTGTCATAGTTGAATCGGATACGTATGATCGGTTGGGAGATGAAGAAGATTCTGGATTTATACAGGATGTAGGAACCACAGGTAGATAGGAAGTAATGGGAAAAGTATGAACAGCAGGGTCTGTGGAAATAAACCCTTTCAATGAGGGAAAATCAGATTCATTGAACTTGACATCTCTAGAGACATAAAGCCTTTGTGTGTGAGGATCAAGACACAGAAAACCTTTATGATTGGGACTCAAACCAAGATAGATACATTTGGTGGTGTGAAACTGAAACTTTTGATTTTGAAATGGTCTTAGATAGGGAAAACAGGCACATCCAAAAACTCTCAACCTGAGGTAGTCTGGTTGTCTCTTGAATAAAAGTTCAAAGGGAGTTTTCTGTCCTAGGAGAGGAGTTGGAAGGATATTTATCAGATGTGTAGCATACTGGAAGGCATGCCACCAGAATTTTAGTGGCAAGGAGGCCTGAGCTAGAAGGGTCAATCCCATTTCAGTGATGTGTCTATGCTTCCTTTCAACTCTACCATTTTGACTATGAGCATGAGGACAAGGGTGTCTAAAAACTATTCCAAGATCTTTAAGGTGAGGTTCAAAAGTCCTAAACTCCCTCCCCAATCGATTGAAGGCACTTAATTTTGGTGTTAAATTGGTTTTCAACTAGAGCCTTGAAGTGTGCAAAGGCTTGCCAAGCATCTGATTTGAGTTTTAGGGGGTAAGTCCACACATATCTACTGAAATCATCCAGGAATTGAATGTAATACAGGAAACCATTTGAACTCCGGACATGTGGGCCGGCCCCCACGATCGATCGCATGGATAAGATCTAAAACACTTTCTGCCCTAGATGAGGAATTAGGGTAGGGTAAGGCATGCATTTTTCCCATTTGGCAAGCATCACAAAACACAAAATCAGAATGTAAAGTTTTATTGCATCTCTTTAGGACAAGACTCAAAACACTGGATGAAGGGTGGCCAAGCCTTTCATGCCAGAGATTTACAGACTCTTTCTTAACTTGACAACTACTAGAAGACTGACTCAAGACTGAAGAAGACCGGAGAGCAGCTGAAAAGGACTGATGGAGATGCTTGGAGTGAGAAGAGCTTGAGGAAGTCTTGATTGAAGGAATAGAGAGCTGATAGAGGCCATTTCTAACTTTGCCTTCCAGAAGGACCCTCCCTGTGAATTTGTCCTTAACAAAACAAGAGCCAGAATGAAACTCAATATAACACAAGTTATCATGAGTGAGTTTAGAAACAGAAACAAGATTTTTAGTTATTTCAGGAACATGTAAGATGTGTTTGAGTTCAATTTGTGAGTGAGGTGTACTAAGGGTGGTATGGCCAGTATTAGCAATAGACAAACGCTTACCATTCCCTATAGTAAGGGCATCTGATCCTTCATAAGCGAATTGATGTGCGGTGTTGTCGAGGTCGGATGTCACATGGCTGGTGGCTCCACTGTCTGCATACCAACTGGAATCACCCACAGTATCTGGTGAGGCCAAATAAGCTGCATTTCTTGGAGTTCCATCTTCACCAGAGGGGTTCACATTTGAATCAAATCTGTGCCAGCACTTTGCAGCAATGTGCCCTACTTTGCTGCAAATTTGACAGGTAGGCTTGGGACCACTAGGGTTTGAGGAATTTGGTGATGGAGAGCTACCTGATCTGCCTCCCCTGCCTCTGCCTCTTCCAGAGCTTCTGCCTCTATTTTTGCCGTTGTCTTGATAACCTCCTCTCGTTGTTCCCATAACCACCTCTTCCATTTCCCCGAACCTCTATTTGTAGCAACATGTGCGAGTGTCCAAACTCGAACCAAAGAATTTGGATTAAAACGTGCAATTAGGTGCTCGCGTGTAAGAAGTTGAGCTCGTACCTCTTGCCATGACAAGGAGCCTATACGAGAAGTAAGATTCACAATGACCGACTCATAATCCTTCCCAAGTCCACCTAGTGCAAAGCAAGAATGAGTTCGATTTGGTTATAGGATAACTGCCGCGCAAAGAAGCCCATCCGAATAGGATTTCATTAGACCAAGGTAATCCATCATGGACTTGTTCCCCTTCTCGCTTCGGTTAATGCGTCTTCAATTGCAACATCTTAGCTTCAGACTGGCTGTTGAAGAGAGACTCAAGAGTATTCCAGATTTCCCGAGCAGAATTGCATCCAATCACTTCAGTGAGAGCTTGTTCAGTCATCTGGCTCATGAGCCAACCCATGAGCAAATTGTCTGTGGTAACCCAGACCTCAAAGGCTGGATTCTTGACAGGAGTAGCCATGGAGAAGGAACCTGTAGTGGTGGTTAGTACAAACTCGGGCGGCGGAGGAGAGGTGCCCAGAATGTATCCATCCAGATGGTGACCCCGAATGATGGGGAGAACAGTTGATTTCCACAAGAGGAAATTATTCCGATCAAGTTTCACAGAGCAAGCTTGGGGAAGATGACCTCCAAACGGTGCTAGGTTAACACCTGTGTTTCCAGAATAAATCGGTAGAGTGGATCCTGGGCGAGGATAAACTGGGGCATTTAGCATCGCTCCTGTGGTAAAGATCGAACTAGGAACAAACGGTTGTGAAGAGAAGCCGGTGACGAAGGGAATCGATGAGAACGAGGAGGCGAAATTTGAGAAGGCGGCGGTGGTAGAACCAACGGAGACGGGGAGCGAGAGATAGGGATTTGAGAATTAGGAATGGGTGTTTCGGTTGTGTGGTGCCGATGGAGATACCACCAAGTGTTTGGAGAATCGTGGAGGCCGGTGGTGTTCCGGCTCCGGTAGTGGCGGTGGCCATCAGGAAGGCTCTGATACCAACTTGATAAAAGAGATAAAATGCTCATAAATTCAATAGCACACAAAATCTGGTACATATTACCCTAATCTCATACCCTAAGGCTAGGGCCCAATAACACAATAATAGGCCCATTACTTGGTAATCAAGTTACACAACTTTGGAGGGTAAAGGGGTAATAACAAATACAAGACTTATATTATTTATACTTTAACAGAAATTATCGCAAAGTTGACTCTCATCAATCATCAATCGCCTTATTAAAGCAGTTGAAACAATATTCTTCAATTGCCCGTAATTTACCACTTTCCACACCAATTATTACACCCACCACTTTTCCATGCAAATTTTTCTTAAGAGTAATAACTATATTAACCCCCCCCCCCCCCCCCCCCCGCTACTTAGGAGGTTTTTAGGTGGTGTCTCCACACGGTGTGGAGACACATTTGGTTACTCTTAGGACCAAGAGGGTTTAAAAAAATCTCATCGAGGCTTACTTCAATGGTTAAGTTGAGGCTTTAGGACCAAGAGATCCTGAATTTGAATTTCACTATGTATACGTGTGGGTTAGTCTTCTAAATATGGAAATTTCGGTTCGGTAAAAAAAATACATCACATTAAATCTGTATAACACAGTAGAATCGACATTGGTAAAGCTGGTTTTTATTTCCAAAATTGACTTTACAAGATTGGTTTTGTGAAAACGGGATGGTGCACGGATATGTGGGTGTATCTGTAAAACGGGTGGGTGCAAATAATAGCCCTCAAAAAATTATAATTTTTTTTTTAGGAAAAAAAATAATTTTTTATTTTTTATTGATTCAAATAGCCCTAAAAAATATAAAGTTTTTGCAAAGCTTTTTCTCACCGAGCTCCAAGCCATCAAAGCTTTATTACCGAAGCTCATCCCCTGGATATGGCCTAGTGGTGAGGAGCGGGGTGTTATAATGACAGCCGGACCCTAAGCTGGAGGTCAGCGGTTCGATTCCCGTAAAAGGGGTTGATTTCCGATTGATAACACCCTTCAGTGATGGGGAACCAGCAAGCCTCTGACTCTAAGCTCTAGGTTACCTAATTAACCTCTCCCTACATTCCTGTGGGATCGGGGGTGGGGGGCCCTCACGGTTAGAGTTTAACCGTTTTTTTTATTACCGAAGCTCTAAAAATATAAACCTGTCCAAGAGCCAAAAATGTTGATTTGTTGTATTTTTTTAGGAAAAATTAGGTATAAGTCCACTTTCCCTTCCTTAATTAAGCATTAATCCACACATATTTTTTTAGTTGCAATAAGGACAAATAATTTCATTTGGACTAAATTACCCTTATTTTCTACCGTGAAGCTCGCTGAAGCTACGCATCAGAATTCAGATTTCATATACGTAGTAGAAAGATCTGACAACTTTTGCAGCTTCCAGCACAATATCAAAATAACACTATTCCGTGAAATATACTACTACTTTTGAATGGATTCACTTTGTAACCTTTTCTCCAAACACAGAAATCAGTATTTGTTTCATCATTCAAAAAAAAGGACCCAATTTCTCTCTCTCACTAGCCATTGAAATTTTGAAAGCTTAGCTTCCAGAAGAAATTGGTACGGCGACCGGCTTCGAGTCCTCTGCCTTCTCATGTTCTTTGTTCAGCACCTACAAATATAAAAGCATTCGGCATCAGTTTTTCAAATAGCAGCATTGTTCTTCTCATGTTCTTAGATCTTCCAATTCTTGTTGCAAGTAGATCTTTTCCTCTGCTTCAGCCACGAGGGAAGCAGTAATGCTATCCATCTGAATAGCAGCATTTTTTTTGGGAGCTTTTATTCGCACCACAGCAAACCTACTGTTGCACCACAATAACATAAAAAAGAATGTAACCTACCGCTGCACCACGCGAACTATTTCAATAATTCAAAAACTATATTTACACCACATAAAATGTCAAAGTTAAAAAAAAAAAAAAATTATTGCCAATTATTTTTTAGTAACACCAAATTATTATATCATCATATATTTACCCAAACTTTTAAAATTTACAAATCACCCCCTCTTATTAACTCATTAAAACCATCCCCTCCCTTGCTCATCTTCATCCAGCCCCCAGGCCTCGCTCTCGTTTAGGTTAGGTTAGGTTTCCGGCCAAATCCGCCGGCGCCGGCGAACTCTTGCAACATTGAATCACCGGAATTTATCTCCGTTTGGATCGAAAGAGAAAGCGGGTCGACCGCTAATATATCGAATCCGGTTCAATTGCTCCCGAAATCCATCATCATCATCATCAAAGAAGCCGCAGAAGGAGAGATATTCATGGATATGGTGAAGAAACTTGCAAAGCAATAAAAACCCAAATTGCTTCTCATCCATTATACCCAAAATTGCTTGATGCTTATATAGATTGCCGAAGGTTTTTTTTTTTTGTTTACAACAATCTCCACATAGGTTTTACTTTTCTTTCCTTTTGAGCTTCATAAGATTCAGAATCTTGCTCATATCTTTTTTGTAGTCTCTACCAAATATATCATAATCCCACCCAAATGGCGTCTCGCTCTCATGTTTTCTTTCTTCGATTCGGATCGCCAGATCACGTACCGCGTTTCTCCCACCGTTTAGGTTTCCGGCCAATCCGCCGCCGCCATCATCTTTGCTTCAGCTCACCGCCGGCGAACTAAAAAGCTTCAACTTTTACAACGTTGAATCACCAAACTTGTATTCAATGTACTAGGATTTTGGGGTGATTAATAAAATAAAATGATGATGAGAATAATTTATGAAGATGAAGTGTTTGTGAAATTGGGTTTTATGAGGAAGAACATATTTGTTAAGGAAATTATAAGGTGTGGGATATAAGTTAGGTGAAATTGAGGGACTAATTCGTAATAAAAAAATTGGTGTGGTTATAGTCTAAAAGTGTGGTGTGAATATAGAAAATGTGGTGTAAATAAATGATTAAAAATGTTTGAAAATTAATGTGGTATTAAGGTAGATTTTACTTTTATGTGTGGTGTGAGTTATAAAGTGGTGTAAGGGTAGATTTGCTGTGGTGCGAATAAAGGCTCCCTTTTTTTTTTGATTGACTATCACATTTTCAAGTTTCAGTGATTCTTCTTTTGCTAACTGCGATGATTCAACAAGCCATTTGTATGTGAAATCTTTGGATAACCGTGATGCTCGAATGGTGTTCGATGAAATTCCTGTGAAGATCACTGTGTGTGTCAATGTACTTTTGTCAGGTTATGCCGAGGCCAAGATGTTGGATCACGCACTTGGATTGGTTCGCCAAATGCCGATGAGAAACTTGGGACCGTACTACTACTAGGCAGGCATGTGATCTCATTAATCATTACCTCCAGATGTTATTTTCTGAATTGAGATGGAGGATTAGTTGTTCTTGAAGATTACATTTTCTTAGAATAGTTGCTAGAACAAGAAGTAGAACTTTTAAATCGAACATAAAACCCGTCGCTTTGCATTTGATCTCTAGCCGATTTACTTCACCTAATCTGCATTTGAACACCGCCGATGTATATATCGCTATCTCCATTCTTGCCGAACCATTGACCGAGACTTTTACCTTTAAAGTCTTGTTGTAAGAGCCTTTTATCATCTCCGGATAGTTGAAGCTTTGAATATATCCCGATCCTCTTGAATGAGCCTTATATGAGCGATATATGTGCCTTGAAGTAGTCACTTGAATTAAGCCTTAAATGAGACTGATACTGATACTACTGATACTGATACCGCCGATACCGATACGTCGATATCGCCGATATCGATACTACCGATATCGTGTGCCTTAATGCAATAGATAGGCCTAGTTCATAGGCTTACTATGTGCCTTGGTGTGCTGAGGTTTTTGATCTACATTGTATCATCATGTAATAGATAGGCCTAGTTCATTGGCTTACTGAACTTGTAATTCATCACCTTGTGAATTCCGGGCATGATAATTTAGTTCTTTGAACTTGAATATCCTTCTTATAATTTGGCTGATAGTTCAGACTGTTTCAGACTTGTATTGTTCTTCTATGTATTACCTTTTAGTCTGATGTACCCCTATTGTACTAAATCTATAGTCTGTTGTATTGATCTTCTATGTATTACCTTTTAGTCTGATGTAGTTTTTAGGCTTAATTCAAGTGATTAACTACCGAACCCGCATGTTATAAACCACCACCCTTTAATCAAGTTATCTGTTAATGATTCTATCTCTTCCGAATTGTATCATATAAACCAATTTAACACGGTGCGTTAGTGTATCCGGATTTTGCATTTGGAGAATGATCTTTATCTCTCGGATAAAGACCTTACAAAGAAATTCGGGTGATTAAATAGCTTTGATGATGGTAAATAGAGACTAAACAAGCGAAATCCTGTTTTTTTCTTTATTTTTCATGTTGTTAAGCGATGTACATATTGTATTAAATCTATAGTTTGTTGTACTTGCTATTAATCCGTTGAGTTTGTTAACGGCCTCCGGTGGAATGTTCTCCGCATATTCTTGTATAATCCGATATCGATACCGATACTACCGATACCGATACTACCGATACCGATACTACCGATACCGATATCGATACTACCGATACTGATACTGATACTGTGTTAATGTAAATGCTGCGATTAAATTCGGCTTTCAAATACTACGTCGAAAAGGTATCAAATGCGGTCTCAAATTGAAGATAAAAAAAAATATGAACTTTGGTGAAACAATTTTGATGATCGGTGTTCTAAATCAAAAGTTACGGTCGTTTATAAGAAAAAGCGCTCCGGGTTAATACAAATATTTTTTTGTCTTTCAAAATATACGTCGGAAGGGTATCGTATTTGGGCTCAAATTGAAGAGCAAAAAAAAAACATGAATTTTGGTGAAAAATTTCGATGATCGGAGTTGTAAATCAAAAGTTACGGTTGTTTGAAAAAAAAAAAAAAAAAAAAAAACAAACAAACAAACAAACCTGAAGCAGCGGAAGATTTAATACATATGCGCGCGTCCCTTTAATAAAAGGGGTAATTTTGTCCGTCTGAAATTGTTTGTCCTTTTTGCAACTAAAAAAATAAGTGTGTCCTATTTATTTATTTTGTGTCAAAAAAAGGACTTTTGGCTCTTTATCTCATTTTTTTATATGTAGTAGAAAAAAGTTCATGATAATATTTTGTAAGTACCGGGTAGTGCAGGTTTTTGTTTATCCCGGATTTCTCCGGATTAGTAATAAAAGCTTTCGTCCTTTGTAAAAAAAAAAAAAAAAAAGTGAAAGAAATGTTTGTGTAGTATAAAGATTTAAAAAAATGAGTGTGGATGCTTTAATTAAGTTAAATCCTATCTTTATCCTAAGCACCCTATCATGGTGTGCCACTTGTCCTAGAGTACAATGGTTGTCAGAGATGTGTATTTATTATTCACGGTAGTTTTATGGTCAATGTATGTCATGTCATATCTGTTCCACCAATAACATATCATAAAACAGGGGTAAACATGAAGATAATATGTAAAAATATGGGGCCCGTGACATTATCTAATATTCTATTGGTCCTGGATCACCAAGTCATACTTGATCTATGATCAGGATAAAATTTGAGATTTATTCTATCCTTGTGTGTATGCTTATGCTTAATCAATCAATGAAGATACTATAATGATATTTCAGCTTTTATAACTGCAGCATTCTGTAGCTACCGGGATACTCGCCGCCGAACAGAAGCATCAGGTACACTCACTCCTCTTCCTCTTCCTCTTCCTCTTTCCACCAATCTCTCCTCTCCTACTTTTCTTACTCTTCTTAGCCCTAATGTTTTACCTTGATCCTTTCGTTTCCACAAACTTCTTCAATAGAAAACGTCGGCGGAAGCACGAACAGTGAAATATAAAATAGGTTTTAGCCTATTATTTTTTAAGATGTACCATTGGGATGACGGATGTATCAAATTATGTATAAAAAAAATGTATGTATCAAATTAACATAAACTCTCAATTGTCTTAGCTATTTTGGTTTTTGTATTTAGGTTTCAGGAGAGTTGTATCTTTCGAAAATGATTAACGAGTTGAATTAAAGATAAAGTCTAATACAATGTAATTTAATAGATTTATTTTCATTATTGAAATCAATTCCAACGCACAATGAACGATGGCCGCTAGGGTCTTCTCCTTTTTCATGTCGCTGGTAAATGGAGTCCAATCATCCACCAGATGGAGGAGGGACGACTACAGCTAAAACCGTTGTCACAACATTGACGGGTGTATCAATTCCGATTGATTTGGGTACGCTGTCAGTATACAAAGGCGAGCCGGCATTCAAGATATCATGCGAACAATTGCTTCAAATTGCAAAGTCGTTTCATAATGCACCGGTGGGCAGATTCCTAGACTATCCGCCAAAACTAGAGGATTTACGTAAGTTTTTTCTTCGTCTTGAATTCGAAGCTACATGTCATGGGCTTTGTTGGACAATAAACATGTTTTAATTCGTCCAAACCTAACATTTGGTGGAATGGGATCTGTTAAAGCATTACCCCGAACCTTTGGTGGCTGCTGCGGAAGGTTGTGTAGCCCTGCGGCAGATCTGGCTTCTAGAATTTCTACCGTCCGCTTTAACTTCTCCCAGCAAAGTATCAACTCAAAAATCGTTCATTAATTAATTTTTTCATGGAGTTAAGTGCATAATTACATCAATTAAAATCGTAAAATTTAACCTAGTCTTTCAATTATATAATCCTCACTGCTAGTGGATGCCAACTGCGATACGGATTCAAGAACAACTGCTGGAAATGTGAGGTACCAAATAGAAACATGAATCTACGGTTAGATAAAGTTAAAGGTCACATATTTTGATAAGAAACAAAACCCTAGATTTTGAGAGAATAAAAGTCGGATCACTTACCAAGAAAATGAAGATAACGCAACAATTAATGCTCCTGAATGCCTTGACCCACGCGTGGTCGTTGAACTGCGAGGACGGAACGCTTGGATCATGAAAAGACGATCTTTCGAGGTAAAATTTAGATGGAATTCACTGATGTTGCTTCTAGGGCTTGAAAAAAGTTGTAACGTGATATCAAATGTGTAATTTGGAGCTTCTTATAGTTGTTTCGGGATTACCGAACCTTTTGTGTTGATTACCGAACCTTCCATGTTTTATTGGTTGTTGCTAAAAAGAGTCAAAATGACTCAAAATCCCTTAATTACGAATCTGAGGTGTACAATCTCTCTACATCTGAGAGCTACATGAAAGAAAAGAACTTGTAGCGATTTATGTTTTCTCTTCCGTCACATGGTTTTTTTAATGACAAACATAAACTCCTTTTTTTTTTTTCCAGGCATAAAACGATTGTGATATGGCAAGGACAAACATTTCGGCCAATAAATGGCAAGTGCTTGGTGTGAGGAAAAGCTCCATCTAAGGTTTGAAATCTTCATCAGCGAGAATTAGTATGTTGAATTGGCCGTCCCTACGACATGTAACTCTATCCCACCAACCACATTCATTAGAAGCTTCATCTAAGGTTTGAAATCTTACGACATGTAACTCTATCCCACCAACCACCTTACTCTAACTATCACCCACCCTACTCATCTCATGCCACCCACCCACCCACCCTACATCATCTCACTCTTACCCCAATACCAACATGTTGTGTTAATTTTTATTTTATTCAATTGGAATAAATTTTCATTGAGTTCCATTATCTTATATAATCATATCTAAACAATTAAATTGAATGAAAACTCATTTCATTTGATTTTATTCATGCGAAACAAACAAGCCATTAGTATGCACTTTTGGCCCATCTCCCTATTTATTATTGTATAATCTAATTATTGTATAAGGGCATTAGTAGCAGATGCACCATATTTTATCTCTAAAATAATACATATATCTATTTTACAACATCTCAATTCAAAACACTCCACAACAGCATCCCTATGATTTTCTCTATAACATTTCAAATACTATTAAATAATATATATTCTACTTCACAACTCTATACATACACAATAAATATTTATTATTTCACTCCAGCAGCATCCCTATCCTTATCCCTATAATTTTTTATAATTAAATATGTTTTGGGACGTGAATAGTGCATGCTCAATGTGGAGTTGCACTGTTCATATCCCTAAAAATTAATAGGGAAAGAGCCGCTGTTGTGGGAGCTATTTGGGTTAAACTCTATTTTTCTGTTATCTTTAATTCACTGTTAATATATTGGGTTGTGACATCTGGTATCGAAGCTATCCTCCCTGATCTATTTAGGAAATTAAAAAAAAAATCTTCATTTTAGGGATAGGACACCATATAGAGCTTCTGCTACGAATGCCCAAAGATGACCTTATGTCCTCTATTCAATTTTTTGGGTTTAAAGAAAGGGAAAAAATAAGCAATAAAGATGGGAGATAGCTCGTATGACACTTTGCAACTATTTTCATTTGATAGCTATTCAACATCATATGTTAGTTCTAAAAAAAAAACATCATACAGTATGTTGAATAGATGAAGTCTTATTGTGTTACTTACATGGAACTTGCAAAACTTTAAGATCATAAACATACAAATAGCTCGCCTCGCCCCCACCAGCAAAATGCTAGATATATTAATTGTACTACAGCTTGTGCAAGACCAACTGAGCACCATGCTGAGGTTGCAGTGTGATGACTGTGTATGGAGCATGTGTATACAGTGGCGAAATCTCAAAAGAGAAACTTTGTAAGATCAAAGACAGAGCCATCTTTGCTTCTAACATAGCAAAGGTTTGTCCAATGCATACTCGAGGACCTGAACTAAACGGGAAATATACATGTTGTCCCTTTGTTGCTTTCATAATTCCTTCACTAAATCTCTCTGGTTTGAATTCTTTAGCATCAGCTCCCCAAATGTTCTCATCATGATGCAACAAGATTGCTGGCAAGAATAACTGCATTCCTGCAGGTAATGTTTGATCCCCTAAAGTTGTATCTTCATAAATCATTCGACTCAGCATCACTACTGACGGATATAGCCTTAGAACCTCATAAAAAATCATAGTCATCTGTGCAATATAAAACAACAAGTTGGGTTCATAATATGTCATTTCAGAGAAAATTCTTGCACGAAGGGCCTGTAGCTAACAAGCTGAGCAAACGGTAACTTACCAATTTGAGATGATTTAACCCCTCATAATCTGGTTTATTTTCACTGAAAATTTGGCGAATTTCATCTCTCGCACGGTCTTGCCAGTCTGAATGTTTGCTCAAGACAATTAATGTCCAAACAAGCAAGGTAGCAGTAGTCTCCTGTCCAGCAAAATAGAAAAGTTTGCACTCCTCAATAACCTCTTCTAAATTCATTCCCGACTTTTTGCTTCCTTGTTCATGTATTTCCTTCAAATTGGATTCCAACAGTATCCCCAACAAATCATCTCCGCTTGATCCATTTTCTTGAATTGCCTTCATTCTTTTATTTATGATATTCAATATTGATGTATCAGCTTCCTTAGCTATACTCTTCATTCTCCAAATTCTTTTGGTTGGTAAATACCTACATTTAAATTCGTCGTTCGTTAATTTCCAACAAAATAATCAAAAGTATACCAAAATGAAGCGAAAAGACTCTAGTTTTACTGCATTCCCGGCATGTAAACTGTGTTCTGCAGTTGCAAAATATGCTCAGTCAGTTCCTTCCGCAGCTCATATATCTTTTTCCCTTCTTCATAGTTACTACCAAAAGCTGTCCGAGAAATTGCATCACTTGTCAAAGTTTGAAGATAAGGCCACACATCCAATTCAATAGAACCTTGTTCTGTTGAGGCCATCATATCCCATTTACCCAACATCTCAGAACAACTCAAATGGAAAGCTGGTAGCATAAGCTATATGCAACCCACAAAAAGATACGTTAATCACGTGATATATATAACTAAGTGATAAATAATCCTTTAAATGTATTATTGGAGATGCTGTAAGAGTAAAGCATCTAAAATTACAGAGTAAAATACCTTCAATTTCTCAAGATTGAAAGCAGGATTAATAAGCCTTCTGTGTTTAGCCCATTTATCATTATCATAGGAGGCAAGTCCTCCTGCTAGCAACTTTGCGAATGGATTAGCTGGAGGCTTCCGATATACATAGCTTTTTGCTAATATTTCCCTTATTTGATCTGGTTCGAATATGAGCACCGCCGGTTTTGGTCCCATCCATATACACGTCTTTTTTCCTGCAGAATTTACACTATTTGTCTAGCTAAATTCAGAATATAAATACAAAAACTTTATCCCATATTAAAACATGAAAAAGGCTCCAGCAAAGAAATCTTTTATTTAAGCAAAGGATACCATAATCATGTACAAGATTGCTGATGAAGGGCATGACTCTGGGGATAATATCATGGGTGAAATTGATGGGCTTAGACTTAGCTTCTTTAAGCATGTTTCCAATATCTTTTAAGTCTCCAATCAGAAACCTGTATGAATTCCCTTTGAACCCTTTTGCCCTCAGTATCTTCTCCATCTTCTTGGGAGTTATCCATACCCAATTCAACACTTTCCATGCAAAAATCAGGAAAACCAAAGTGCTTGAAACTAAAATTAAGCTACTCAAGACTTCCATTTTTCTACTAATTGGTGTTTTCTTTTTTCCCTAGTGATGTGAGGTACGTACGTATATATATTTGAGAAAGTGACACAAAAAGGCAGAGATAATTGATGGAAGGCAAAAATCCACGTGCTCTAATGCTAATAGCATGTTTGTTTGATAGTAGTATGAATGAAATCATCACTGTCTACTTTGATTACAGAGTCCATTTACGTTTGATTTATTTGGAAAGTCCCTTTCTAGAAGCATTTCAAATCATCTGTCATATAACGAATTCAATTCGTCTTATGGATAAAATAATAAACTTGTCTTAATCCATAAGTTTTCATTCTACTCATTTTTCGTTTTTGTCAGTTTTGTGAATCTGTTCATTTCTATGAATTCAACATGTGAAGTGGAAAAAGTGCCAAAACACTGGTAATTAGTAGTATAAATTTTAGTATCTCTTTTCCTGTGGACTTTTGTCATTGGTTTGGCAAGGTTATTGGCATAGTCTTTTCATCCCTTGAGAGTTACGCATAAACAAATTCAACAAGGATGACACATGGGTGGACGGACAAACATATGTATATTAATTTGTTTGTTGTTGAAAATATGGCCTAAAGGATTGGACTTTTAATATGGATGGTTTTATGTTGCGGTCATTTTTTTGTTCTGTTTCGTCCGTTTTATTCACCTGGTAGACCGTAGACAGTAGACTTCTAGCCAGTTTGAATGTACTTAAGGTAATGAAATAAAATGAATGCAATGTAATATAATCTGGTGCAATATAAACGTACAATGGTAGATACATTACTTAAGTGCTACAACTTATGCAAGACCAACTGAGCACCATGCTGAGGTTGCTATATTGTGATGAGTGCGTACGGAGCATGTGCATACAATGGTGAAGTCTCGAAAGAGAAACTCCGTAAGATCAAACACATAGCCATCTTTGCTTCTAACATAGCAAATGTTTGTCCGATGCATACTCGGGGACCTGAACCAAACGGGAAATATACATGTTGTCCCTTTGTTGCTTTCATTACTCCTTCACTAAATCTCTCTGGTTTGAATTCTTTAACATCAGTTCCCCAAATGTTTTGGTCATGATGCAACAAGAATGCGGGCAAGGATAAGTGCATTCCTGCAGGTAATGTTTGATCCCCTAGAGTTGTGTCTTCATAAATCATTCGACGGAGCATCACTATTGATGGATATAACCTTAGCACCTCATAAAAAACCATATCATCTATATAGAATAAGACAACAAGTTCTTGGGATCATAAAATGCCGATTCATATCTAATATTATACGTTTAATGTTTTATTTTCATGTTGAGTTCAAATTTATTATGTTTTGTTCATTCTATTATTGAAATCAAACCGAAGTACATAAGAAGCAGGAGCATTTGCGGCTAGAACATTTAGATTGAATAATACTTCAGAATGTTGGTCCTGTAGCCAACTAGGTTCTAGGCCAAGATTCTTGGATAACAGTTCAAGAAGTACCTCAGCCTGACACTTTGAACTTATTTTCATTTGATAGCTATTCAACAGGGTGAAATCTTATTGTGTTACATGGAACTTGCAATACTGCAAGATTAGAAACGCTAGTATTATATGCAAGACATAAATAGTATGAACTCAACGGATAATACATCATATGCAAGGTAAAAGTACAAATTAATTGCTAAGATTTATGAATTGTACTAAAGCTTGTGCAAGATCAACTGAGCACCTTGCTGAGGTTGCAATATTGAGATGAGCGTGTATGGAGCATGTGCATACAATGGCGAAGTCTCGAAGGAGAAACTCTGTAAGATCAAAGACAGAGCCATCTTTGCTTCTAACATAGCAAAGGTTTGTCCAATGCATACTCGGGGACCTGAACTAAATGGAAAATATACATGTCGGCCCTTTGTTGCTTTCGCAACTCCTTCACTAAATCTTTCTGGTTTGAATTCTTTAGCATCTGCTCCCCAAATATTTTCATCATGATGCAACAAGATTGCGGGCATGAATAGCTGCATTCCTGCAGGAAATGTTTGATCCCCTAGAGTTGTGTCCTCATAAATCATTCGACCAAGCATTACTCCTGGTGGATATAGCCTTAGAACCTCATGAAAAATCATATTCATCTGTGCAAAATAAAACAACAAGCACTTGGGTTCATAATATGTCATTTCTGAGAAAATTCTTGTATGAAGAATGAAGAGTCTGTAGCTAACTACCAAAGATCGAATATTACAGTGTAATAAGGTGAGCAAGCAAATGGTAACTTACCACTTTGAGACGATTTAACCCCTCATAATCTGGTTCACTTTCACCGAAAATCTGACGAATCTCGTCTCTAGCACGATCTTGCCAATCAGAATGCTTGCCCAAAAGAATCAATGTCCAAACAAGCAAAGTAGCAGTAGTCTCTTGTCCAGCAAAATAGAATAGTTTACACTCCTCAATAACCTCATCTAAACTCATTCCCGACTTCTTGCTTCCTTGTTCATGTATTTCCTTCAAATTGGATTCCAACAGTATCCCCAACAAATCATCTCCACTTGATCCATTTTCTTGAATTGCCTTCATTCTTTTATTTATGATACTCAATATTGATGTCTGAACTTCCTTAGCTATAGCTTTCATTCTCCGAGTTCTTTTAGTTGGGAAATACCTACATTATATTTACATTTTCCGTTCGTAAGTTTCCAACAAAACAATTATATGTACACCAAAATGAAGTGAAAAGCCACTAATTTTACCGCATCCCCGGTATGTAAACAGTGTTTAGCAGGTGCAAAATATGCTCAGTGAGTTCCTTCTGCAGCTCAAATATCTTTTTCCCTTCTTCATAATTACTACCAAAAGCTGTTCGTGAAATTGCGTCACTTGACAAAGTTTGAAGATAAGGCCAAACATCCAATTCAAAAGATCCTTGTTCTGTTGAGGCCATCATATCCCATTTGCTCAACATCTCAGAGCAACTCAGGTGCAAAGATGGTAGGATCAGCTATTTGCAACCCACATAATAAAAATGTTAATCGCGTGATCTAACTAAGTCTCAATTGATCCTTAAATGAAAATGATACATCTATAAGTCCTAACTTTTCCACAACTATTGTTTATAGATGTTAATTGTATACTGCAACTCATTAATCAATCAATCAATGATCGATGATGGTTGTGAAAAAGATGTGACGTTTGTTAATCCATCATTTTTTATCTTGAAAAGATACTCCTTCTCCGGCCTAGTAGGAGACAGAGTTGATTGAATCACAAGGATGAAAAATGGGAACGGGAGATAGAACGGGATGAAGAACGTACAGTATGGAAAATACATACCTTCAATTTGTCAAGATAGAAAGCAGGATTAATAAGTCTTCTGTGTTTAGCCCATTTATCTTTATCATAAGAGGCAATTCCTCGAGCTAGCAATCTGGAAAATGGATTAGTTGGACGCTTCTGATACACATAGCTTTTTGCTAATATTTCCCTTATTTCATCTGGTTCCATTATCAACACTGTAGCTTTTGGTCCCATCCATATAAATGTCTTCTTTCCTGCACAATTTAGACTATAGGCTGAATTCACAAGATAAATACAAAACGTTAAAAGGCCAGAGGCCCCAAGTGGTTTCATTCAATATGTACGAGTTGAAGCTTAAAACAGTTAGAGAGCAGCAAAGAAGTGTTTTATTTAAGGAAAGTGTACCATAATCTTGTACAAGATTGTTGATGAAGGGCATGACTCTGGGTACAATATCATGGGTGAAATTGATGGGCTTAGAC
Organism: Gentiana straminea; assembly: GCA_036785695.1. Taxonomy (NCBI): domain Eukaryota; kingdom Viridiplantae; phylum Streptophyta; class Magnoliopsida; order Gentianales; family Gentianaceae; genus Gentiana; species Gentiana straminea. The sequence continues at coordinate 7,210,399 of JAVUPR010000266.1, forward strand.
TTAGCTTCTTTAAGCATGTTTGTACTATCTTTCAAGTCTCCAATCAGAAACCTGTATGAATTCCCTTTGAACCCTTTTGCCCTCAGTATCTTCTCCATCTTCTTGGGCTTCATCCATACCCAGTTCAACACTTTCCATACAAAAATCAGCAAAACTATAGTGCTCGAAACTAAAACTAAGCCACCCAAGACTTCCATTTTTCTAGTAATGTGTTAGATTGCAGACTTTGCTCAAATTGGTTTATGTATTTATTTGAGGAAACGACAAAAAGGCACAGATAATTAACATTTCATCTACACAGTTGATTATGATTATGACGAGTCTAAATTAAAATAATCATAATTTAGATTTATCATAAATTAACAAATGTTGATTATGCCACTGGTCGGGAGACAACGATTGAAGTACTCCCTTTTTTTTTTATCCGTCTCATGGAGAAGATTCACACTGATTAAAAAAATAATTAATGTATCTAAAAAAGAAGGTAAATAACAAAAGAGAGATTGAGAGAAAAGTCCACTTTTTAATACAAAATAAATAAATAGGACACACTCTTTTTTTTAGTTGCGATAAGGACAAATAATTTCTGTGTGACACAAATACCTTTACTACACGCACAGCAACAAACACAGATGGCTGAGATGGCTGATGCTGCTGTTGTTGTTTTTTTTTTTTTTTTTTTTCAAACATCCGTAACTATTGATTTAGAACACCGATCATCGAAATATTTTCACCAAAATTCAAATTTTTTTTGCTCTTTAATTTGAGCACAAATGCGATACCCTTCCGACGTAAATTTTGAAATCCGAAAAAATATTTGCATTAACCGGAGAGTTTTTCTTATAAACGACCGTAACTTTTGATTTAGAACACCGATCATCAAAATTGTTTCACCAAACTTCATATTTTTTTATCTTCATTTTGAGACCTCATTTGATACCTTTTTTACGTAGTATTTGAAAGCCGAATTTAATCGCATCATTTACACTAACACAGTATTAGTAAACAAGTATCAGTATCAGGAAACAGTATCAGTATCAGTATCAGGCTCATTTAAGGCTTAATTCAAGTGACTACTTCAAGGCACACATATCTGGCTTATTTAAGGCTTAATTCAAGTGATTAACTATTAAGCCTATGTCAAGTTTATGTGGTTTTCATTGATAACATGAATAGCATAGATTAACTTGATTAAGGTGTGATGTTTATAACATGCAGGTTCAGTTTAGGATATGTGTATAAACAATATAAACTCATATGAACACCAGCTGATATAAACAAAAGATGAACTAGACGATTACAGATAAAATCATTGTTCAGGTACAACAGTTCACATACAAATTAAGATATGCTACAGATCAATACAACAGTCAGATTATACAAGAATATGCACAGAACATTCCAGCAGACTATTAACAAACTCAGCAGATTAATAGCAAGTACATCAGACGATAGATTTAGTACAATAGGTACATCAGACTAAAAGGTAATACATAGAAGATCAATACAAGTCTGAAACAGTCTGAAGTATCAGCAAATTATAAGAAGGATGTTCAAGTTCAAAAAACTAAATTATCATGCCCGGAATTCACAAGGTGCCGAATTACAAGTTCAGTAATCCTATGAACTAGGCCTGTCTATTACATGATGATACAATGTAGATCAAAAACCTCATCACGCCAAGGCACACAGTAAGCCTATGAACAAGGCCTATGAACTAGGCCAATCTATTACATTAAGGCACACAAGTATCGTATCGTATCGTACACGATAACGTATCGTACACGCATATCGATATCGCGGTATCGTACAGTATCAGGCTCAAAAAGACTATTCTTTCGGTTTTTTGTTGCAAGGTCTATGTCCCCCAAGTCCTTGATATGAACTGAATGTCTTCTTACAGTTCAAGCACTCATATTTACTTCTTTTCGGAGCATGTTTCGATACTACTTTTCTTTGGGATCATTTCTTTTAGGCCTCTTCTTGTTCTTGGGTTCAATCACATTAGGCCACTTGTTCTTGGCTTCATAAACAGCTGTATTCTTGAAAAATCCTTCGAAAGACGTATCCGATTCGCCTTTTTCAACACATTCATCCAAATAGTAACCTGAATCAGAGCTTTCTTGTTTATTAACCTTTGCTTTACTATCCATTTTATTAGCTTCTAGAGTAACAACTTGAACAAAGACGGGATTTCGAGCGATTTTCGTCTCAATAGAAGATTATTTACTCTCTAAAACATCAGATTTATTGTCAGAAGATTCTACAACTGAATTCACCCCACCCCAGTTACTAGAATCCTTAGATAACATCATCAAACACATAGCCACTTCTTCTTGATCTTGCTCATCAATCTCCGAAACCGAAGAGGAAGAACCATTACCTAAACACGCAGAAGACGCAATACATTATTCCAATTCCTCATGAATCATGAGCTTAATCTCCTATAATTCCTCAGTAGTGAACTTGTTCCCATAGAGAAATTTAGCCTGGAAGAAGAAAAAGCATATAAAGCTTTCAATGAGAAAAAAAAAAAAGGGAGACAATTTGGGAAAGTTAACCACAAAAAGGCAAACTAGTAACTAGAAATGAAAAAGAAAAAGTACAGAATTACGAACACAATTCATAAACAGTCTTATGAGCCTTAAATATATAGCATACCTGCTTGAAAATGGTGCTAGTTCCTGATCCATGGAGTCCAATTAAAGGCATCTTGTGAAAACAACTAACTACAATTTCCGGTATCCGGAGGAAAGATAGTAAAAGGAACAAGAGAACGGAAGAAAGTAAAAAAAAAAAAACCTGTTTCTGGAGACGGATGGTCTGTAAATGGAGGACCACATCATCCACCAGTTTAGAGAAACAGTTGATTTGTGGCTCATTATCATCAGTTTCCGATGGTAAACTCGTCGTCGATGGGGCAGGGGTTTGAAGATTGGATTCCATTCGATGGGGCAGAGTTTTGTTGTTTTCAAATGTGTTTTTCTCGTGTTTGTGAATTTCTTTGGGCACAAACAGCGTGTTGGAAGATGGGTAATTTAGTCCGACTGAAATTATTTGTCCTTATTGCAACTAAAAAATTGAAACTGGATTAACACTTAATTAAGGGGATAAAAGTGGACTATAAACTAATTTTTCCATAACAAGATTATCGTTCATTGCTTATGCATTGAAAATTATACCAAAATTTAGATATTAAGATGAAGGGTAAATGTGAAAAAAAAATAATAAATACTGCATTGATATCGTAAAATAACAATTATATAAACAAAACAAATTTTAAAAAGTGACCGTTAAAAATACGGAATGGTAGTATTTAGGATAGGATGAAAAAGGAAGGTGTGAACACCAATGTAATTGGAATATTATTTGGAAAATCACGGTCGAATTCTGTCAATATGTCTCCTTGATTACAAAGTCCCTTTCCACATCCATTATTTATTTGGAAAGGAAAGTATCTTTCTAGAAGCAATTCAAATCATTTTTTTCTAGGGGTAGATGTGTTCTTTCTTAAATAAAATGATATATACATCATGCAATACATATTAATAGTAAAATGCACGTGCGTTGCATGTGTTGGTTAAATTGATATATTTCAAAAAAAATTAACAACCTAATTTAACGTCATACATTGTTAAGTATGGGTCTAACTTATAAAATAATAGTATAGTGAATAACGATAACCTTGTATGAGTTAATGATTTCAGTTGTGGAATAAAAATCAATACAAAAATAATCTAAACGGCATAACATTATCAACACATTTATTGTTAAAACATAAATAAACATGTTGAAGCATATAAGAATGGATACCGGAAAATCTCTGGACATGTATGAGTGCCGAATTCAAAGGAAACCGGAGACCCCCCCACCAATTGTTCTTTTTAAACGGTCATAAAACCTTCAGGAGGTTTAATTAGCCCTCTCATCAGATGACAGGATGTGAGGACCGAATATTTTCAGGTTGATATCATAAGTCCGGAAAATCTCCTCTATGGCAGCGTCGGTAAGGGATGATTGAATATGCCCACAATCCACACCATGAAGTACTACCATAACCTTGATGAGTTTGTACCTTTCTTTTGAGCGGGTTGATGACTTTCAGATGGACTCAAAACATCTGGAACTGAGGTACCTTGATCTTCAATAGAAACCATTGAGATTTCATAGAGGATTTTGGTTTCAAAAGAAGTGTGAATGACTTTGTTGATAATGTGCATACTCCGAAAAAAAAAAAGAACTTTGATTATTATGGAAAAAAGCGAATAAAAATGCAGATTGAATGAGTTCTTTTTTTATAATGGCTAAGTCAGAAATACGTCTTGATTACATGATTGAATGATTTGTAAGTATCCCAAGGTGTAGGTGAATCAGGATCTCAAAATTTGATAATGGAGATCTGAATTTCAAAAGACAGCTAGTAAACGCACTCATGTCAGAGACATTTGGTTTCTCACCTCTTAAGAAGTTCCACGTCATCTCCAATCAGATCTAACCTATGACCACCATTGTAACATAGGTCTACGGGGCTTTTGACGTAGGTATGACCCAACGTCATACATGCGACACCTAATAGGCTACATCAGATCCACTTACAATATGGGCCACATCAGTTCAACCCACTTTAGGGCCTCATACTCTAGATAGCCCTGATGAAGATGTCAATGTCTGATATGAAGTGCCTCCCAGCTCTCGTTCTAACGATATGGTGCAGGATCACCTCGATCCTGAACTCTCAGCTCATGGTAGATCATCATCACCGACTTCATTTTTTTTAGACGAGCGGTCAGATCATTTAGCAGACTATAACTGCCATAATAAAGGCCTCATGATTCGCGCTCTATTATGACAGGAATCGTAAACCGTCCCATGAACTCAATCATGTCCCCAATCATGTGATTCAAGGCATCTTTTCCGGAAAATGGAGATCATATAAAAAAGATGCACTCATCACCTATTCATAAGTACGTTAATAGCTTGATCCATAATTCTCAAGGTATGCAGGCAATCAATCACATTGGGTAAACTATATTCATCACATAAACCACCAGGCAGTAATTGGATTACCCTATTAAAGATCCAATTTCATCACCGACGATTTTAGACATCATCAAATACTATTGTGGATTTCAATATGAACATAAAACCGAAAGAAGTTGAATATATAAAAAATAAAACAATTGCAATTTATAGAAATTCATAATTCCACTTTGAAATTCAATGCTTAATGATGCAGTTGTCGATACCGTGTTCTTTCATTCTTCATGTGTCATCTTCTTCCATAACATAAATTGGTCATTAATAAGAGTAAAAACTCCCTCCAAAAAAAATAAGAGTAAAAACTTTGTGTGCTTTCATTCTTCATTAAAAAGGGTCATCATTTTACATAAGAACTCATACGAGTATGTATGATTTATTTAAAGAAAATACATGAATAATGATAATAAATGAATATAATACTTACGTACCAGACTGTAGAACTTGTTTATATACTGCATTTTTTTGTACATCTATGGGTGTTGTCTAGTTGATCTTTGAGTTTGATCAACACCATAGTTGTTGATATATAAGTTCCCCTTGAAAGTGCAACATATAGTATCCATGAGAGAACACCGACCAAAGCAAATAAACTTCTACAAATGGTTTTATTTGTCCTTGTGCTTTAATGATCGTCATTGCAATGCAAATACGAATAGGATATTGCTTTCTTGTAAAATGAAATGTGTATCCTTCATTTTCTTCTGGTGGGAGTGGAATACGTGGGATTAAAATCTGCTTTCCACAATGTTGCCTAGCTATGATTTCAACATGAATCAAATTTCCTATTAACTATTTACGTATCATCCTTGTACCATTGCATAATCCTTCTTCTGGATCTAAGTTGCTTAACTATATATCGGTAAATACTTTTTCAACACTAATTTGTGAGAAGGCAATCCATTTGGTGTCAAAGTATTGAGAAATTCCTCTTGATAATAATCATTAGTATCATTGATGGCCAAATTATAGCAAACCAACTTTAATCGGCAGAGTACCGTGTCGGTTGTACTACAACGGCGAGCAAGGTCGTATTCCACGAGGAATTGGTCAAGTACCACAATCACTTTTGTATCTAGTTCAGGCTCACAAATATTGGTGGAAGCAATTAACTATAGCTAAGAAAATAAAAATGACGACTTTAAAATATATGAATAAAGGAATAGCTAAATTATGGTAAAAAACTAACACCTTTATCGAATCACTAGGGACGAGCCTTAACCTACCAGCCAACCAATAATTTCTAATGAATGTGTTGTGGGTGCAATCTCCTAAACTGGTCCCTAGACGCTAATACCACAACCTAGTTACCCTATATTTGGTTCAACAGTCCCCTCTCTGGAATTTAATTGACCTAATATGATTAAAAACTATGAGATGCTCCGCATCCACCGAGTTCACGGCTTAGCTAGAAAACCTTACTAAGGAACATGCTGCGAAAAACTCGACTAGTTCGTGCATGGCAATCCTAAAATTCTAGTTCGGACACTCCCTCGCAAAATACATTTATAAAGTTCGTGTGTTGAATCATGAATCAAGTGATCAATTTATTTCAAGCATTAAGATCAAATTTTAGGACACAACAACTCAAAAGATTTAATTTTTATAATTTATTGTACATAACATATTACTTTCTGAAAAATGTTTTTATGGGACGACATTGTCGTCCCTTTAGACGTGCATTTTATAATAAACTGAATATTATTTATTAACTCAAAGTTTTATATTAAAAAGAAAAAAATTGCCTTTAAATGGACGACAATTGTCGTCCCAATAAAACCCAAATTTTATAATTTCTTGTACATAACATATTATTTTCTGAAAATGTTTAATGGGATGACATTGTCGTCCCTTTAGACGTGCATTTTATAATAAACTGAATATCATTTATTAACTCAAAGTTTTATGTTAAAAAAAAATTAATTGCCTTTAAAGGGACGACAATTGTTGTCCCTAAAAACCCAAATTTTATAATTTCTTGTATATAACATATTATTTTCTGAAAATGTTTAATGGGACGACATTGTCGTCCCTTTAAATAGTCTTGTCGTCCCTTTAAATAGTCTTGTCCACGTAGAAATCCAAGCTGGCACGGTGGGGTTAATATTTTATTTTTTGGGACGACATTGTCGTCCCTTTAAAGTTTCCCTCCGAAAAATCCGCCCAAAACTTTGACTACGTTTGAATTCATTTAAAGGGACGACTTTGTCGTCCCAAAAAAGATATTTAAAGGGACGACAAAGTCGTCCCTTTAAAGTTTGTCCCTTTAAACCAGTTTTCTTGTAGTTTTAAGCATGTTTGTACTATCTTTCAAGTCTCCAATCAGAAACCTGTATGAATTCCCTTTGAACCCTTTTGCCCTCATTATCTTCTCCATCTTCTTGGGCTTTATCCATACCCATTTCAACACTTCCCATACAAAAAATGGATCAAAGGGAGGTCTGAGTCCGGCCACGAAATGGTCGTAATGCAACCACAGATAATCTTCTTGTTCCCGGCCGCAAGTCCACGACACATTGGTCGCGCCCATACTAACGAAGAGATAATCCGCTGAGATATCATACGCACCCAGCGCCAAGGTATAATCTTCCCGATCTCGAAACTCCCTCCAGCGAGTTGTGAGATCACTGTCTGCTGGCTTTTGCTCTGCGAGCTCCCTTTCAACCGCAGCGGACCTTTTCTTTGGCGGCCTCTTCTTCTTTTCGGGCTCATCAGATGCGGCTTTCCTTTTAGACACTACGACCTTCTGAGACTTTTTTGGCCTCTCTGATGCCTAAGCGGTTTCCACGGCTTTCTTGACCTTAGCGCTACGTCTAGAGGCGCCAGGAGTGATCACTTTCTCCATCCTTGCAATAAGTCCACTCAACACTATCTGGTCATCATCGTCGACCTCACCCTCAGTGGCACCCTCGCCAATTATTGCGACCTCAGGATCGTAATCTATACTAATGGGCCCCTGATTTTCCTCAACCATCTCCTCTTCAACGTCGCTCAAGCTAGCATCATCCATGCTCGCATCTTCTGAGCCATAGCCCACAGCGGCCCTGGCCTCTTCATCCGATTCTGTATGCTCTGAAGACATTCTGGAAAGGAAAAAAAGGGCAAGGTGGATCAGTTTAATCACCCGGGTATGGAAATCGGGCCGAGGTGAGAGCAATCACACCCCGACACCTCGCCCCTCCATCTTCCTTAGCAAAATCAAGCCCAGAAAAATCCCCAAATATCCAGAAAAACCCCAAACACAACCCAGAAAAACCCTAAACAACACACATTCAAACCTCTACAAATAATCATGCATTGGCAAACACAAACAGAGCATATGCATGCAAAGAATTTCTGGGAAAAAAGGGGTCACAAACACGAAGAAAAATATGAAGGATAAATCAGGGGTGTTCATCAGGAAAAAGCAACTAAATCACAGAAGCGAATTGATGTCATTACGATCTTCAAGCAAAAATTCGACAAAATAAAGGCATAATCGAATCAAAAGAAAAAAGGGATGTTGACGATACGGGATTTCACCCCTCCACGTGGAATTATCTAATTGGTCCAGCTGGCATGTGGAAAAGTCCAAGTATATTATCCACATCGGGTCGAATACGAGACGAATCAGTGATCACCACCGCCGCCAGCAGATCTTGCAAGTGTGTCAACTCGAGCACCCATGTCGGTGTCATACGAGTCGATATCGAGCTCCCGGCCCGGGTTCCCGGGCCCAATAATCTAGAGGGTTGCTTGGGCAAGGAGCAAGGCCCATTAAAGGGCAATTATGTCAATAGACAAAACCGCCCTAGGTTTAGGGCAGAAGAAGGGCTTATGCCTATAAATACACAGCTCCAGGAACTACGTAAGGCTTGATTCCTGGACTTTCACACAGGATACGTAGGCAATCCAAGATATATTCTTGGACTCAGCCATAAAACCCAAAAATCACCCCCAAAACCATCCTTGATTCTATCATCCCTAGATTAAATTGGCCTCAAATTATACATGACAAAATCCGGCATCGTCAGATGTGTAAATTCATACCTGATGGGTAAGAAAAGAAGTAAAGTATTGATCTTTGTCTGAAATAGCACTTGCCGGAACCTGCTTGCACTCGCCGGAAATCTCTGATACTATCGCCGGAAATATTCTCAGAAGAAGGAAGGGGGAAAAGTGGAGGAGTGGGGGTGGACGCCTCTATTTATAGAAGGAAATCGAGAGGGAACGACGTTTGGGATTTCAAAATTTGAAATGTCATAATGACTAGAACGGTTACCGATTCTCCTCAGCCAATCAGAGCAGAGGACGGTTCAGTTCAAGCGACATGTCAGTGCATGTGACTGATGTGACGTTTCGTGAACCGATACATCCGTTTAGCATCTCCAACCGTTCAAATCCCCTGCGACCGTCAACCTGTCCGCACACACTGCCTCAGATTATCACTATCTACAAATATTCCTTCAAGTGGCCAACATCTATCAATGCCCGCTGTGGCCTACTCAACAAACCACATCCGATAGAGCGCTATCATTTGATTAAGTCCGACAGAGCGTTGTCGGCGATTAAGCCTGTCCGCTACAATACGCAGCATATAATCGGTAATTCGCTACGCGATACTAACACTGATTCAAGCCCGATAGAACATTATCGGCGATCAAGCCTGTCCGCTACAAATGCACAACATATAGCTGGTGGTTTTCACGAACACTAGTTCAAGCCCGGTAGGACATTATCGGCATACCTCTGTCACGAGCGACAACACAAAGGTGCGGCTCCCAATTTCTTCTTCAAGTTCTACTCTCCGCCTCGGCGGTCCCGCCAGGCACAGAGTAGGTGGCCATTGATATACCCAAATCGGAATGGGGCCCTGTTCATCTAGATTGGGCCTACTGTCATGGCCCATTAACATAGATATTTGGGCCTCTATCCCATCTATCCGCGATCACAAGCTAAATCCTACCCGCTATTCATAAGCCGGGTCCTATCCGCCAACAGTAAGCCAGATCCTGTCCGCTAGTCATAAGCCGGACTCCTCCTCTCCGTGTGATTTCTACCCATATGGTCATGCTGATTTCAAAGACAAGGCACATATGAGTCCACTGTTCGCTGCTTTCTGCTCGCCATGCTTATCGATCCAGCTGGCTGACGTGGCCTTTTCTAGTGCTAATACCGTCCTTAACCGACAAAGTGTATCGGGTCAAACCGTAGTGCTAGTATGGTGAGTCGAGTATCGTATCCTCGGGAACTTTGTAATTCTTCTAAGTGTGGTTAAACACCAAAGAGTCGTTATTAACTCAATCTAAATCTCGTTTTATAGCACGTATAACTAATAACTTAAAATAAAATAAGTGCATAAATTAAAATTTATTCTAATATAATATATATAGATATATAAATATATATAGATATGCATAAGTCGCAAAATATATATATAGATATAAATATATAGATGCCAAATATATTATTAGAGAACTAGCCAAAGTTTATATAATTGATTTATACGATCTTTTCAAATGAATGGAATGTGCTCGATCTTTAGGTTCAATTGAGTAAATGAAACGGTATACTCCTAAGGTTAACAATTCGTTCTCACATTAGCGTACGAAATTGTCATATGTCCATTGTCATCGGTCCAAATCCACAACCGTTACGGTTTTTCCGAATGGTCCCGAGTACGATTCTACCTTTGAATAAAAAGGAGTCATTCCGTTCGTCAAACGGTCAATTTTATTAAAAGGCTCCGGTTGTCAAAGCCGGGCGATTCAACTTTCCGGTTTAAGTTTCAATTAACCGATGAGTTAACATTATTACGATCTTGAGTACAAATTTTAATAAGATTTATCTTTTTAGGACAAATCGCCCCCGAATAGAAACTGGATTCCGTTGTCACGTTTTCACTCGGCCAATTTTTACCCTCCGGTTTTTCCATTAACGAGTTCATAACTTAATTACGAGGTGTCAATTCATAATTAGATTATGAATTCTTTCAAGTCAAACTTTATCAATAGAAAAAGATTCAATTAGCTCAATTTTATTCAATTTTACTTAGACAACATTCCTTTACCGAAAAGATCGAAATAAAACGATTACATAACTTTGGCTAGTTATTAGATTTAGCCTACTAACATTATACGAAAAGATAAAAAACAAACATAATAAACATAAATACTTTAGAAATTTTACCCGATTACAACGATTGAATCGAAGATGTATTCTTCCGGATGCTACAACAACTTCAACAACTTCGATCTTCTCGGTAATTTCTTGAGCATTACAACGATACTACTTATTTATGGCTTAAGGCCTATATATATACATACTACTACTACTAAAAAAAAAGGTAAAAGAGATATATTTGGTACCCTTTTCTTGTGCCTGCAATGCTGCCCTTTTATAGGCAAATTTTCCCTTGCCGGATCGATCCGAGATAAGGCCGGATCGATCCGGGAATAAAAAATCTTATCCCAGGATATTCTCTGCAGGGCCACATGCTGGTCTAATCATGATGTCTCCTCGGATCGATCCGAGGTAAATCCGGATCGATCCGGGTAGATTTTTTTCCAATCTTAATCCGAAACTTGATAAAATCATAACTTGAGCTCGGATCTCCAAATGACATAATTCAAGATGCGTTGGAAAGCTCTTGAGGAGATCTATAACTTCCATGAAGACTTCTTTTTCAGAAAATGCCTTTTTGCTGGGCCATTTGTTCGTTGAAAATATAACTTGATACGGCGTTACGAACCAACCAGGTGATCCACTAACTTTAAATCTCGTGGCACTTCCTTTATTCCTTCAAAAGATATGATTTTACTCCACAAAATGTCGTCACTCGGGTCTTGGTTTACCTAAGGTCCGTAAAATACCAAAAATACCCACGTGAATCCGACACGACACTCCGGTTATTAACCCGGTACAAAATTTATAACTTTTTATCATTTTTACTAGATTTTTATAGTATTTAGATTTATTCATAGCTATTAATATTTTATAAGATTATCTCGTTATAATTACTTATATTTTATATAAAAAGAGTCGATAACGTATATAAAACATCGTAATTTTTATCATATAAATGTTACACATCAACTACTCCCCACTTAGCTCTTTGATCGTCCTCGAGCAAAATAAGCGGTAATATATAAAAATTACGATAAAAATAATATAAGTGGTAGATACAATTTTTAAATTAGTAAAATATCAATTCAATATTATAAACATATTAATTATATCTTTCTTAGAAATTAATAAGATAAAAAGTGTAGATAACTTTGATAAATTATTTATCAACTATTATTCAAATGAAATTTCACAAAATTTACTCAATAAATATAATTAAAATTCTAGAATGATTTTCCTATCTCAACTTATATGAAATATTTGGAATCAAAGACTAAGTCAAGTAATTGACAAGATGGCTTTTTAGGATAGGACATTGGTTAATCGAAAAGATAGAAAAAGAAATCAAAAAGAGAAAGAGGCAAGTCGTACGTACTTACACCTTCACGTTTGATCAAAAACAGATTTCGATTAATAATATCTCCTTTTCCAACTATTTTTCGATTTTTCTCTTCTTTTTCAATATTAAGAACTAAAAGCGTGAGTGTGTGTAGAAAATCAAATTTACAGCATTGCTTCATCAAGATTGATCGGAGTAATACTCTTTCGATCTAAAATTACGAGTCCGGTTTCCTTAAACTCGTAATCATTCTTGAGATCTTATGATTCGAATTTTTATCGGGAGCTTTATACCTCATAGTGATATAGGACGTTTCTAGATAACACCCTACCGCACTCAAATCATCGGAAGCTACTACCGATATCCGTCGATCAAAGATAAGGAAGATACCCGTATTCGATTAATTCTCGTAAATTTGGTGCTTTGTTCTCTTTTTTTTTTTTTTTTTTTTTTTTTTTTTTTTTTCACCTCAACATACACCATCCTTAGCTTCGTGCTATCATCTCCTTTCATAAGTACGTACAAACTCGTGGGATTTTCGGGAAATGTAGACCAAAATAAGCCAAGTGGTCGGTTATGATCAAAAATGGCTATTTCGAGTGAGGTCTTGATCACTCTAATCAAGGTTGAGGTAATTTTTGTGGTGTCAAAAATCTCATCATTCCTAATCCGATTCCATATTCATATTTCGTTTTACAAAGAAAATTATTCTAAAAAAAATTTATTATAAATATAAGTATTTTTGCTAAAATTTCATATGAAACCTACTTGATAATATTTATGTATAGTTACATATACTTAAAATCTTATAAAGATCTAAAATTGACATATATAATATAATTATAATATATCTACTTTATTTTACTTAATTAAAATCTATATTCTTACCAATTTATATTGTTTTTATTCATTTTAATTATATATTATCTAGTTATTTTGTTTCAAAAAATTAAACTAAGTATTGAGCAATTAAGTATATGAGAAAATTTTAATTTTTATTTACTAACTTACTTCCACTCCCCACTTATGAACTAACATCGTCCCGATGTTTAGTGAGTAAAATAAAAAGTAATTTGCAAATAAAATTAAAATTTTATATGATTTTGATTATTATTTATTATTTTTAGTAACCATATATTATTTTAATTAAAGAAAATGACATATATATTAAACACTATTACAAACTATAAATAAAAGTAATAAACAACAAAAAACAATTAAACAACTAATTTAAACAACTACCATCTTAACAACACAACTTCTAACTGATTATCAAACCGTAGATGAACATCCGGGAGTATCCACCGGAAGTAATCCTAACTGAGAATCACGAGATGGAAAAATCTCGTCGTAGCAAACTCGGTGCACGTGATTCGGTTGGATACAAAGGTGAGAGATAACCCAGGCAAATGGTAGCGGTTTTCCCCTATTACGTCTTTCTACCGCAAAATTAATTGCGGTCTTAAAAATCAAAACTCCCCAATCAATGTATGCTCCCACAAACGTCAATGCATACAACAAGAAAGCATCTCATCGTCCGTAACCCCATAAAAATCTCTAGTTGGATAGATTCGAGAATTAATGAAGCGTTTCCAAGCCCTTAAACGAGGGGTAAAGCCGAGTTGAAGAATCATAGTTATGATCAAACAACGGAAATACGAACCGAAAGGCCTCTCGCAAGTACGATTTACAACATTATACGCATCCCCAAGTTCCCAAAGAAACTCGAAGTGTGGGTTTCGATCAAAAGTACATGGTGGAATTTGATAGATTTGATTTATGATGATTGGTGAAAACGAAATAACGGTGCCCCTAACTGTAATAAGTTGAGATGAGGCTACTGACGTTATTTGAGTGAGAGACGCAAAGAAATCTCTAACTATCGAAATGTTTACTCGACCTCTGGGAGACCTTATCAACTTTCTCCACCCGCAACCTCGGATCAGATTACGTCCCCATTGATCAATTTTTTCAGTGTTTAAGCCTTTCTCCATCAGAATAGGAGAACGGACAAAATTTAGATGTCTCGGGACTTCATTATGAAAGCAAGAGGCATGCCCTTCGGGGACCACACCATCAGGCGTATGCGGCTCGTAACTATTAACCGAAGGAGAGGAGCGGTTAGACATTTTTTGGTACAGAGATTGAAAATAGAATGAAGGAAAGAATGAGCAAATGTTTGGCTGCTGCTTTTTTCCTTTTATAGAAATATATCCATCAAGCAAAAGTAGAAAAGATCTACTTAAAGCGCGTTTTTGTACTTGCCGGATCGATCCGAGATAAGGCCGGATCGATCCGGCCTCCGAACCGCAATGTTGTCGTCGGTAAACACACGTCGGATCGATCCGAGATAAGGCCGGATCGATCCGGAACATTACCGTTCACGGACGAGTTGATTTTGCTTGAAAAAGACTTAGTTTTTTTCTAGGTGACAAGTTTTCTTCCTTTTTTGTGATTCATTTTTATTATGTTATAACGCTAAATCATTCTTCATGATGCGTAGTACCAAAATATGAAATGAAAACATGAAAATCGTATTAAAATAAAATCCTACTATGATCAAAACAACTTAAAATTTAACGAAAAAAGAAAAACGTGCATGATAAATAAAATTGTTTCAATGTCAAAAACCATAGAATGTTTTTAAAAATTATCACTCCTCTTCATCACTCAGCTCGACGTGGCTTGAACTTGGCATAGCTTGAGAACGGGTCGATTCTTGGGATGGATCTTGAAAATAAGTTGACATCCGTACCGAGCTATCTAGTCCCATCGAGCTCATTTCTCTCGTAATATCAGAAAAAGTGCCTCCCCATCTCATCGTGGTATGGCCAAACGATCCGATCCGGTCCATTCCGATGTTGCGGTACCGCCGTAGTACCGTCGAAAAATCTCCTACACCACTAGTTTGAAATCCAAAAGAATGTGGCATTTGTTGGAAATCCGAGTGAGGTGGCATCGGTGGAATGAAATCGGGCAAGGTATAAGGCCTGGGTTTGGCATTGCGGAATATCCATCTCGGCATAGGTAGGGTTTTGCAAGTATATTCATTTGATATAAACCTCGTATGCCTTGACGTAAATCTTCGAGACCATAATTTATTCCTTTCCGCAAAAACGACCATATTGGCATTAGCACGATGAACATCATAGGCCATGGATTGAAACATATCGTAAGTGATGGTATTTGGAAGATGAGTTTGAGTTTGACCTGGATGAAGGAGGGACAAGAAGAGATGGAGTAGGCCGAGGACGTTGACGGTTAGGGTCCAAAAAGTTTATTCTTCCCGCCGGCCTAAGTGGTAAACTAGACCAATAAGTGTGTCATCTACCATCATCAAATTATCATTTGGGAGCTCGGGGACTCCTATCCGACGACACAAGGAAGAAATAAAACATGGAAAAGGCATGTGATCGCCTGGTCTCAGCGAGCCGGGCAAATTCCTTGGCCCTTCTATACATTACTCGCCTATATCCACAGTACATCATTAACTATAGCCCAAGCAATACACAAATCCTCTTTACCAAAAGATGTAAAATGCCGAGACGGGTAAAGAGTATGACTAATAAAGCGTTTGATGGCTCTCATATCCCGGATACATTTCCCATAGGAAAATCGTTTTCATGCCGACGGCAAGTGGGATCTAACTCATGTCGGGCTAGTGAAACAATATGATCAAAGTCCGCCGGCTCATCCAAATTCCAAACCGTATAATAATCCTCATTCTCCGGTATGTCGTGAATACCAAAAATAGCATTAATAATGTGAGGAGTAAAGGGCACCGTCCTAGTCCTCAGCCGACGAGAGGTTAACTCACCATCTTCCGTAGCATCGTGAGTTGCTACCAAAGAATAAAATTCTCGCTACAAAGGTGGTGTTAATTTCTCCCGACCTTAAACCGGCTAATTCCATCCAATGCCTCCCTTCAAAAATTTCTTTGACCTCCCTTCCCAAATCTTCAAAATCTAAACCCCTCTCGACCGCAACTAAACACCGTCCAAATTTATTCTTAAAGGCGTTTCTAGTCGCAACGTACGCAGCTCTATCAAAGCTAACACCAATTCTTCTTCCGTTAAAGGCCTAGTTTCTAAAACTCGGAATTTGGGTAGGGATATGCGGTTTACGTTTTTTACTAGCTTTGGATGATTCGGCCATTCTACGATAAAGAGAAAATTACAAAACAACACAAAACAACAAGACAAATGTGAGTGACAAAACAGTTGAAAATGAATTAAAACTTGGAAAACGAAATTAAAAAAATAAAATAACTACACTATTACCTTATAAAGCTTGAAAAGGTTGAAATGTGGCCGGAAAAGATGGAAATTTCGCCGGAATAAAGTTGAAGCTATCCTTGAAAAATTCCTCAATTTAAATGCAACTTTGAAGAGAGGAATGGAGAATGAGAAAAATTTAAGAAGTGGTGTAGTTTAATGGTGATGTTGTGTGATGATTTGAAGGTAAAAAAAATCGAATTGAGGGGAAAAGGGGAGGGGCGGCTGTTTTTAGAAAAAGAAGAAGAAGAAGAAGAAGGAGGTCCCCGTCCCTTTTTTAGGTTTTTTTTAGGTTCCGGATCGATCCGGGGTTAGGTCGGATCGATCCGACCACTTTTTTTTTTTTTTTTTTTTTTTTTTTTTTTTTTTAAATACTAAAAAGAAAAATATTTTTGGTATGATAATCCTTAATTATATCATATAAATAACATATATGATAAAAATAAGTTTTATCATAAAATTTTTGAAGTCTTAAAACAAAAATAAACAAAAACTTAATCTAATTCTACTCCCACCAATCTTAAATCTTCAAGATTTCTATAATAACGGTCCATTAACCTAATCTTAAGAAATGAGGCGTTCGAATTTTCTCTTTGATCTCCATCGGGATTTTCGGATAACCACCTAATCGTTCCCTTCTTAACAACATTCAAACACTCATCCCGTGATTTGGTTGTGCTTTCCCTACATTTCCCTTCATGCTCACTTTTTCCACAAAGCCTTCTACACCTCCTTAAAAACTTTGCCCTTCTCTTTATCGAACTTCTCGAATTTCCATTACAAAGTTCTTTCGCCTCCGATTTCTCTCAACAATTGCTTGTTTTTCTCAAAAACTCGAAGCTTCTATTTTAAACGCGACATCTTTATCCAAGCCTAATTTCAAAAGCAAGATAAAAATTTCTATTCTATCTAAAAAGGACATCCAGTTCTTTTACGTCTATCCGGTAAAAGACGAAACTACTTTAAACATAAATAAAACACAAAAAAGTAGAGTAAAAATAGATAGAACCCGGTATTTGGCCGAGTTTAACTCCCTTGCCTTTTAGTTTCTTGATTTCTCTCGCTTTTTACTTTGTCGGAGGATCGATTAGTAGCATTATTTCTCCCTTCAAAGTGTGGTTCCTTCTCCTTCCACAAATAACTTTACTCTATGGCCATTGGCTATAAAAGTTGTATTTCCATCGCTAGTTCAACGACTCCGCATTTGTAAACTCTCGTTACTTTAAATGGACCCGTCCATCTTGATTTAAGCTTTCCGGAAATAACTTTAAACGTGAATTGTACAAGAGCACTCGATCACCTACATGGAACTCACGCCTATAAATTCTCCTATCGTGAAAGGATTTCGTGCGTTCCTTGTAGATTCGAGCGTTTTCATAAGAATCGAGACGGAATTCTTCTAGTTTCGTCAATTGAAGCAATCTATGATCACCGACAACCTTAGGATCGAAATTCAAAAATTTAATAGCCCGAAGGCTCGGTGTTCTAACTCAACCGGGAGATGACAAGACTTACCAAATACTAACTTATAGGGAGAACAACCAATTGGTGTTTTAAAAGCCGTTCTATATGCCCATAATGCATCGTCTAGTTTAATCGCCAGCTTTTTCGATTTGAATCCACCGTCTTTTCTACAATTCTTTTGATCTCTCTATTAGACACCTCTACCTGACCACTGGTTTGCGGATGATAGGGCGTTCCTAACTTATGTGTTACTCCATATTTTTCAATTATCTTGGTAAATGGTCTATTACAAAAGTGCGAACCTCTATCACTAATGATAGCCCTCGGAATGCCATAACGTGTAAATATATTCTTTTTAAGAAATCGTATGACAACTTTGGTATCATTAGTGGGGAGAGCTTCAGCTTCTACCCATTTCGAAACATAATCTACCATTACTAGAATAAATCTTTTTCCAAAAGATATAGGAAATGGTCCCATGAAATCTATACCCCAAACATCAAATAACTCACATTCTAAAATAGGTTGCATAGGCATTTCATGTTTTTTAGATACATTTCCCCATTTTTGACAAGATTCACAAGATTTGACATATTTATAAGCATCTCTATATAGCGTAGGCCAATAAAAACCACATTGTAAAACTTTAAAAGCAAGCTTTTCCATCCTCCATGATGACCTCCCGCCTCACGATCATGACAAAATGATAAGATACTTAAAATTTCATTATCGTGCACACACTTTCGATTATCCCATCCGAACATTTACGGAAAAGGTCCGGTTCCTCCCGTAATAAAATTTTAAGTCATAAAAGAATTTCTTTTTCTCGTCGCCAAGTCCAATGAGACGGAATATAATCACGGGTTAAGTAATTAATGATATCTCCAAACCAGGGTGACATTTCCTTAGAAGGAATTCTATTCTTTAATAACCGCATGGTTGAAGGAGTATCTATTCTAAAAAGTTGTTCATCGGGAAATGAATCTTTAATTTCTATTCCCTTTCCTCCATCATTTTCCATTCTACTTAGATGATCCGCTACTACATTCTCACTTCCCTTTTTATCTTTAATTTCAATATCAAACTCTTGAAGTAAGAGAATCCATCTAAGAAGACGTGGTTTCGCATCTTTCTTACTCGTAAATACTTCAAAGCCGAATGGTCCGTATAAATTATTACCTTAGAACCAACAATATATGATCTAAACTTATCTAAGGCAAAAATTACAAACCAACGGCTTCCTTTTCTGTAGTTGTATAGTTCAGTTGAGCTGCAGTTAACGTATGAGATGCATAGTAAATAGCTTTGAGAATTTTGTTATATCTTTGACCTAAAACTGCTCCTACAGCTAAATCACTGGCATCACACATAATCTCAAACGGTAAATTCCAATCTGGTGCTATTAGCACTGGTGCAGTAGTTAATTTCGCTTTTAAGGTCTGAAAAGCTTCCTTACATTTACTATCGAAGTTAAAAGGTACTTCCTTTTCAAGCAAATGACTTAGGGGCTTTGCTATATTTGAAAAATCTGCAATAAATCTCCTATAAAATCCCGCATGTCCAAGAAATCCTCTTAGAGTCCTTAAATTAACTGGTGGTGGTAATTTTTCAATTACTTCAACCTTAGCTTTATCAACTTCAATTCCTATTTCGAGATTCTATGGCCTAGAACAATTCCTTCGATACCATTAAATGACATTTTTCCCAATTTAAGACCAAATTGGTATCCTCACAAATAAGCGTTGCAACACTCTTTCTAAGTGCGATAAACATTTACCAAAAGAATCTCCGTAAACACTAAAGTCGTCCATAAAAATTTCCAAGAATTTCTCAACCATATCGAAAATATAGCCATCATGCATCTTTGAAACGTAGCCGGAGCATTACATAAACCAAACGGCATTCTTTTATACGCAAAAGTTCCATAAGGACAAGTGAAAGTAGTCTTTTCCCTATCTCCGCCGCAATGAAAATCGTAAATAACCCGAATAACCATCTAAGAAACAAGTAATATTTATGACCACTTAACCGTTCCAACATTTGAACTATGAATGGAAGTGGGTGATGATCTTTCTTAGTATGATCATTTAGTTTCCTAAAATCAATGCACATTCGATATCCCGTAATTTCTCTTGTTGGTATCCATTCATTTCTATCATTTTCTTTTACTGTGAAACCTCCTTTCTTTGGTACCACTTGAGTTGGACTTACCCATTCACTATCTGATATGGGAAAAATTATTCCCATCTCTACTAGCTTAATGACCTCTTTCTTAACAATTAACCGCAAATTTGGGTTGAGGCGGCGTTGCGGTTGAATACAAGGCTTAGCATCTTCCTTCGAATTATCTTATGAACGCAAATCTCGTGGCTAATACCTCGAATATCAAGAATCGTCCATCCAAAAGCTTTCTTATGCTTTTTCAACATTCTAAGTAGTTGATCTTCTTGTTGCTCGATTAAAGTTGATGAAATAATAATCGGTAATAGATTATTAGTTTCAAGAAAAGCATATTTCGATTTAAAGGTAATGGTTTCAATTCCGATTCTTTGGCGGATCTTCTATTGACGATTTAAGAAGCGGTCCTTCTAGTTCTAATTCCAAGTGCTTATGCCATGGTGGTTTAAAGGTAAAACTTTCGTATCTAAAGATAGAATTATCTCTTTCATTTCAATGTCTTCCTCATCTTCTTTATAGATAGATAGAGTTAAGCATTCTTCTAATCTGTCTTCAAAAGTTGGTAATCGATTATCATAGACATGAATGAATATCTTCTATAAAAGAACATGATTCGATGATGCATAATTCATGGCTTTGAAAATATTGAAAGTAACTTCGTCTTCATTGACTCTTAAGATTAATTCTCCTTTTCGAGCATCGATTAAAGTTCTTCCCGTAGCTAGAAATGGACGACCTAGAATAAGAGGTCTTTCGAATAACCGTCTTCCATTTCCATAACTACAAAGTCTACCGGAAAATAGAATTTGTCTACTTTAACCAATATGTCCTTTATAATTCCTTTAGGGTACTTAATCGATCTATCCGCCATTTGCGAGTCATTTCGATCTTAGTAAGCTTTCCTATGCCTAACTTTCTATAATCCTCATAAGACATGAGATTTATACTCGCTCCTAGATCACATAAGACCTTCTTAAACGTAAATCCTCCAATTTCACACGGAATGGTAAAACTACCTGGATCTTTCGGTTTAGGTGGTAACTTATCTTTGCGAGAATTGCGGAACATTCTTCATTTAGGCATACATTCTCATATTCCTCTAATTTTTTCTTGTTTGACGAGAATTTCTTTCGAAATTTTCCATAGGCAGTATGTTAATCGAGCTTCGATAACGGGGATATTAACTTGAATATGACGAAAAGTGTCAAGGAAACGAGCATACTTCTTATCGCTTTTTCCTTTTTGATTTGATCTCTAGGAGGGTAAGGTAAAGATTCTAAATCTATGACCTTTGGCTCCTTTGTCGCTTTCTCTTTTCCCTTTTCCTTAAACCTTTGAGTATTACTCGCCGCCATATTTCGGGTTCTTGGATTCTTTCTTTTAAATTGTTCCCCGAATCGATCTCTACTTCGATTCCTTCATTTCTTCATGTTTTTCATTCTTGTTTCCATTTTCTTCCATTCTAATATGTTCCTTAAATAAAGTCCTTAAATCTTTATCCATGGGATCTTTCGAATTCTAGGGATTTTTACCCAATTTTCCTTCTCACTCTCGGGTTCCGAACTTATATTCCTTTTCAAGAAGTTGTCTATAATTTCTTCTTCCTCATCTCGTAAATTCAAGTTCATCTTTAGTTTTATCATTCTTACCATCTAAGTCATCTTCTACTTCATTATTCCCAAAGCTTTCAACTCCCTTACTTCCACCGAGCTTCCTACTTCTCGTAACTACAACATTTACCTCTCTTGGGTTCCTTTCGGTGTTACTTGGTAATCCTCCCGGGGGTCCGCTTTGTTATTACGTTCACCTTCCCTACTCAAATGATCTTCCATATTCCTTAATGAGGCTTCTATCGTTCTCATCCGGTATCATGTCCACTCATAGATGTTTTCATTGAACTCATGTCCTTAGGATTGTACCAATAGAAGTCACCATTGTTTCTATATTTTTTGCTTGAGTAGATACTACACCCATCATATTTTCCATTAGTTTTTCCCATTTTTCAACTCCTTCGCAGTTGAGTTGAACTTTGAGTTACTGGTATACTTTGAGTGGTATGTTGAGGATAGGATCTAGGTAATGATTGTAAATTCTGATTAGACGTGTTTTCTTGATAAACTTGATTATTATTCATGCTCCTATATGGAACTGGATACGGCGGTTGTCCTTGCTTGCTAGGGTTTTCAGACCATCGATAAGTAGGGTGATCTCTTCTAATAGCATTGAACGAGTTTGAGTAAGCATTGTTTAAATTTCTATGCTTCGTCGAAGAAAACTCACCTCCTCTCTTGAGTATCCCGTCGGTTCTTCAATCCCTAGTGGTATTTTATCCCGATTCGAATATTCGGTTGGTGTACTATTTTCTCGAACTTTGGTTCTTATTCTCGTTGTAATCCATCAAATTTCCTACTCAAATTTTCTAAATGTGCTAGAACTTCCGTGTTAGACGTGCATTCTCCCGCAAAAGCTACTTTTCTAGTGCTAGAACCGGTTTCCCACATTCGTTATTTTTGGAAATCTTTTCTATAGCATCGTAAACTAATTGAGCTTCACTCATCATTAAGGAACCACCACATGCATGATCTACATCAAGCACGTGAATCTTTTCTTAATTTACGACGTAAAAGTTGAATTTGCATATCTAAGGAATAACCATGGTCGGGACACGCTCTTAGTAATTTTTTAAATCTTTCCCACGCATTCCCAAGCGTTTCTTCGATCCTTGTCTAAAATTAGCAACCTCGACTTTTAATTCCAAATTCCGCCCGGGGAGTGAAGTATTGTTTCGTAAATTCGGTTTGAATCTCCTCCCAACTTGTAAGTGAATGATGTGGAAGAGACATAAACCAATCTCGGGCTCGTCCTTTTAGAGAAAAAGGAAACATAGTCATCCTTGTTAATTCCTTGTGAGCACCTTGACTTTTGGCTGTATTGCACAGTTCTTCAAAAAGATAGAGATGATGATGCGGATCTTCATCATCTTCTCCTAGAATTGGGCTCTAGCGTCAATTAAACCAAAAAGATGAGATTTAATCTCGAAATTATTCGCTCCTTCATTAGGCAAAAGTATGGGATTATTAGTCCGATTTCTTCTTATGGTTTGGTCACGATAGGCCTTGGGTTTACTCGGGTTGTTACGATTATTCGGTTCCGATTCGATTATTTCTATTATTATTATTATTTTGATTATTAAGGTTAACGGGGTTTTGTCCATGCCCTAGAGCATGTTCCGGCCCTTGTTCGGGTGTTTCATCACCGATTTCACCATTCTCGTATTTCGTTTGAAGATGATTCGTCGGGATTTCCCCGACTAGTATGACCACGTTTTCTCTCTACTCTTAACTCGCCTTTCGTAAGTGTTTATGTCGCTTATAAGGAGTGAGTGGGGCCTTACCACTTCGGTCATCAACTAACGAAAATAGAAATTAACACGAAATTGATAGTAGTAAAATTTGGTAACTTATCTATAAGGTAAGTACCAACGAAAATAAAATTAGAAATGAGATAAGAAAAGTGTTGACTTATTCTCGAGAATTTTGAGCTAATACAAGTAGTAACCATAGACACAAAAAAGAAATTAGCGTCGTTCCCCGGCAACGGCGCCGAAAAAGCCGACGTGGCCTTTTCTAGTGCTAATACCGGTCCTTAACCGACGGTGTATCGGGTCAAAGCGTAGTGCTAGTATGGTGAGTCGAGTATCGTATCCTCGGGGAACTTTGTAATTCTTCTAAGTGTGGTTAAACACCAAAGAGTCGTTATTAACTCAATCTAAATCTCGGTTTTATAGCACGAGATAACTAATAACTTAAAATAAAATAAGTGCATAAATTAAAATTTATTCTAATATAATATATATAGATATATAAATATATATAGATATGCATAAGTCGCAAAATATATATATAGATATAAATATATAGATGCCAAATATATTATTAGAGAACTAGCCAAAGTTTATATAATTGATTTATACGATCTTTTCAGTGAATGGAATGTGCTCGATCTTTAGGTTCAATTGAGTAAATGAAACGGTATACTCCTAAGGTTAACAATTCGTTCTCACATTAGCGTACGAAATTGTCATATGTCCATTGTCATCGGTCAAATCCACAACTCGTTACGGTTTTTCCGAACACGGGTCCCGAGTACGATTCTACCTTTGAATAAAAAGGAGTCATTCCGTTCGTCAAACGGTCAATTTTATTAAAAGGCTCCGGTTGTCAAAGCCGGGCGATTCAACTTTCCGGTTTAAGTTTCAATTAAGCGATGAGTTAACATTATTACGATCTTGAGTACAAATTTTAATAAGATTTATCTTTTTAGGACAAATCGTTTGCCCCGAATAGGAAAGCTGGATTCCGTTGTCACGTTTTCACTCGGCCAATTTTTACCCTCCGGTTTTTCCATTAACGAGTTCATAACTTAATTACGAGGTGTCAATTCATAATTAGATTATGAATTCTTTCAAGTCAAACTTTATCAATAGAAAAAGATTCAATTAGCTCAATTTTATTCAATTTTACTTAGACAACATTCCTTTACCGAAAAGATCGAAATAAAACGATTACATAACTTTGGCTAGTTATTAGATTTAGCCTACTAACATTATACGAAAAGATAAAAAACAAACATAATAAACATAAATACTTTAGAAATTTTACCCGATTACAACGATTGAATCGAGAAGATGTATTCTTCCGGATGCTACAACAACTTCAACAACTTCGATCTTACGGTAATTTCTTGAGCATTACAACGATACTACTTATTTATGGCTTAAGGCCTATATATATACATACTACTACTACTAAAAAAAAAGGTAAAAGAGATATATTTGGTACCCTTTTCTTGTGCCTCGCAATCGTCGCCCTTTTATAGGCAAATTTTCCCTTGCCGGATCGATCCGAGATAAGGCCGGATCGATCCGGGAATAAAAATCTTATCCCGGGATATTCTCTGCGGGGCCACATGCTGGTCTAATCATGATGTCTCCTCGGATCGATCCGAGGTAAATCCGGATCGATCCGGATAGATTTTTTTTCCAATCTTAATCCGAAACTTGATAAAATCATAACTTGAGCTCTGGATCTCCAAATGACATAATTCAAGATGCGTTGGAAAGCTCTTGAGGAGATCTGAAGACTTCTTTTTCAGAAAATGCCTTTTTGCTGGGCCATTTGTTCGTTGAAAATATAACTTGATACGGCGTTACGAACCGGTGATCCACTTGAACTTTAAATCTCGTGGCACTTCCTTTATTCCTTCAAAAGATATGATTTTACTCCACAAAATGTCGTCACTCGGGTCTTGGTTTACCTAAGGTCCGTAAAATACCAAAAATACCCACGTGAATCTGACACGACACTCCGGTTATTAACCCGGTACAAAATTTATAACTTTTTATCATTTTTACTAGATTTTTATAGTATTTAGATTTATTCATAGCTATTAATATTTTATAAGATTATCTGTTATAATTACTTATATTTTATATAAAAAGAGTCGATAACGTATATAAAACATCGTAATTTTTATCATATAAATGTTACACATCACTGGCCAACCCTGACAGCTGGTTAGGACACTTGTATTGCATGCATATTTATCTTTAATTATGTATTCTTAATTGTCTTGTCAATGAACAGTAAACCGACATAGTATTAGCCTATAAATATGGGATCACAATGTAATAGAAAATCTATCAAGAACTAATACAAGCAGATACACTCTGCCAATTTGTCGACTCACTCGATTGTTCTTCACAAACACTTATCCGGCAGCCTTGTTCTTGTCCACCACCATACTCTCCCGGAGAAATCACTTATACTAAGCCTTTTATCCTCAAGATAAACACTGTTACCGCAAATCCGGTGTTCAGCGCAACATCAGGTTTGAAATCTTACGACATGTAACTCTATCCCACCAACCACCTTACTCTAACTACCACCCACCCTACTCATCTCATGCCAGCCAGCCACCCACCCTACATCATCTCACTCTTACCCCAATACCAACATGTTCTATTAATTTTTATTTTATTCAATTGGAATAAATTTTTATTGAGTTCCATTATCTTATAATCATATCTAAACAATTAAATTGAATGAAAACTCATTCCATTTGATTTTATTCATGCGAAACAAACAAGCCATTAGTATGCTCTTTTGGCCCATCACCCTATTTATTATTGTATAATCTAATTATTGTATAAGGGCATTAGTAGCAGATGCATCATATTTTATCTCTAAAATAATATAAAATAATACATATATCTATTTTATAACATCTCAATTCAAAATACTCCACAACAACATCCCTATGTTTATCCCTATAACATTTCAAATACTATTAAATAATATATATTCTACTTTACAACTCTATTCATACATATTAAATATTTATTATTTCACTCCAGCAGCATCACTATCCTTATCCCTATAAATTTTATAATTAAATATGTTTAGGGACGTGAATATTGCATGCTCAAATGTGGGGATGCACTGTTCATATCCTTAAAAATAAATAGGGATAGAGCCGCTATTGTGGGAGCTATTTGGGGTAAACTCTGTTTTTCTGTTATCTTTAATTCACTGTTAATATATCGGGTTGTGACATCTAGTATCGAAGCTATCCTCCCAGCTCTATTTAGGAAATAATAAAAAATCTTCATTTTAGGGATATGACACCATATAGAGCTTCTGCTACGAATCCCCAAAGGTGACTTTATGTCCTCTATTCAATTTTTTGGGTTGAAAGAAAGGGAAAAAAGTAGCAATAAAGATGGGATATAGCTCGTATGACACTTTGCAATTATTTTCATTTGATAGCTATTCAACATCAAATGTTAGTTCTCAAAAAAAAAACATCATATGTTGATTAGATTAAGGCTTATTGTGTTACTTACATGGAACTTGCAAAACTTTAAGATCATAAACATACAAATAGCTCGCCCCCACCAGCAAAATGCTAGATATATTAATTGTACTACAGCTTGTGCAAGACCAACTGAGCACCATGCTGAGGTTGCAGTGTGATGACTGTGTATGGAGCATGTGTATACAGTGGCGAAATCTCAAAAGAGAAACTTTGTAAGATCAAAGACAGAGCCATCTTTGCTTCTAACATAGCAAAGGTTTGTCCAATGCATACTCGAGGACCTGAACTAAACGGGAAATATGCATGTTGGCCCTTTGTTGCTTTCGCAACTCCTTCACTAAATCTCTCTGGTTTGAATTCTTTAGCATCAGCTCCCCAAATGTTCTCATCATGATGCAACAAGATTGCTGGCAAGAATAACTGAATTCCTGCAGGTAATGTTTGATCCCCTAGTGTTGTATCTTCGTAAATCATTCGACCGAGCATCACTCCTGGTGGATATAGCCTTAGAACCTCATAAAAAATCATAGTCATCTGTGCAATATAAAACAAGTTGGGTTCATCATATGTCATTTCAGAGAAAATTCTTGCACGAAGGGCCTGTAGCTATTAGCTAACAAGCTGAGCAAACGGTAACTTACCAATTTGAGATGATTTAACCCCTCATAATCTGGTTTATTTTCACCGAAAATTTGGCGAATTTCATCTCTAGCACGGTCTTGCCAGTCTGAATGTTTGCTCAAGACAATTAATGTCCAAACAAGCAAGGTAGCAGTAGTCTCCTGTCCAGCAAAATAGAATAGTTTGCACTCCTCAATAACCTCTTCTAAATTCATTCCCGACTTTTTGCTTCCTTGTTCATGTATTTCCTTCAAATTGGATTCCAACAGTATTCCCAACAAATCATCACCACTTGATCCATTTTCTTGAATTGCCTTCATTCTTCTATTTATGATACTCAATATTGATGTATGAGCTTCCTTAGCTATACTCTTCATTCTCCGAATTCTTTTGGTTGGTAAATACCTACATTAAATTCGTGGTTCGTAAATTTCCAACAAAATAATCAAAAGTATACCAAAATGAAGCAAAAAAGACACTAGTATTAATTACTGCATTCCCGGTATGTAAACCGTGTTCAGCAGTTGCAAAATATGCTCAGTGAGTTCCTTCTGCAGCTCAAATATCTTTTTCCCTTCTTCATAGTTACTACCAAAAGCTGTCCGAGAAATTGCATCACTTGTCAAAGTTTGAAGATAAGGCCACACATCCAATTCAAAAGAACCCTGTTCCGTTGAGGCCATCATATCCCATTTGCTTAACATCTCAGAACAACTCAAATGGAAAGCTGGTAGCATAAGCTATATGCAACCCACAAAAAGATACGTTAATCGCGTGATATAACTAAGTGATAAATAATCCTTTAAATTTATTATTGGAGATGCTTTAAGAGTAAAGCATCTAAAATTACAGTAAAATACCTTCAATTTCTCAAGATTGAAAGCAGGATTAATAAGCCTTCTGTGTTTAGCCCATTTATCTTTATTATAGGAAGCAAGTCCTCTTGCTAGCAACTTTGCGAATGGATTAGCTGGAGGCTTCCGATATACATAGCTTTTTGCTAATATTTCCCTTATTTGATCTGGTTCGAATATGAGCACCGCCGGTTTTGGTCCCATCCATATAAACGACTTTTTTCCTGCAGAAATTACACTATTTGTCTAGCTAAATTCAGAATATAAATACAAAAACTTTATCCCATAATAAAACATGAAAAAGGCTCCAGCAAGGAAATCTTTTATTTAAGCAAAGGATACCATAATCATGTACAATATTTCTGATGAAGGGCATGACTCTGGGTATAATATCATGGGTGAAATTGATGGGCTTAGACCTTGCTTCTTTAAGCATGTTTGCAGTGTCTTTCAAGTCTCCAGTTAGAAATCTGTATGAATTTCCTTTGAACCCTTTTGCCCTCAGGATCTTTTCCATTTTCTTGGGAGTTATCCATACCCAATTCAACACTTTCCATGCAAAAATCAGGAAAACCAAAGTGCTTGAAACTAAAATTAAGCTAATCAAGACTTCCATTTTTTTTACTATAGACTTTGCTCAAATTGGTGTTTTTTATTCCCTAGAGTAGTGATGTTAGCTACATACGTATATATATATTTGAGGAAGTGACAAAAGGCAGAGATAATTGATAGCGTGTTCTGCTTTTATTTAATATATATATATATATATTTTAGACTTTTGTCATTGGTTTGGCAACGTGTAGACCAAGGTTATTGGCATAGTCTTTTCATCCCTTGAGAGTTACGCATAAACAAATTCAACAAGGATGACATTTGGGTGGACGGACAAACATATGTACGTATATTAATTTGTTTGCTGTTGAAAATATGGCCTAAAGAATAGGACTTTTATGATGGATGGTTTTATGTTGTGGTCATTTTTTGTTCTTTTTCGTTCGTTTTATTCACCCGGTAGACCGTAGACTTCTATCTCGTTTGTAAGGTAATGAATAAAATGAATGCAATGTAATATAATTTAACGAACACATCACATTATTGTGATTGAAATGTGATAGAATGAAGTAGATGAAATTTTATAATAGATGACATAATTGATTGATGATGGTGGTGAAGAGAAGGGTGATAGGTTAGAGGGGTGGGGAAATTCTACCGTGGACACTCCTTAAGTACACTGAAAAATATAGGTGTTTCAATACTATCTAGTAATAACTCCTTAACAACACTTAAACACACGGGTGTTTTTCAATGTTTTTAAGGAGTCTCCATAGAAGAGGTCTCTACGGTAGAATTTCCCAGTGGGGAGGGGTTGGGTGAGTTTGTAGGTGGGTGATTTAGGGGTGTTGGGGTAAAGGAGTGATGGGTGAGTTGGTATTGGTGATGAGGATGGTAACGAGTGTAGAGATAGGATAGGGGATAAACATTCACTCTCAACCGCCTCGACCAGACTGTGTACTATGTAGGGGATAAACATAACTAGTGCCACAAACCTCCTCATCAAAATGTATCTATCACTAAAGTGGACGGAGTCAAACCAGCCATATAGGATTAAACACTTTATTTGGCGATGCTCACATAACTGTTTGGCTACCGGACAATCTTTAAAATAATGTTATGTTGGGGATGGTAGGTAGCTGCTCTGTGTGCTGTTTTATGGATGAAGGCTTTTTAATACTCTCTTTGAGTGTCTTATTAATTCCCTCTTCGGTTTGGTCTTATATAGAATCGAATACTCGGAACTTCTAGCTATTTACCAAGGCCTTCATAAGCAATATCCTTGGGGTTCTTTATCCTTGTTATGGAAAGTGATTCTCTTATGTCCATTCACTGCCTAAGTTCTCCACACAAAGATCTCCCGGTCACTGGTTGCCTTAGTTCGGATCGTCTCACACTCCAGAGTTGCTTTTCATCTTTATGTTTCTCTATTGTGAAGCGTAGTTGTGATTTTCCAATGCATTTCTTAACCCAAACAAGTCTGTCTGGTGCAATATAAACGTACAATGGTAGATACATTAATTAAGTTCTACGACTTATGAAAGACCAACTGAGCACCATGCTGAGGTTGCAATATTATGATGAGTGCGTATGGAGCATGTGCATACAATGGCGAAGTCTCGAAAGAGAAACTCTGTAAGATCAAAGACATAGCCATCTTTGCTTCTAACATAGCAAAGGTTTGTCCAATGCATACTCGGGGACCTGAACCAAACGGGAAATATACATGTTGGCCCTTCGTTGCTTTCATTACTCCTTCACTAAATCTTTGTGGTTTGAATTCTTTAACATCAGCTCCCCAAATGTTTTGGTCATGATGCAACAAGATTGCGGGCAAGGATAAGTGCAGTCCTGCCGGTAATGTTTGATCCCCTAGAGTTGTGTCTACATAAATCATTCGATGGAGCATCACTATTGGTGGATATAACCTTAGCACCTCATAAAAAACCATATTCATCTGTATAGAAAAAGGCAACAAGTTCTTGGGATCATAATATGCCGATTCATATATAATATTATACGTTTAATGTTTTATTTTCATGTTGAGTTCAAATTTATTATGTTTTGTTCATTATATTATTGAAATCAAACAGAAGTACACAAGAAGCAGGAGCATTTGTGGCTAGAACATTTAGATTGAATAATACTTCAGAATGTTGGTCCTGTAGCCAACTAGGTTTTAGGCCAAGATTCTTGGATAACAGTTCAAGAAGTTCCTTAGCCTGACACTTTGAACTTATTTTCATTAGATAGCTATTCAACAGGGTGAAATCTTATTGTGTTACATGGAACTTGCAATACTGCAAGATTAGAAACGCTAGTATTATACGCAAGACATAAATAGTATGAACTCAACGGATAATACATCATATGCAAGATAAAAGTACAAATTAATTGCTAAGATATATGAATTGTACTAAAGCTTGTGCAAGATCAACTGAGCACCTTGCTGAGGTTGCAATATTGAGATGAGCGTGTATGGAGCATGTGCATACAATGGCGAAGTCTCGAAGGAGAAACTCTGTAAGATCAAAGACAGAGCCATCTTTGCTTCTAACATAGCAAAGGTTTGTCCAATGCATACTCGGGGACCTGAACTAAATGGAAAATATACATGTCGGCCCTTTGTTGTTTTCGCAACTCCTTCACTAAATCTTTCGGGTTTGAATTCTTTAGCATCTGCTCCCCAAATATTTTCATCATGATGCAACAAGATTGCGGGCATGAATAGCTGCATTCCTGCAGGAAATGTTTGATCCCCTAGAGTTGTATCCTCATAAATCATTCGACCAAGCATCACTCCTGGTGGATATAGCCTTAGAACCTCATGAAAAATCATATTCATCTGTGCAAAATAAAACAACAAGCACTTGGGTTCATAATATGTCATTTCAGAGAAAATTCTTGTATGAAGACTGAAGAGTCTGTAGCTAAGTACCAAACATCGAATATTACAGTGTAATAAGGTGAGCAAGCAAATTGTAACTTACCACTTTGAGACGATTTAACCCCTCATAATCTGGTTCACTTTCACCGAAAATCTGACGAATCTCGTCTCTAGCACGATCTTGCCAATCAGAATGCTTGCCCAATAGAATCAATGTCCAAACAAGCAAAGTAGCAGTAGTCTCTTGTCCAGCAAAATAGAATAGTTTACACTCCTCAATAACCTCATCTAAACTCATTCCCGACTTCTTGCTTCCTTGTTCATGTATTTCCTTCAAATTGGATTCCAACAGTATCCCCAACAAATCATCTTCGCTTGATCCATTTTCTTGAATTGCCTTCATTCTATTATTTATGATACTCAATATTGATGTCTGAACTTCCTTAGCTATAGCTTTCATTCTCCGAGTTCTTTTAGTTGGGAAATACCTTCATTATATTTACATTTTCAGTTCGTAAGTTTCCAACAAAACATTTATATGTACACCAAAATGAAGTGAAAAGCCACTAACTTTACCGCATCCCCGGTATGTAAACAGTGTTCAGCAGTTGCAAAATATGCCCAGTCAGTTCCTTCTGCAGCTCAAATATCTTTTTCCCTTCTTCATAATTACTACCAAAAGCTGTTCGTGAAATTGCGTCACTTGACAATGTTTGAAGATAAGGCCACACATCCAATTCAAAAGATCCTTGTTCTGTTGTGGCCATCATATCCCATTTGCTCAACATCTCAGAGCAACTCAGGTGAAAAGATGGTAGCATCAGCTATTTGCAACCCACACAATAACAATGTTAATCGCGTGATATAACTAAGTCTCAATTGATCCTTAAATGAAAACGATACATCTATAAGTCCTAACATTTCCACAACTATTGTTTATAGATGTTAATTGTATACTGCAACTCATTAATCAATCAATCAATGATCGATGATGGTTGTGAAAAAGATGTGACGTTTGTTAATCCATCATTTTTTATCTTGAAAAGATACTCCTTCTCCGGCCTAGTAGGAGACAGAGTTGATTGAATCACAAGGATGAAAAATGGGAACGGGAGATAGAACGGGATGAAGAACGTACAGTATGGAAAATACATACCTTCAATTTGTCAAGATAGAAAGCAGGATTAATAAGTCTTCTGTGTTTAGCCCATTTATCTTTATCATATGAGGCAATTCCTCGAGCTAGCAATCTGGAAAATGGATTAGTTGGACGCTTCTGATACACATAGCTTTTTGCTAATATTTCCCTTATTTCATCTGGTTCCATTATCAACACTGTAGCTTTTGGTCCCATCCATATAAATGTCTTCTTTCCTGCACAATTTAGACTATAGGCTGAATTCACAAGATAAATACAAAACGTTAAAAGGCCAGAGGCCCCAAGTGGTTTCATTCAATATGTACGAGTTGAAGCTTAAAACAGTTAGAGAGCAGCAAAGAAGTGTTTTATTTAAGGAAAGTGTACCATAATCTTGTACAAGATTGTTGATGAAGGGCATGACTCTGGGTACAATATCATGGGTGAAATTGATGGGCTTAGACTTAGCTTCTTTAAGCATGTTTGTACTATCTTTCAAGTCTCCAATCAGAAACCTGTATGAATTCCCTTTGAACCCTTTTGCCCTCAGTATCTTCTCCATCTTCTTGGGCTTCATCCATACCCAGTTCAACACTTTCCATACAAAAATCAGCAAAACTATAGTGCTCGAAACGAAAATTGAGCAACTCAAGACTTCCATTTTTCTAGTAATGTGTAGATTGCAGACTTTGCTCAAATTGGTTTATGTATTTATTTGAGGTTGCGACAAAAAGGCATAGATAATTAACGGGTTTTTAATATTTTTAAGATCTCATGTTTTATCATTGTGTCAAAATTGATCATTTTCTTTTAAAATTCAAAATTTAGGACCTCATGTTTGTGTTTTTTTTCTTCAGTTTTAGGACAATTTCGAAATTTCCGTCTAAGTTAACGTCAATTTTGACGAAATATTTGAAATTGTCCTAAAACTGAAAAAAAAAAAAACACAAACATAAAGTCCTAAAATTGTTATTTTAAAAGATAATGGTCAATTTTGACAAAAAGTTAAAACATGAGATTCTATAAATGTCACTTTTTAAGGGAATTTTAACACTTTTTAGGACCTCGTGTTTTAACATTTTGTCAAAATTGACCATTATATTTTAAAATTACAATTTTAGAACCTTATGTTTGTGGTTTTTTTTTTTTCTTCAGTTTTAAGACAATTTCAAATATTCCGTCCAACTTAATATGTTTTGCCGTTAACTTAGACGGAAATTTCGAAATTGTCCTAAAACTGGAGAGAAAAAAAACACAAACATGAAGTCCTAAAATTACCATTTTAAAAGATAATGGTCATTTTTGACATAATGATAAAACATGAGGTCCTAAAACTATGAAAATCTATTGATTATAATGAGTCTAAATTAAAATAAACATAATTTAGATTCATCATAATTTAACAAATGTTGATTATGTCACTGGTTGGGAGACAACGATTGATGTTGTATTTAGGATATGATGAAAAATGAAGGTGTGAACCCCGATGTGTTTGGAATATTATTTGGAAAATCACGGTCGAATTCTGTCAATCTGTCTCATTTGATTACAAAGTCCCTTCAGACATCCATTATTTATTTGGAAAGTAGGTCTAGAATCATTTCATAGGAAAATTCTGACGTAGGGAGTCTCTATTAGACTCGACCGTCAGATGTGCGTCATGTGTATATACAAACAAAACTGTTTTGTTTTTTTGTTTACGTGGCGCAAATCTGACGGTCGGGTGTAATAAAGACTCCCTACGTCAGAATTACCCCATTTGAAATCATTTTGTTTAGGGGTAGATGTGTTCTTTCTTAAAGAAAATGATATATACATCATGCATTACATATTATATACTAGTTGCAATACTTACGCCGTGCAAGGCACGGCGTGCCCGTTAAAGGCATAAATGTAGAAGTGGAGGATATTTTTACATTAATAGAAATGATACGGTCATGAATTTTTATTAATACGAAGTCATACAGTTTAAAAGATACATATAGACTGACTAAGACACCATCTATGATGGTTAATGTTCAGCTACCATGAGTTACAAAAGATAGTGGAATACAATCAATCGAAGCACGTAACATAGCATGCCGTGAAATACTTAATAAGGTGTGAGAATTTTATATTGCAGATGCATTAGTAACATATCTAATAAATTTAAATGACTTAATAAATATGCATGCAAATGTTATCATACCAACATAAGCATCGTTGGGTGAAGATTGTGATGGCTGCAAAAGAGCAAAATAAAAATCGTATTATGAGATATATTACAATTTAAAAGGTTTAATTGTCTATCATGTAACAGAAATGAGCTTAGACCCCCTTGCATTTTCCTTTGGTTTTCATTGTGAAAGTTCCAATTATATCATCAACCTTAATCTCAAGAGGCAGCAACCTTACATTTTGCAAGTACTTAGCATTGAGGTGTCCGAAATGGATGCTTCTTTTAGCAGTGCATGACAAACCAATCTAACCAACGATTTTGGTTGGTCAATTTCCTCCTTTATTTCTTGTAGTGCATGACAAGAGCCACAAAAAAAAAAAAAAAAAAAAAAAAAAGGTTCACAAAACAAGAGGAAAAAAAGTTCATAAAAAAAGAGGAGTACACTCGAGTCTGGAATCCGGATCCTTTGTTGTGGGTTTTTACGGCACCCATGATGTGCGTACGTGGGAAGCGGGTACAAATACAATAGGAGTTTCATGCCACAACTTAGAGCAGCCATAGTGGTGCCTATCAATTGGTGCCGTGGAACAGACAATGCCAGGTGACGTGGATGAATAGTATTGGTTGAAAAATGTAGAGAAATTGTATAGATAATGTGTAATTGATTAGATGGTGTAGTGATGATAAAAAATAGATGGTGTGTAATTGATTAGATGGTGTAGTGGTTATAAATTTTCATACATCTATTGATTAAAATACTAATAAATTTTCCAATCATTAATATTGTTATATATAATATAAGTTCTAATTACATTATCTATACAAATTTAACTGTCTGTTTTAATTGTTTTTTCCTTTTTAATTAAACCATTTCTTCTCCTGTTTATTCCTGAAAAAAAAAAAAAAAAAAAAAAAAAAACCTTGTCCCCTGTGGTCCTGTTTATCCAAACTTGTCTGCAAGAATGCCCCAACCAAAACTTCAGATCCCCTTTTGTTTTTTCTTTTTCCGAAAATTCTAGATCTGGTTCTCACATAGATCTTTGTTTTCCAGCACCAAGATGGCCGGAATCAATGGCATTTGGTTACTTTCAGCTGAAAATTGCAAAAAAATTACAACAAAAAAAAAAAATCAAACCCACTTCATTCCAAGCAGCCCGTTTTCATGTCAAGAAGAAGAAAAAAAAAAAACGAAATAGGACGCCGGAGTTGGCATACGCTTCCATGAATTTGAGTTGAAGTAGTTTACATAAGCCTTTTACGGTAAAAGAAAATTATTGAACAAATTCTTGAAAAAGTTGATGATGATGAGAAAGTGGGGATGGTGATGATGAAAAAAGTCAGGGATGCCCATCCCTATCCAGGGCCAGAAATAGAAAGTTGGGGCGATGCTGTGGTGAAGATGGGCAGCCATTTGAGGTCCATTATTTCACTTTAAAAGAGAAGTCGTCTATTTTTCTGACAGAGAAAGAATAGAAGGGGACTATTTCAACCCCATTATGATTGCTCTTAGGGGGTAAAAAGGCAAAAGTGGACGATCCTGATCAGTACGCTTCAGGGTCAAACCTTGGAATTCCAAATAGGTTCACAAAACATTTAGACCTCCAAATATATAGGTTCACTTAGAGCAGCCCTAATAAGCTTCATTCAGACGTGTTCT
Organism: Gentiana straminea; assembly: GCA_036785695.1. Classification (NCBI taxonomy): domain Eukaryota; kingdom Viridiplantae; phylum Streptophyta; class Magnoliopsida; order Gentianales; family Gentianaceae; genus Gentiana; species Gentiana straminea. Next base: position 7,247,539 of record JAVUPR010000266.1, read on the forward strand.
TTTCTTTTTCTGTGAGGGAGAGAGAACACTCTCTCCAACAAATAGAAAATAATGAGAGAAAAGAAGAGTTTTTTTCGATTGATCTATCTACTCTAAATTCAAATTTTTTGAGAGAGGCGATTAGAGAATTATCTCTCAAAAGAATGGGGACAATGAGGAGAACGGCCCGAAAAATATTTCACACGGCGGAAACGTTGGGGACACGCAAGGGACACGGCGGGACACGGCGGGGACAAAACTATTTACACTATCGAAATTCACGTTGTGTTCGAAATTCGTAAGGGACACGTTTAAGGAACGCTTGAAATCCGCACCAAATTGTTTTTTTTCAAAATATATATATATATATATATATATATATATATATATATTATTATCGAAATTCGACGGCGCGTCGTCGATTTCGGGATTCACTAGGGAGATTCACTGATTTTCGGCCGCGTCACGCGTTTGTCCTTCTCGCTATAAAAATTATCCGGCTTCATAGGAGAGAACACTCTCTCCAACAAAAAATAAGAAGAGAATTTTTTTTGTTGATCTATCTACTAATAATTTCTCTTTTGAGAGAGGCGATTAGAGAATTATCTCTCAAAAGAATAAATAAAGGTGCAAGCCTAAAAAAAAAGTTTGAAACCTAAAAAAAAAAAGTTTAATATTATTTTAATCAATAAATTTAAAATATTTATCACCATTACAAACATCTAATCACACACAATTAATCTCTACAATCATTCTGTATTTATCACTATTACAACATCACATCACACAATAATTATCTCTACAATCCTTCTATATTTATCTTCCATTTATCTTTTGCCACGTCATCCAAACATCAACTATCAACAACATTATCTCAACATTACCATTAGGGCTGCTCTTAGAAAGTTGTAAAAGTACGCTCAGGGTTGAGCCAACGACCTCCAATAATACACAGAAGTGTTGAATATCAAAGATTGAGGAAGACCCATAGAGCATGCTCTGCAGTTAGTCAAAGATTTGTGCTATATTTTCAATGATGTACCTGATCCTATGTGTGAAAAGGATCAGCTACATTGTGTGCTGGTATGCTAGTTTCTTTCCATATATACAATGTATCAGATCTATAAGACATATGAATTAGCTTTCCATACTAGTTAACAAGAAGCACTATTCCAACTACTCTATCTATCCATATGTTTACTTTTCTTTTCTTTTTTTGTTGTTGAAAAAACCATATATTTAGTTGACAGACAAAAAATGTAGTAACAGACATTTCTAAAATATTAATAATTGTCGGGGGCATGCTAGTAATTTACAAAAAAATGAAGGGGGCACGAGCCCCTAAGGCCTTAATAGCTCTGTCCATTTATGACATTGTCATAAACCTTTTAAAAAGTACGTGCTCTTAGACTATTGAGTTAATGTTAATTACATTTAATTTCATTCATTTTTTAGATAACTGATGAAAATCTATGTCATCTGAAGAATTTAGAACTTTAAACAATTATTTGCTAGTCTATAATCAATTTAGAACCTCAAAGTATTATATGTTCACTTCACAATCCTAAAATATTAGTTTGATCAATTACCCCATTTATTCATATCCAACCGGATTTAAATCTTAAATATGGGACAAATTAGTTTTTTTAGCATTGCATCTTCCAATTATCTTCAACCCTTTCTTTCCACCGCACTCGCCACCGTCACCACCATGGAGGTAAATGATGACAACATAGAGGTGATAAATGAGGAATCTTATTGCAAGATAAAAAAGCCGCTAGTCTTATTGCATATCAGAAGTAAAATTTCAACTTCACATATCAAACATCAAAACAAGTTTAGAAATGAAATACGTCTAGTTCCATCAGCTAAACGAAACGCTAGAGATACGTTTAATATGCGTTAGTTACAGAGCTTGTGCAAGATCAACTGAGCACCATGCTGAGGTTGCAAAGTCACCACTGAGTAAGGAGCATGTGCGTACAGTGGCGAAAGTTCGAAGGAGAAGCTCTGTAAGATCATAGACATAGCCATCTTTGCTTCTAATATAGCAAAGTTTTGTCCAATGCATACTCGGGGACCTGAACCAAACGGGAAAAATGCATGTTGGCCTTTTGTTGCTTTCATGATTCCTTCACTAAATCTCTCTGGTTCAAATTCTTTAGCATCAGGCCCCCATATGTTTTCATCATGATGCAACAAGGTTGTATACAAGAATATCAGAATTCCTCCGGGTAGAGTTTGATCCCCTATAGCTGTATCTTCATCAAGCCTTCGACCAATTATCCCTGCTGGCGGATATAGCCTTAGAACTTCGTTAAAAATCATATTCATCTGTGGAGATATTTAAAAGACGACAACTTGGGATCAGAATGCCAGTTCTTATCTTTGACAACTAAAATAACACATGTTGAGCAAATGGTAGCTAGCTTACCACTTTGAGATGACTTAACCCTTCATAATCTGGTTTATTTTCACCAAAAATTTGACGGACCTCGTCTCTAGCACGATCTTGCCAGTCTAAATGCTTGCCCAAAAGAATCATTGTCCAAACAAGTAAGGAAGCAGTTGTCTCCTGTCCAGCAAAATAGAATAGTTTGCACTCCTCGACGATCTCTTCAAAACTCATTCCTGCATTATCGCTTTCTTTTTCTTGTATTTCTTTCAAATTGGATTCCAACAGTATTCCCAATAAGTCATCACCACTTGATTTCCCAGCTTCAATTGCCTTGACTCTTCTATTTATGATACTCAACAATGATGTCTGAACTTCTTTGGCTAATGCCTTTATTCTCCGGTTCCTTTTGGTTGGCAAATACCTATATACATAAACATTTATGAATTTATAAGCTTCCAACAAAAAGAAGAAATATGTATATATAGGTTATGACATAATAGTGAAAAGCCAAGAAATTTTACAGCATTCCCGGTATGTAAACTGTGCTCAGCACCTGCATGACAAGCTCAATCAGTTCTCTCTGCATCTCAAATATCTTTTTCCCTTCTTCATAGTTACTACCAAGGGCTGTCCGGGAAATCACGTCACATGTCAAAGCTTGCAGATGAGGCCAAACATCCAATTCAAAAGAACCTTGTTCTGTTGAGGCCATCATATTCCATTTGCTCAACATTTCAGAGCAACTCAGATGAAAAGATGGTAGCATAAGCTATATATTTGAAAGGACACATGCCGCCACAATAGGAAATTAAAAATTAGTGTTGAAACATACGAAATCGGACTCACAACTAGCTAAGCTAGATGAGAGAAAAATACCTTCAATTTCCCAAGATTGAAAGCAGGATTGATGAGTCTTCTGTGTTTAGCCCATTTATCTTGATCATAGGCGGAAAGTCCGCCTGCTATGAGCTTAAAGATGTTAATACTTGGAAGCTTCAGATACACATTATTTTTTGAAAATATTTCCTTGATTTGATCTGGTTCCAATATGAGCACCGTAGCTTTTGGTCCAAACCATGTAAATGTATTTTTACCTGCATAATTTATACTAGCTCCTTTACCTGAATTCAGAAAATAGAAACAATATTCAACAAATATTCTCTCTCAAAAACTTCCTTTGCCATCTCTCTTAAATCATCCCCCGCCTCCTCCCTCTCGATACCCCTTTTCCGGCGCCGGCTGTCTTTTTTTAGCTCTCCTGTGTTCTTTTCTTCTCTTGTAGGTTTCTTTCTGTTGTGTCCTCTTTCCTCTTAAATAATTGCAGATCCGGATCCATCTCCTTTGTTTTTCCGACCATGGTGGCGGCGTTTTTGGCTGGTGACCGCCTTCTTCTCTGCAACTTTTGGTTTTGGGGACTTTCTTTGGCTTGAGGAACAGATCGCCGGCCAGAGGTGGTGCTTTCATTGTGGTTCGCTGGATTATGACAATAGAGGTCAGCTTCACGCTGTGGATTTCGGTGCATGTCTATGGGGGAAAATATTTGTGTGGTTTCGTCTTCTATTCATTCTACCGGGCCGTTGTCGCCAGATTTTGGACTCATCTCCCCTCGCCGCTGATTTGGGTTGTTTGTGGGGGTGATAGAGCTGCTCTTGCTTTTCTGATCGGTGATGTCGGTGTTGGTGGTTTCTGTGTGGTTTTCTTTTTTTGTGTTTGTGCTTTGTGTGTAGATCCCGGATAGTCTTGGTACTCATCGGGCTTGCTAGTAATTACAGTTGCTACTGGGTGGTGGTGGTGATCGTCTTTCGAGTTGGTTATGGATGTGCGTGATATGTTGGATTGTTTCTATTTTCGTCTTTCACCAAATCAAATTATCTTGAACGAGACAGTATTTGGCACTAGTGTTGTTGTGTCCAGTAGTAGGCTGGGTGTGATCCGGTGGTTGTCCGGTTGTAATTATGTTGTTTTCATAATATTTTTTTCGTTTCGGACAAAAAGAGAGAAAAGAAAATAGAAACAAAAATTGTGTTGCGTAAATATGTGCAATTTTTTGCTTACCTTATATGTCATGGGAGGGTCCTTACCAATGCTAACAGGGTTAAAAGAAAGATGTACTCGAATCCCATCTCTGATAGATGTGGTAGACAGACCGAGGACATTGATCATTTGTTGAGGGCTTGCCCTTGGGCGAGAAGAATTTGGAAATCTTGTGACCGTTTGAAGGTCTTTGATGACAACCAGCTCCAACTAATTGATTGGCTAAACTGGGGTACTTACGATAATAGCATCTTAAGGATGGGTCTTATGTGGGCCCAAGGAACATCATTTTCTTGTTCTCCATCTGGCAGATCTGGAAGGACAAGAATGCTTACATTTTTTATAGGAAGAGAATTTAGTCTCGTGAATCCATCAAATCTATTCTCTTTTGTGCTAATGAATATGTTAATGCTTGTTTTTCTAACTTGTTAACTCGGTCTTGTAAGGACACTCAATGGATTGGTTGGAACCCTCCCCTTTGGTGGCTGGCTCAAAGTCAATATTGATGCGAGTGTTATCAATCCGGATGGGTGTGGAGATATTGCTATTGGTGGTGTCTTCAGAGATTCTGATGATAGATGGGTGAGAGAATTTGCTGGTGCCATGGGGAAGAATACCATCTTGGTGAATTGATGGCCATTAGAGAGGCTATGCTGGTCAAAGATTATGGGTTCCAGCTCTCTGGGTGGAGTCTGATTCTCTTGTTGTTGTCATGGCTATTAACAATAGAAGTCATAATGAAGAGTGTTTTGCCATCATTCAGGGCATCCTCAAGATGATGAAGGAAGACTGGGAGGTCCAAATTTCCTTCAGACACAGAGAAGCAAATAGAGTTGTTGATTGTCTTGCTAGGTTGGGGTATGAAGGCCCTCATGGGGTAACCACTTTGAAAGAGCCTCCCAAGAGTGCTATGAGTATTTTGGAAGAAGACTTTAGGCTTAGGGGAATTCATCTCCGTAAGGACTTGTTCCCTCCCCCCCTCCCCCTCTCCCCTCAACCCTTGTGGCCTCGTTGTTTAACCAAAAAAAACTACAAACATAGCTTCAGACACCACATTTTTTTCATTTAGCAAAATTGCAAAATAAGTTCTATAACTTGGCCTATTTTAAGCTTGTTTTTGCTCTTGTTACAAAATTAGTCTTCTAGTTTTTTTTTCCCCCCATTTCCAGTCCTCTGGTGCTCGAGGAGCCTAAATTTAGGGAAAATGGCAAAAAATATGAGAAAAAATTACAATATTTATCATGTATCTTGACCTAATTTTGGTATTACGTCCTGTTTTTATCCAAGTTATTGGACGAATTTTGCAATTTTCGCACCAGAATCGAATTTATTTCCCAAATTCAAAGACACGTCAACAAAATTGTGTTATAATTTTTCCACATCAGCCACATCCGTCACCATATGACTAAAATCGCAAAAAAAAAAAAACAAAATACAGAACTAATTTTGTAACTAGACCAAAAGCAAGATTAAAACTCTTTGTAGGCCACAAATTGCAGGAACTAAATTTACAATTTTGCCCCCTTTTTTTCCAGCACCACAAAATTACTCATACCTCACCATATTTTGAAAGGGGGCCAGAGGCCAGAAGGAGAAAATAAGATACAAAATGGGAAAAAAAGACAAGAAAAAAAATGGTTGAGAAGGACAAAAACGCGCGTATTCTTAAATGTGTTACTTACGTATGGTTGTAGAACACGTAAGTAACATACGTAAGTAACATGCGTGTTTTTGTCCTTCTCAACCACTATCTTTTTTTCTTGTCATTTTTCTTCATTTTAGATCAAAAACAGTCCTCCACAACCTTTAACTTATTTTGAAAGTTTGGCGGGTAGGTAGAAGCATTACCCGCCACCAGTGGCGGAGGCATGTTCACTGAAAGTTTTGGTGTTAAAAAATGTCGTTTTGTCGGTAAAAATGTAATGTTAGGCTCCGGTGATCTATTGGAACAAATTTTGGATCAAAAATTTAGTTTTACGCTCCGGTGACCACACTGAAAAAACTTCCTCGCTTCTTCCTACTGTCGTCACCATGACTAATGTTGGGGACCGTCATTCCCGGTGATTAATAATCATCACATAAATATGTGGTGCTATATATATAAGTAATTTTGTGGTGCTACGTAGTAATCGCGGTGCACCGAAGAATTTTCTTGGCAAAAAAAAAAAAAAAAAAAAAAAAAAAAAAAAAAAACACACTCTCAACTCTCCACACTAATGGGTTAGCTAGTTCGAGGCTTGATTTTGTGAGCGAGAAATGGAGTAATTGTAAATCCTAAAAGAACACAAAAGGAATTAGTGCTCAAATTAGCGATGGGGGAAAAGAAAAAATAAAAAAAAAGGGTCTTGCAAAATATATAGGAATTAAAGCAAAGCATACCATGATGTTTTACAAGATTGGAGATAAAGGGAAAGACTCTGGGGATAATATCATGGGTGAAATGAATGGGCTTCGACTTTGCTTCTTTATCCATGTTTGCCGACTCATTCAAGTCTCCGATCAGCAAACTGTAAGAATTCCCTTTGAACCCTTTTGCCCTCAGTATCTTTTCCATCTTCTTTGGAGTTATCCATACCCAATTCAATACTTTCCATGAAAATATCAGAAAAGCAAGAGCAATCGACACTAAAAATATGCTGCTGCTCAAGACTTCCATCTGCGCCTAGTAAAGTGTAGCTTAATGGGTACTGTTTTTGTCTAACATGTTGTTAATTGATACAACTTGTGGTACCAAAAAGTCAACCGACTTGGAGTTCCTTAGTTAATACTATGAGTTAGCTGACTGTAGTTAGAATCAGCACTAATCATAGTTAAAATGGCAGTTCAATTCTCAATTTTATATCAAACCAAGTTGACTTGACCTTGCAAATTATTATTGACTAGACTAGAAAAGAAGACACTTTGATAGTTCTGATGAACAAGTTCTTCAACAAGTTGAATTTGTTCTTGTTAACTCAAACAACTGTTGTTAATTGTTTCAAATACTGTAAAACAATAATCATGAGCCAAACGCTAGAGATACATATATATATATATATATAATAATATGTGTTAGTTGTAGAGCTTGTGCAAGATCAAGTGAGCACCATGCTGAGGTTGCAATGTGATGACTGAGTATGGAGCATGTGCATACAGTGGCGAAACCTCGAAGGAGAAGCTCTGTAAGATCATAGACAATACCATCTTTGCTTCTAATATAGCAAAGTTTTGTCCAATGCATACTCGGGGACCCGAACCAAACGGGAAATATACATGTTGGCCCTTTGTTGCTTTCATGATTCCTTCACTAAATCTCTCCGGTTTGAATTCTTTAGCATCTGCTCCCCAAATTTTTTCATCATGATGCAACAATGTTGTATACAACAATATCTGAATACCTCCGGGTAGAGTTTGATCCCCTATAGTTGTATCTTCATCAAGCCTTCGTCCAATTATCCCCACTGACGGATATAGCCTTAGAACTTCGTTTAAAATCATATTCATCTGTATTGTTTATTTATTTAGTCATTTTGAGAGACAACAACATTAATTAAAATCAAGAATTAATACAAAGACAAGTCGAGCAAATGGTAACTTACCACTTTGAGACGACTTAGCCCCTCATAATCTGGTTTATTTGCACCGAAAATTTGACGGACCTCATCTCTAGCACGATCTTGCCAGTCTAAATGCTTGCCCAAAAGCATCATTGTCCAAACAAGCAAGGTAGCAGTAGTCTCCTGTCCAGCAAAATAGAATAGTTTGCACTCCTCAACGACCTCTTCAAAACTCATTCCTGAATTCTTGCTTCCTTGTTCATGTATTTCCTTCAAATTGGATTCCAACAATATCCCCAACAAATCATCACCACTTGATTCACCTGATTCAATTGCCTTGAGTCTTCTATTTATGATACTCAACAACAATGTCGGAATTTCCTTGGCTAATGCCTTCACTCTCCGGTTTCTTTTGGTTGGCAAATACCTATATATACACATAAACATTTGTTAATTTGTAACTTTCAGACAAAAAGAAATGTATGTTAATAGTGAAAGTAAAGCCAAAAGAATTAATTTTACAGCATTCCCGGTATGCAAACTGTGCTCAGCAGCTGCATGACAAGCTCAGTCAGTTCTCGCTGCATCTCGAATATCTTTTTTCCTTCTTCGAAGTTACTACCAAAAGCTGTCCGGGAAATCGCGTCACATGACAAAGTTTGAAGATAAGGCCAGACATCCAATTCAAAAGAACCTTGTTCTGTTGAGGCCATCATATTCCATTTGCTCAACATCTCAGAGCAACTCAGGTGAAAAGATGGTAGCATCAGCTATTTGCAATACACACAAAAATTTAAATAAATAAAATTAGTGCTAATTTTTCAGAATTGGAACTTGACAAACTAGATGGGGAAATATTACGTACCTTTAATTTCTCAAGACTGAAAGCAGGATTAATAAGTCTTCTGTGTTTAGCCCATTTATCATTATCATAGGAGGCAAGTCCTCCTACTATGATCTTAAAGATGTTAATACTTGAAGGCTTCACATACACATTATTTTTCAGTAGTATTTCCTTGATTTGATCTGGTTCTAATATCACTACTGTAGCTTTTGGTCCAAACCATAGAAACGGCTTTTCACCTGCATAAATAATTTTTACTAACTCCATTAATTAGCTGAATTCACAAGATATATAGAAACACAATAATAATGGTTTGAGATGCTAAGAGAACAAATTTTATTGGGACTGAGATGGTCATCCCGGGAAGTGCCTGGATCCCCTCATGTGTACCGCAAGTCTGGACCTCCTCCAGTGTGTTTTTTGTGCTCAAACGACGTTTTTATTTTATTATTATCAAGAGTGTAATAAAAACACTGGACAGTCGAGTACATGGGAGGGGATCCAGGCACCATCCCGGAACGAAGGGTATTTAGATAGGCACTTGCAAAATAAATATAAATAACAATTGATTAAAAGCAAAGGGTACCGTAATGCTGTACAAGATTGCTGATAAAGGGAAAGACTCTAGGAATAATATCATGGGTGAAATGAATGGGCTTAGACTTTGCTTCTTTATCCATGTATGCACTATCTTTCAAGTCTCCAATCAGAAACCTGTATGAATTACCTTTGAACCCTTTTGCCCTCAGTATCTTCTCCATCTTCTTGGGATTTATCCATACCCATTTCAGTACTTTCCATGCAAAAATCAGGAAAATTATAGTAATCGAAACAAAAAATAAGCTGTTCAAGACTTCCATTAGCCTCGTAGTAAAGCGTAGATTAATGCTACAGTTTCATTCAAGTTGGTATGAATTTGCAGTACCTGAGGTATTTATTTGGAAATTTCAATGTAAATGATGCAAACCAATAAAAGGAAATTAGAAAAAATGAGCCAAATGATTCATGTTTGTAATTCATGTTTGTCTTGTAAGGTTTTTTTTTTTTTTTTCATAAGGAAAGTGTGGCCGTGTCCATTGTACTAGTAATGAATTAGCTTATAAAATATCTAAAAAGTCTTCACGAAAGCATATGTACATTGGATGGATGGAGGGTACATGTTCATTAGCCAATATGGCATGAAAATTTAGGTTAATTGGAGTAGAATCATGAATTTAGAATCTATATATCCATCTAAAAAAAAGGGTTTAGCAAAGTCTTTGAGGATTTCGAAGTATAGAATCTATAAAAATCTCTATATGTCATATAGATATGCACATCTTCAACTTTTCTCGGAACAAATAATCTGATTCATTTCATCATGTATAAAGATTTTATATAATAGAAAGGAAAGAAATTTATGATTAAGCATTTCAAAAAGTCTTTCCACACTTAATTTATTTTTTAACGCATCATATTTTTATTTTCAGATTTGCCTTTTAATTTTTTCACTAATTAAAAGGAAGAAATCTTTTGATTAGTTTACTGAACGAATTTCAGTCAAGAAGTATCAATTGTGCTTCCAAGGCATGATGTTGATTAGTTTACTGGCCGAATTGCAGTCAAAAAATATCAGCTGTGTTTCCTGACCAATATTGAGTCTAGAAAATACCCATCATCGTGACTCAAATTTAGTCAGGATAAAAATTATTTCCTGACTCAAATTCGGTAGAGTAAGAAGGGGTGGTTAGTAGGGTAGGGTGGGGGTAGGGTGTGGTATGGTAGTGTAAGGTAGGGTGGGGTGGGGTATGAAAGTATGGTAGGGTGGGTATGGTTGGATAAGGTAAGGTGGGGTATGATAATGTAATATACGATAGGGTAAGGTAGGGTAGGGAGGGGTGAGGGGTGGTATAAGGTAAAGTACGCTGGGGTGGGATGTGGTATGGTAAGGTAATGTATGAGAGGGTAGGGTAGGGAGGGGTATGGTGTGGTAAGGTAGGGTATGTTGGGGTGGGGTATGGTAGGATAATGTGTGGTATAGTATGGTAGGGTAGGGTGGGTGGGTATAGTAAAATAAAGTATGATAGTGTAGGGTAGGGTAAGGTGTGCTATGGTAGGGTAGGGTGGTATGGTATGGTAGGGTAGGGCAGAGTGAGGTGTGGTGATGTGAGGTGAGGTGTGGTATTGTAGGATGGGATAAAGTGGGTAGGGTAGGGTAGGGTGAGGTGGGGTATGGTTTGGTGGGTGAGGTATGGTAAGGTAAGGAATGGTAGGATGGGGAGTGGTATAGTATGGTAGGGTGGGTGTGGTATAGTATGGTACGGAGGGGTATGGTAGGGTTGGGTAAGGAGGGTTGGGTGGGGTAGTGTATGGTGGTGGTAGGGTATGGTGGGTACGGTGAGGTTGTGGATGGGGGGTGAGGTAACGTAGGTTAGGTAGAGTAAGGAATGTATGGTAGTGTAGAAATATAAAGGAAGGTGGGTAGAGTAGGGTGAGGTAGGGTTGGGTAGGTGGGTGGTAGAGTAGGTCGAGGTAGTGATGTAGGGTAGGGTAGGTAACGAGGTAGGGTGCAATGGTGATTGGTAAGGAAGGGTAGGTACATATAGTGGTGTGGTGGGGCAGAACTACGGGAGCTTTGTCAATATACCACTATTGACAAGCCCAATTTCAAGCCATACCACTCCATTGTCGATATACCACTCCCATTTTCGCGTTTTAGGTGTTTTTGGAACCAAACTAAACCCTAATTGGGAAGGGGGAACCCAATAGGGGAAGGGTGTACCTTAAGATCGTGCACATTTGTGAAAAAAATGGGAGAAAATCGCGTTCCAAAATTGTTTTTTTTTACCTTGGGTGGTATATCCACAAATTCACCCAAAAAGTGGTGGTAGTCTAGAAAAAATCCCGCAGAGCTACCCCACCCTTCCCTTTCCACCATATACTACCTTATGCACCAAATCCTACCCTACCCTGCCCAACCTTAATTCAGTATCATACCTTACTTGTCACTTAATGTGTCATTTTTTATATAACTAGTAAAATGCACGTGCACTCGCACGTGGTATATATTTAATGTATACATTTATTGTTGTATATTGAGTGTTAGTTATAGTGTAAAAATATATAAGAATTAAATCATACAATTGCTAATCTTTCTGCGGTTATCTTATTTTTTCGATTGTTTATCTTGATATTCTTTTTAATCGTAAGTGTTGCTTACTTCATCTTTGTGTTTAGCCAGGACCTTAGTTGTTGATATTGAAGTTCCTCTAGATAGTGCGACATATGTTGTCCATGAGAGAATACTGGTTGTGACAAATATACTCCTACGATGGTATTATTTGACCTTGTGCTTTATTAATCGTCATTGCAAAACATTGACGAATAGGAAATTATTTTCTTGTAAAATTAAATAGGTATCCTTCATTTTTTGGCTGGACAAAGTGGAATACGTGGGATTTAGAATTGCTTTCCGCAATGTTGCCCAACAGTGATTTCTGCATTAATAACATTTTTGTTGCGGTTCTTTACACACCATCATCGTACCATTGCATAATCCTTCTGTTGGGTCTAAGTTCCTCAACAACATTATAGGTGAATTATTTTCAATACTAATTTGTGAGCAGGCAAACCATTTGGCATTAAAGAATTGAGGAATTCTTCTTGATAATAGTCGTTAGTGTCATGAGTAGTCTTGTCAAAGCTAGTGAAATAGTACTCCTCTCCAAGAAAGATTAACATCAATTTTTCATTTAGTTTATTTGTCTCTGTTAGAATTAGCCGATTTGTAATGTAATCTGCTAACTATGTCTTCCCTTTTAAAGGAGGGAATATACAATCCATGAAATGATTTTCTGAATCTTCATCATTATTTTCATCATATTCAATGAACATTTCTTTAGGTAATTGTATCTTCCCTTCAGAACTTGTTTGTTCTTCTCCACAGCCCACCCTTAATAAGAACTCGTTGAATTGTATATCGCCTTTTGCTCTGATATTTTATTTAGTGATAGTTTTTCCATTATTGGCCACAAGTATGACTTCACCAAACTTGCCTCTATTGTCTGTATTACTTGTGCCTTTTGGTACAACATGAAGTACTTGTCTAAAATCACCTCCAAATACAACCACTTTTCCTCCAAATACGGTGGAATTTTTCGTGATGTATTTTAAGCATTTGTCAAGTGTCTCAATTGCCTACTTTTTGTCATTAGTTCTTCATCTCATACGATTAGACTTGCTCTCCTAAGTAATGTTGCATTTCCTCTTTGCAATGGTATATTGCGCATGCTTGTTTCATTTGCATTAACGACAATTTTAAAGCGTGAGTGAGCTGTTCACCCACCATGCATAATTCTTGCTGCAACTCCTGATGTACCTGTTGCTATAGCTGTCTTACGTTCTTTTCTTAGATTTGCTAACAATGCTCTGTATAATATGTTTTTCTTGTGCCACAAGACCCATTAATGAAAAATGCGGCACTTTCTCCATTATTTACTTTGTCAAGTATTTTTGAGAAGTTATTTTTTGTTTAGAATTTAGTGTTAGTTTCGCATTGTAATCTTCTTGGGGAATTTTTATAAGTAACTCATCACAAATTTCTCTAGGTAGATTTTTTGTAATGATGCCGTCATCTTCGTGTACACTTGGCAAGTCATAACATGTCCAATTTTTGTCTTCACTGAAACTTCATAATTGGTCAAATGTTTACCCATGTTTTCTAAAATTTTCTTATGCACCGTAAAATTTTGTCCATAATTAAAGTTGTTGACTTTTGTAGATTCTCGCATGAAATCTTATGACATTGGTTCCCAAATCCCAATATGTATCCTATATTTGGCGAACATTTGTTGGTTCATGGTAAGCTGAAAGTGTTGCAAATAGTCTTCTTAATGCATGAGGCATCTGAAAGGCGATGGCTCCATTCAACCATTTTAAAATGCTCATATCAAATTCTAGTAATCCTCTTATCTATGCGGCTTCTTTATAATTGTTGTATTTAGGGTTGTTTATTGTTAATAAATCTACAAATGATGTCGGTCCTCTAACTTGATTAAGCTACCTAAGATAATACCTTTCTTCTCCCATTGGATTTGCACCATATACACAGCCAATCACATGTCTTTGTGTCCTCTCCTTCCAATATTTTTGTGTGCTATTCCATACGAAAAATTCTGAAATTTCATTATACAGACAATATTTGGCTTTTCATTTGAGCGACTGAGGGTGAAAAATTTTGTGAGCATCGTCTTTTAGACAAAGTCATTTCGAATGAGATCTTCTAGATTTTGATTCCCCCACTATGAAACACATTTTTTTCAAGAAGATGAAGTTGGAGACACATAACCGCCGGTTGTATGTCATTCAAAGGAAACTCAAATATTCTCCACAATGCCGGTTGGGTAGATAGCCATCTTGCATTTTGAAATTAATTTATTTCATCAATTAACTGATCATCTTTTTTAGGAGAAATGCATAATGCAATGTGATCATGACCTTTATAAATGTACTTGTATAAGTACATGACTGCTTGATTTCTAGAATGAAATTCGGCGTTTATAAATTGTATCTGTGAGAAAATAAGCAACCCAACACATAATGACATTAAACAGTTTGACTTTAAAAACATGGTAAAGAATTTTGAAACACCTATTCATAACCACTCATATATGTATATAATGCGGTCATTTGAGTATACCCGGCATCTGATCAAGTTGTCAAATATGTTTGGGTAGTTGCATAACATATCTTGTTTAATCAGAACTATATTTAAATTGCTTTGATTTGAATCAAGTCATCAAAACAGTTTTTTCATGACTTTGTATTTGCCTTTGTGCATGACCCTTTGACCAAGGGGTGGGCACCTTGGCCACTTCCGTCAGACATTCTTACGGCTACTTTCTTTCTAAGTTTTTCTTCAATTGGAGAGAAGCCCCCATGTCTACAAGCTAGTAAAATACACGCAGGGACGGACCCAATGTATTGAGGGGGGGGGGGGGGGGGGTGCACGGCCCCCACTCAACTTTTCGTGCGAAGTTACTAAAATACCTCTCTAATAATATTAAAGATCGTGTATGTATATTATTTCAGACAAATTATAATGCAATTGCTTATTTAGTTCAACTGGTTAGAAGTATTACTACTATACTTGAGATCACTTGTTCAAAACTTGGATGTTGCATGTTTTTTAACATTTTTTTTTTGAATTTGGCCCCCACTGGAAAAAATTCCTGGGTCCGTCACCGAATACACGTGCAAACAATGTTCATTTTTCATAATTTAAACAAACATAAAATTTAATTTACATTATGAAAGTACTCTTTTTTAACTTCTTAGTTATTTGAAGGTTATAGCTTCAAAAATTAAATTACCAAAAGGATCGGACTTTATATTGGTTGAGTTAAAATATCTTATAATCATCTTTAATTCTTAAAAAATAATATGCTATATGTCCAAACTATCGTAAAATTTGTGTTATGATGAAAATGAATAAACTTGTAATTATAATTGGATATAATTGGAATAAATTTGTGTTATTAAATAACTTGTTTGCAATTATGTGTAGAATTTGTGTTTGTATGGTGTGACTTTTAAAGGGGACTTTTGTTATGATCCATATGTTTCCTTAGATGTGATTAAAATATGTTTGACGTGTTTAGTGAGGATTGGGATTTCAAAGTTGAATACCTATTGCTATTAGGTTTAAAGTGTTGTAGCATAAGGGAAAAATGGCACGTTGAAGCATTTATCCTTTGTAAAGACTCTTTTTACGGATACGAAAGAAACACACGCACACACACTTTTTGCCCCCATAGGGACTCCAAACCTCTGGATTAATGACCGCAGCACTCACCGATGGGCCGATGCCATGTTGGCCTTTATAAAGACTTTAATCGTTTAATTCTTGCATATGTAGATTGTTATCCTATTGCTATTAGGTTTAGTGTGTTGTATAAAGTTGCTATTAGAGAGAAAAGGCTTCTTGTAGCATTTTTCCTTTGTAAACACTTTAATTGATTAATTATTATAGATAAATGTTTTAAGTTTGACGTGGAACTAAAAAAAAATGTACATATAGATAATTGTTTTAATGGTTTTTGTATTATATAAATTATCCTATTGCTATCAAGTTGCTATTAAGTATAATGTACGGGTGGAAAAAAAAGTAAAATTGTGCATATAGATAATTGTTTTTAAGTTTAACGTGAAAACTTAAAAAACTAAAAAATAAAATAAAATCGTGCACATAGATAATGTTTTATGTTTAACGTTAAAATTAAAGGAAAAAAGTAAAATTGTGCATATAGATATTTTGTTTTAGAAACGTGCATTAAGAAAATAAATTTTTTTATAACAACTTCTAATTATTATATACGCAGAATCCTTGATTGATTGAATGTTTTAAATAATGTTTTAACGTGTTTTTTTAATTATCATTCTTTTTATGGTAGGTTAATAATTAGATGGATAGATATATATAGAAATTAATTAAGGTTTTTGATTGATTGGATGTATATATGGAATACTAAATTAAATTTACAACAATTTTAAAGGGGGGAAACACTTGACGGGAGAAACACACCGGCTCTTTTATTATAGTAATGATTTGTTTCATTTCATATATTTCACATTCCAAACGCAGTAATGGAATGCGTTTATTCCACTTCGTTCCTATTGAAATTGTTTCATTTCATTCCATTTATTATGTGTAACTTACATTCCATATGATTTCTCTCACATCTATCATTTTTAAACACTTATATCTCACAATCTATAACTATAAAATTGATATTTCAATTCTTTCACCAGTTTTTTTTTTCAATTTTTTCGTAATCTTTATTTCGAGACCACAATAACCATATTGTGATGTAAATTCTGAAAATTCACTGTCGAAATTAATTGTTGTTCACTCGGGAGTTTGAGCTTGTGGAACGCTATTACAATTCCACCAAGTAACAAACATAATATCCTTAATTATATTTTCAGGTTATTCATATAAATAATCTTGAAATTTAAAAATCTCTTCATTTCTATTTTCAGGAATCCTGAAGCTACCGTACTTACAACTTAGTACAAGTGAACTATTGGTAAACAAGGCCTAATAAAATTCTCCCAGAGATCCTCAAAGTATGTATATATATAATTATCAATTTTGATATCCTTGAATAACTAATTATGGATTTTTTTTTTAATCTGATAAGATTAATGAATGATGCAGCCTGATATAACTGCACGAGGAGTTGACATCGTAGCCAATTTTTAGCCTTATGCTTCGCCTTCTGGTGGGAAAACGGACACAAGATCAAAGACATTTAGTATTCTAAGTGGTACTTGGACGGTTCGCCCTCATATTTCTGGTGCCGCCGCGCGCCCATTCAAACTGGACACCATCAGCCATTGAATCCGCACTTGTGACTACATGTAATACTTAACTTTGTCACACGCACATAAAAAAAGTTTTCTTCGATCTTGGTGATAAACTTTTTTTTGATTTTTTTGATTTTTATTCTCCTTGTAGCTAGCTATGGAAATGAATGCAAGTCAAAGTGGAGATGAAAACATGAAATTCGTCTTTGGAGCAGGTTTTATGAATCCAGTGAAAGCTTTGAATCCTGGCCAAAATGGATTATGTCAAATTGATATGAAACTTAGGCTATGACAACTCCACACTAGGCCAGAGCCAGATTTTTGGAGATAACAGCACATGCCCCAAAGAAGGTGTATTGACGTCTAGAGATCTCAATTACCCTACAATTAATAACGGCAAAGTTGGACAAATTAAGCGCGTTTTCAGTAAAATATCCTAGAATTGTAACAAATGTTGGACAAGCAAACTCGACATACAAAGTCATTGTTTCTCACATTCCTCAAATCATCATTACTGTGGACTGTGGAGCTTAGTGTTTTATCTTTTAAGGAGTTGAATGAGATCAGCAATCATTTGTCATTAGTATTACCGGAACAATTTCAGAGAAGATGATTTCTGCATCGATCTCTTGGGTGCATGGTCGGATGGTATCAACATATATCGTGCGTAGCCCACTAATTAACTAGAGAGTTAGTGTACCTGTATGTAGTTAGGGCTTGTGTTTCTTTATGTTTTTCATATAAACTATTGATGAAAGAATGTGTTTTATGATTGATTGAAAAGATCCATTGTATCTTTATTGGAGATAAATTGGATAACAAACCTAATTCAAAATAAATATAATTAATAATAAAACTAAAATATAAATATCACTTAAAAATTTATTTGAAATAAACTCTATCATATCTCTAATTTGAACATCATCTTTATCTTGTGCTTTAACACCCTCCCTCAAACGTTGTCGAGGTTGGAGACAACGTTTGCCGTTAATGAAGAGTTTGATACGACTTATTGACACCCACGGTTGTAGCTCCCGCTCTTGCTCTTTTGGCTCTGGCTCTTGGCTTTTGATCCGTGGCTCTTTCTTTTTTTTGTCGAAAAGTCGGTTCAATATTCTCTCAGACTGCAATTGTGATCTCTTGTTCGC
This sequence comes from Gentiana straminea, assembly GCA_036785695.1. Classification (NCBI taxonomy): domain Eukaryota; kingdom Viridiplantae; phylum Streptophyta; class Magnoliopsida; order Gentianales; family Gentianaceae; genus Gentiana; species Gentiana straminea. The sequence goes on from JAVUPR010000266.1 coordinate 7,265,824, forward strand.
AATGTTGACGGAGGGAATCTGTCTAACAAAGTTTAGATAAAGAATATATGACAAAAAAAAAAGATTGATGCATATGTAATTTATTGCCATAAAACACCAAAAATAAAAAGAACTGGACGAAAAAATAAAAATAAATGTTGGGATTAAAGTTGTTGCATGGTGAAGGGTTGGCGATTTCCAAAGTGTTTAGTGGACAGATAGCAATTCATGGTTGATATGTATTTGCATGGGTGATTTTGGATTCGTTGGACTGGTGCTGATTAGGAGATAAGAAGAGTTGGATGGTTTATATATGAGAAGCGGAAGAGGAACGGGCGAGGGCACCCGTTAAGGTGTTAGATCCCTCGCCCCGGCTCTGATGATACCATAAAGAATTTCAGAATACGCAAACGATAAAGAAAATGCTGGTGTTTTATTGATTGATTGAAAAGATACATTGAACCTCCTTTATATAGGAGATAAATTGGATAACAAACCTAATTCAAAATAAATATAATTAATAATAAAACTAAAAGATAAATATCACTTAAAAATTTATTTGAAATAAACTCTATCATATCTCTAATTTGAACATCATCTTTATTTTGTGCTTTAACAGTTAGGGCTTGTGTTTCTTTATGTTTTTCATATAAACTATTGATGAAAGAATGCTATGCAACTTAAGATCCATTGTATCTTCTGTTGGTTGATATTATAGCTAATAGACACTGTTATGATGAGAAGCGAGCGTTTTAAAGAAGGCCTTGAACAATCAAAACTTCCTGAAATTACAATACTTGGGAAATTTATTGGTGGAATGAACTTGATTTTTTATTTATTTATTTAGGAAAAGTTGAATTTAATATCGAGCTAGCGTTTGTTAATTTGTTCCCCTGGTCTCCAAAAGTACTTAGTCGTAACGGAAAAGTCGAAGTATCATTCCTGCATTTATTTGGAAATAAAGTCAAATCTAAATATAGGGTAATAAATAAATCAATTAAAGAAAACAAAATCAGTTTAACCCATACAAATTTATTACTTAAAGTAATTGTAATTGCTAACTAAATTGATGGAGTGTCTCCTCAAAAAATAATAATTGATTGTGTTCTCAATTTTTTTTTAGGGGTTGGTGTTCTCATTTAATTGTGAAAAATTGGTTGAGAAATAAAATCAAGTGAATGATTGTAAAATTCCATCTAAACAAATGAAAATATATTAAAATTTGATCGGTATCCAGAATTCATTTTTTAAAAATCTTCTAACACGTTATGACATGTATATGTTATTCATCACAAAAAAGTTCAACAAATATCAAAAGTACCAACATCTTTATTTCATTAATTATACTTATCCATAAACGGATAAAATTTTATTCTCTAACATAAAACTAACTAACAACAACCCTATCAACATAAAAGAAAGAAACATAATATCTAGAAACAGAAAACATAACATAAATTATGGTCTCCCAAATCACTCATAAACTTCACCAACTTTGATTCTTTCATGTCTCTCATAACTCTAACTCCTTAAAATTAAGGTTTGAGCGTCGACTTGCTCTGTAAGAAAGACTATGGCATAGGTAATTAATGTCACATCTCTGCATAAAGTGACTCATTAATTCACTTCTAACACGTTACATGTATAGTCACAAAGTTCAACAAATATCAAGTAAACAAATAGCACGGTTTACTTCTACACTACACAATATCACGTCATTCAAAGTTGTCTGCTTATGCCACACAATTCAAGTTCATTAACGTTCTACGCATACATCCACAATTAACACCATGCAATTGTTTGACTTTTGTATGCTCAGTAATCTTAAGCAAGAGACACATCTCGTACATCCATCAACCTCACTGTACATACCCCTAGAAATTCACATATGTCCGACCTCAATTTGATTCCAATAGCATAATATATACTAACACAAACGCAATAGCAGTCATACTTTGTCAAGACACAACCACTGCACACACACACACATGTTCATGCAATCTCGTACTGCTTAGTCTCTCGTTGTGGACCTTACATCACTAAAACACAATCGATCATCATGTCTATCTTTTCATTAACACATATGACCACAAAGACTCATTTTCATGAAAACGTGTAATTTCCACACACACATACACTCAAATCATCATGTTTCTTGAGTCATGAGAACATATGACCACACACACACACAGATCATCAAGCCCCTCGTGTCATGAGCACATACGACCACACTATTAGCGTGCCCCATGTTTTATGAACACGTGTAATTTTCGCTATTTGAATTATTTATTTCCTCAATTACTTTTATTTATTGACCAATTGTTCCATTATTTCACATTCTTCTTTTAACAGAACTGTCAGAGACACAACATAATGCAATATCCAGTAAGCATAGGAACCAGAAACAGCTCGACAGGATCCCCCAATCTCGCGGCTGTAATGTCCCACGTCGATAAAATAAGAGAATGCTCACCCCATATAAGTGTGAGACATAAATGTCTTGTCAACTCGGATAAATTAGCGCTATTAGACCAAGCGAGGACGGCGGTCTAAGCAGTTGACCGGACCATTTATGACTCATTTAGCGCTACCTAGGACCGGGGTTCTGGAGGCGTTACAGCGGCGGCGGCAATATCTCTCATGGGGATGAGCCGATCGATCTTGCCGGTGGCACATTTGTTGACAAAACCGTATTATCAACTCAAATTTTTATGTCTTTTGCATAGAAAAATAGTGTATTAGCTGATATGAATCTAGATCACAATTTAGCAATAATAGCACAAAAATCACGAATACAGATTATATGCTATATATGCTTTATAAAAAAAACTAATACACTCGATAAAATCTTTCCTACATCAAAATCGACATTGTATTGTGCATTGATGCGAAAAAACACGGAGTCTAAGGTGTTGTCTTTTTTTTTTTTTTTTCTTTCTTCTGTTCCCTCTCTCTTTTTCTCTCCTCGTCCCGCCGCGCTATATCTTTCACGTGACTCCCCCTCCCCAACTCCCTTATATAGATTAGGTAAAAGTGGTTGTTGTTGTTATTATTATTATTATTATTATTATTATTATTATTATTATTATTCTCTTAGACTAAGAGAATATTAATTACTACTTTTTTTTTCCTTTTAGAATAAGAAACTATAGGTTATGACAAACTAATACATTTATCAGCTACAAGTACATGGTTGATTAGAAAGGACAAAATTTAAGTAACATTACCAAAATACCCTTTTGCTACTTAAACCTAATTAATCCTTCCATCATCATTCCATCAGCCGCATCTTCTTCTTCTCCATTCCATCGCATCATCATCATTCCATCTGTTTTGAAACCTCCTCTGCATACGTTTTGAAACCTCCATTCCATGTAACTGCATCTGTTTTGAAACCTCTGCATCTGTTTTGAAACCTCCTCTGTTTTGAAACCTCCATTCCAGCCGCATCTGTTTTGAATTTACTGGAGAGAGTGGAGGCCTGGGCGGTAGAGAGGAGGGTGCGGCGGCGGCTTGGTGATTGTGGCCATGGAAGATCGTTCCCTCATCCAGATTCCGCCGGAAGTTGCAGAAAAGTAACATTGACCCAGATGGCGGCGGCGATAATTGATGGCCGGCTGAGTGGCTGCCATAGATGGCCGGTCGTCGCTTGCTTCATCCGCAAAAAATCCGGTCGTCTTTGCTTCCTACGGCTGTGCAACGGCGGCCATGGTTGCCGATGAAGCAGCCTCGATTTTTTTTTTTTTTTTTTTTTTGAAAACGTTTAGGGTTGTTACTTTTAATTTTTTTAACGTTATTACATTTTTGGGACGGTTACTACTTGTTTATGGGATGTTACGACTTGTTTATGAGATGTTACAACTTCTTTTTTTGATCGTTACGACTTGTGTATGGGATGTTACGCCTTGTTTATTGGCCGTTGCTATTTTTTACGTTACTACTTGTTTTTAAATTTACATTACTACTTTTTATAAAATTGTTACTACTTTTCCATTTTAATGTTACGGTACATTACTTCGTTACGACATTTTACGGTACGTTACTACTTATTTTTTAACAAATAAGGGTTACATTACTTGTTTTTAGACCGTTACTACTTTTTCATTGGATGTTACGACATTTTATGGAAACATGTTACTACTTGTTTCTTGATTGTACTATTTGTAGAAGGGTAAAAAGTAACAAGGGGTATTTTTGTCCAAATATTTTGTTTTTGTCCTTTATAACATCCGAAAAATAAAAATGTCTCTATGACCCATTTATGTGTTTTTTTGTCCTTCTAGCCCCTTCCCCCAAGAAACTATTAATTACAGAAATCCCAGTCAATCGGTTGAAATTAAACAAATAAAATTAAAATTATATTTACCATAACTATTCTCTTATTGTTTTAAAAAAAAATATTCTCTTAGATTTTCTACTACTCAATCTCTCACTAAAGTATTGGCCTAGTAATAATCACTAAATCATAATCCAAAAGTATCGGGTTCGAGTCTCACTTGAGATGAAAAGTGTGTATGCGTGTGTATATTTCGTTTCCTGTAAAAATAAAAAAAAAAAAAAAAAAATCTCTCACTAGTTAATTTTTTATTCTATTCTAAAAAAATTAAGGATGTCAAAATTAATCAATAAAAAATTTAATATTTAAAACTAGTTTGGATTCTATATTGATATTATAATCCATCTTTTTAAATTGATGAAAAGAAATCGATATATAACACACTGTTACAGCTAACGCCACTCTTTTTTTTTTTTTTTTTTTTTTTTTTCCTTTCCCTTTTTTTAAGGAAAATCTGTTACTGTCAGTACTCTTAACAACACTGTCAAAAAATCTTCTTTAATACGGAGTAGTATATAGAGAGTAAAAATAAAAAGGGAAAAAAATAGATTATTTCCATAAAAAAAAAATAAAAAGGGAAGTAATTAATAAAAAGTAACAGCATTGACGGACGTGGTGTTACTCGTCGTCCCCTATATATATAGTCGAAACCGTTGTAGTTTTTGATCCCAAATCTCCGGCTTCTAAAGAAGATGTCAGGTGCAAATTTTCTTAATAAAAAAAAAAAAAAAAAAGTATCATCAATTGTTGTATTAATATCATCTTTATTATTATTAATCTTCAAACAAGCGTTTGGGGGGGTTCTTGTTCCGAATCAAAGATGCATAGAAATTGCTGATCTTTATAATGGAAATTGGGTTTTTGATTATTCATATCCTCTTTATAATTCTTCACAGTGTCCCTTCATTGAAAAACCTTTCGATTGTCAGCACAACGGTCGACCCGATACTCATTATCTTAAATATAAATGGAAACCTACCACATGCCGGTTGCCCAGGTAATGTATTTACTATATATATATACTTTGATCAAACTTATTTCTTTAATTAATTCCACTAATTTTATTATTAACATGTGACAGTTTTTTTTTTTTTTTTTTTTCTCAATCAATCTTATGAATCTGTACGTACGTTGTATTTTATGACCTGTGAATTGAACAACCTTTAATTCTCTCAAACAGTTCGTGCAATTTCTCTTGTAAAATCCAGAAAAAAAAAAGATTGCCAATATTCAAAAAGATTTTTTTTTTTTTTCCTGTCTGAACTAACAGAGTTACACGTATGTTTTGGTTGGGTTGTTTTCCATGGTTGAGTGGTGAAATAAACGTGGGATAGCTGCCATTTTGCAATGGATTTTTTTTATGGAAATTCAATTTGGTTACAGGGACTTTTTGTGTGTGATGATCATATGAATGTGTTGTTGCATGGTGGCCAGTGTTTTTACCTCGTATTGGCAAAACTGTAATACTCCTTTCATTTTTTTTAATCCGTCACATATGGAGACCGGGTGGGTTCATCCTAAAAAATGACTAACTTTAAGCTAAAAAGTGACCAGATTCATCCAAAAAATAACATCAAATATGACGATAAAAAAAACAGAGTGACTACTTTTATCAAAACGGTTTATTACGCATAATGATGTATAGCTGAAATTATTAATTGTAAACTCATCTTAATTAAGGATGTAAAAACATGTTTGTGTAAATAGTTGTGCTACAACCGTTACTTTGATTAATAGCTGTCGTGTCATATTTGTTCTACCGGTCGAATATTTTAGGGTGATAATTCACTTAGCTTCTTTTACAACATATCGTTGCGCCACAATTGTTATGGTAATTCAATTAGTTAGATTATTTTCTTTTTTGCTTACATCTGTAAATTTTTCATCGATTTTTCTATTGATATTTTAAAAAAGACTTAGAGTGTGAGTTAAAACCCCGGAAATTTTCATTGCCTTCGACCACTTCGCCAAAGGAAGCCTTTTAGGCTGAAGTTTTTTTCTTTCGAAAATACACTTACAAAATATTACTTCAATGGTACGCTTCTAAAAAATATATATACAAAATTCAAATTCATTAATATATATTAGATATTTTTTCATACATTGTTATCATTTGCATTTGGTTACCGTAACAAAACGGGGTTCGACCTGCCCGGTCAGGTCGTGGTGGGTCAAGGGGCAGCGCCCCTTCGCATGGGTCGAGGGGGCTGCGCCAACTTGTGGGGGCTCGGCCCTGGGTTTTTTAACACATTATATCATGAGTGAGCCTATAATTTGAACTCTTATCGATTGATTCATGTGATTTTTTTAACACATTATATAAGGTTAATTGAAATTGGATCTACACGATTCTTTTTAAAACAAAACATGTAACTTTGGGTCTGCCTAATGGGTGGACCGGCCCTGTTAAAACTTGTATTTCGGGGTCACATATATACAGTAGTATATCTTCATATGATTATGGATAGATCGATAATAAAATGGAATGAAATTAATGAATTAGTTTAAGTGGATGATCGATGATTATTTTTTTGTTGGTACACAGGTTAAATGCAGAAAGATTTCTAACAAAATACAAGGGAAAGAGCATTATGTTTGTTGGGGACTCCTTAAGTCTAAACCAATGGCAATCTCTCACTTGCATGCTTCATACTGCCATTCCTACTGCTACTAATTACACGCTGGTCAGAAGCGGAGGCGATTCTATTTTCACGTTTCCGGTAATTTAACGAATCAGATATATGATATGATATATATATATATATATGTATGTATGGTTATTTTACACGTAGGTAATTAATGAATTTTTGTATTGCTTGTACGTAGATATACAACACGACGATCATATATTCTCGCAATGCACTTCTAGTTGATGTTACCAGAAACCAAGCAAACCAAAGAGTACTTGATCTAGACTCATTAAGTTCTAGTAAAAAATGGGAAGGAATGGATGTTCTCATCTTTGACACTTGGCACTGGTGGCTTCATACCGGTAGAAAACAATCGTGAGTTTATATATATAATATATATTTATTTGCTCCATCGATCTTAATTTGTCGTCCTTAATTGCGTATACCAATTAATCGTACATGTACGTATATGTATTGTAATCGATAATTAGTAAATTCGAGATCCAATTTTATTGTTTTGGGTGGACAGTTGGGACATTGTTGGGAATCCAGGATACGAAGACGCAAGTCGTGTGGTTCTCTATGAGAAAGCACTGATGACATGGGCAAAATGGGTAGATACCGGTGTGAACACCGTCAAAACAAAAATCATTTTCCAAGGGGTTTCCCCTGATCATGGGTGAGTTTTCGTCCATGTATATATATATATACACGTATTCACGTATCTGGTATCAGTACCCGTATAATTAACCTAGGTTTCATGTCGTATTAGGAACTGCACCAATGAGAAGCAACCATCAAAAGATGGAGGGGATGAAGTAAATGAAGGAGAAGAGGTATTGGAAAGAGTAATGAAATGGATGTCAAAGAAAGTAAATTTGCTAAACATAACAAGCTTGTCCTACCAAAGGCCAGATGGACATCCTTCTATTTATGGACTTGGTGGACACAGGGGAATGGACTGCACCCATTGGTGTCTCCCTGGGGTGCCTGATATCTGGAATCAATTCCTTTTTGCTACTCTTTTTCCCCATTAATTATAACTCAACTTTTCTTTTTCTTTTTCTTTTTCTCTTTTAATTATTTTATTTGTTTTTTAAGTTTTAGATTATTTGTAATTCGAGTTTCTCTTTCCATCATCTGACACTGTCCAAGTTTTTTAGGTAGTGTTAATTAGGGTTGAGACTTGAGACAAAATCATTTTTTTTCCGTGATTGATTATGTTGGGCGTATATCTGTCAATAAGTTGTATGCTCATTTATAGGGTCGCATCAATGTGTGTAGAATTAAAACCGTGGTGAATGATGTAATCTCTGACTCGGAGTCAGTGTTCATCAAAGGCCGCGGTCCAGTTCGTACCTGAACAGTGTGGATGTGACCCTATTAAAATCCAGAGAATTTTTTTTAGTATTAAAACGATATAGTTTTGTTTCTAAAAAAAATATCGTTTTGTTGTTAAAAAATGTAGTTTTAGGCTCCGGGCGGACCACTGAAACAAATATTTGAATAAAAAATAAAGTTTTACAATTCGATTACCCACTGCAAAAAAAAAATCTGAATCTATGCATCGGGGCATTTGAAAATCAAGATGCTCTGAAATTTATTTTTGCTTGCTTTGGTGCATATGAAAATCAAGATGCTCGTTGATACTTGGTATAGCAAAATATGCCGTTTTGGCTTCCATTCAAACTGCAAGCAACAATTGAAGGCAATATTTCCATTCGATGGAAAATTTTATTATCGTCCGGCCACAACTATTAATAAAAAGGAATAAGCATTTATTGTAAACGTCTCTTTCTAATGATATTCGTTATTGTTTTTTTTTTATTTAAAAGCAATATTGAATAATATATTGCTCCCTTTCACCTTTCTGAAAAACAAAATGTATTATTTCCAGTTTTCCTATATATATAACTAAATTGAGACCCATAAGCGTCTCTCAAAGCAAGTATTAAGGTTATATACCTTCATAAACTTGAAGCCATGGCTAGGATTGGTTGCATCATCTTATCTTTGCTGGCTGTCGCAGGTAAGTCATCAATCTATATATACAACTTATTTTTTTTATTTTTTTATTTTTAAGAAAAATAGGGTTCAATTGGTTACGTTTTAATCTTCCATAAATTGAATTTCAATTTTAGTATGGATGCATGTTCAAATCTTTATTTGGAATCTGCGCATGCAGTTATGTCACACGCTGCTCATGTGCCCAAAAATAATCTTGACCAGAACCAGTTACTAGAACTAGTAATCTCAAGAGAAGTTGGTGAAGATCAAATATGTTACAAGAAGTGCGACAAAGATCCAGTTACAAAACTATATAGTTGTCCTGATGAAGTATACTGTCCTTGCACCATCACTGAAAACCCTATAAACTATTGCTTGCCAGATGATGATAAATAATGATACGACTGATGAGTGAGGACGTCGATCTGCACAAATCTCTTCATCAGTTAAAGATTTGAATGAATAAAACATTTCATTATAATTATGTGTGGGTTTTGTGATCACGAGAGTGTAGAATGGATATCATGAATAAATGTAGTGATCGATAAGGCAGTTGATAAGTGCATGAGTTTTGGATTGATGATAAGGCAAATTACATATATATCATGAAGAGGTAAGACTTGTGATAAGTACTGTGAGTTGCCTAGTTTACTTAACATTTCCAAATTCCAAATCGTATGCCCGTTAAAGATTTACCTCTTCTGTTAAGTTATCCGTTCTAGCTAGCTAGTTGGTATGCCGACTGTTAAGATCATTTATTGTGGTCATAGCGATTTTCAAGTTTTTATATATTATAAAAATATTATGTAATCCTATATTTGTTGCATGCATCCGCATGTGTCTCTTTGTGTTAACCAAGTGATATATATATATACACACACGCCCGGCGCGCGCAAATTTCTCAAAACTTGATACTCAAAAAGGGTACATACAAAAGTTCCATAGTAGGAGCTTACAAATCAAAACTCAGTGAACGAACTTGTGTCAAAACATGCAGAATAAATAATGTTTGTTTCGCCAATGTCAAACAATGCAAGCTTCCCTAAAATTAAACTTCCACCAGCATTAGTCAGGATCAAAGTGGTCCACTCCGTCCCCAAAAATAGCCAAGTTGGTAAGGAGCTTGATTGTTTAAGATAGCCAGGATCTTAAGTTAGAGGGTGGAGGTTCGAACCCCGTAAAGGAGACATCTTTCAGTTTTTTGGAACAAAAGGCAAACTCATGACTCTAAGCCACCGGTAACCTGATTAATATCTTCACTCATCCCGTAGGACATGGGGAGTACGTAGCTATAGCAAGGACGGAGGCAATGTTTAATTCTAGGAGGGCTAAGCCCACCCGGACAAAAAAATGTTACACTAAAATGTCTGTGTAGTCGAGTTTGATTCATAAAATATTCTTAATCCAGCCCACCCAACGAACTCGATACTGTCCATTAGCCCACCCAAGTTGAAATCCTCGCTCCGTCCTCGAGCTATAGGGACCCTTAATGTTGGGGTGGGGTTCAACGTTAAAGTGGTTCACTCCAAACTTTTCAATTCCACGAGCAGTCTCGTAAAACATGAAGGATGGATTTCATATTACAATGAAACATTTAACAAGACACACAAATGTCCAAATACGAGAGCTAAGCAAAATGTTCGTGTTAATTCGTATACCATGTCTATGTCTGATCTCTCATATATAGCATGAGGTTTGCCTATTCATCTCACAAACAAACAATTTATTTTTTCCCCAATAAATGTTGTTGGAAAACCCATAAGAATTAATGCAGCCACGGCAGAGTTACGACAACCCTCATTGGCAGAGTCCAAGTTGAGGTAGATGTTTTGAAAACTATTCCCGCAAGTATTTGGATTCAACGTGTTTATTTGGCAAGTGATTCTGCCGGAGGGGAAACGCTCGGCCTACTGCACCCATTGTTGGCACATGGGGCATCATGAGGACAATTGTAAGATCAAACATCCCCCCACTACTAATGTCCAAAAAACGATACCGGTAAAGCCACACAAATTTATGTTGCTAAATCCGCCTATAACCCAAAACCCCACTCATAAAGTAATTCAGACCCTAAAACAAATGACACCCATGTGGTTATTGAAGATGATACTCCCCCACCAAAGGACTATCCAAACCAAGCTGGAGCATCGAGTATCCAAGGTCAATACACGAAAATTCATCATGAATCTGAGAAAAAAGATGAAAAAATTCCGGAGCAAGCTATGTCACAATTAATTGACAACACTCAAGATAAGGTGGAAAGAAATACGATCATTGCGGAGGAGATATATGAGGCAAGATTAAAGATAATTCAAGAGACCACACAATAAGAAATAGATACTCTGTGATGTGGGGACATCTTAATCATAATTTATCTTTATTATTGTTTTAATCATTTACTAGCCATGTGGGCTTTATTAAGTGTAGTATTTGCCTAAATGCGCTTTTTAGCCCATAAATAGTCTAAGTCTTTAGTTGCTAAGGTATGTCATGTAATCTGTTATCCTCTTTTGAGTGAAATTATTGAAGAGCTTGGATTAGCTCTTGTGTTGTTTCTTTCATCATAGTGCTTTCTCCATTATTTGGTATCAAGAGCCTTGGTTTCTCCTTGGGTCCGCTGATGACAAACAATGATGTAGAAGCTAGCCGGATCTCCGACGTAGATCGAGATCTGAAGTCCCTTTGGGAAGAAGTTCCAGCACTTGACCATAAGCTGGAATCTTTCACACGAGAGTTAAAGCAAATGGTTACGGAGCTGAAACAAGATCGGGAGGAATTCAAGAAGACTCGACAATCGGTGGGTCGAGATTTGCCTCGAACTCCGGTTGAAGAGATGGAAGGTTACAGTCATCGGAGAAGAGAAATCAACAAAGGATTTCATAATCAACACTTTTTGGGCTCAAGAACACAGCACTGCAGGGATAATGAAGTTCCAATCAAACAACAAAATCATCGGGAAAGCAAATTTGCAGAATGTAATAACATCAAACCTGAAGTGAAGTTGCCAACCTTTAATGGGTCTTCACTTAAGCTAGATTTTTTGGATTGGATCGACACATTGGAGGATTATTTTGAAGCAATGAATTCTCCAGATGCTTTGAAATGTAAACTGGCTGCTTCAAGGCTAAAAGATGAAGCACGGGCATGGTGGAAAGAGTCGCAGTACCATAGATTTGTAGAAGGTAAAAACTTAATTACTTCATGGCCAAGAGTGAGTAAGCTATTGATCAAGAAATTTTTGCACACTTCCCGTTTGACATATTTCCACAACCAACTGAACAAGTGATGAGCCAAAAATGAATGATGTATTTTTGTCCCATTTTCTATATATTTTACGGTGTTTTTGATATGAAATAGATAATAATATGCTGATTTTGGCCAACCGGCACACACATATATTATGCGGTATTTTACTCAATTTCGTAGTATTTTATAATTCGTAGTATTATATTAGTTGTCACTTATCCGTGGTGTTGTTTCTCTGGCTTAGGATGCTCGGATATTATCTTGGACGTTGAAAATAAGTCTCGGGGAAGCTACGCGCCACAAATGGAGTGATGAAATGAAGATACGAAGAGCATGCCGGAAGCTATCAAAGTCAAACGGATCATTTGTCGTTAGCATTTCTACCGTAACTTATCTTCAAACGACATTTGACCCACCTTAGAGGCATTTTATGGAGAAGACTTCTTCATGAGAGTTGTAGATCAAGAAACGAGCTTTCCAACGCACTTTGAATCACATCAATCGGAGCTTTACAACTCAAGTTATGACAATTTTATCAAGCTGCTGTGAAGAACCGGACCTATCATGGCGCGCGCCGAGCGTCGCCGAAAGCTGTCAGAGATATTTATTAATACCGGCGTGCGCCACAATAGGTCCGGCGCGCGCCGGGACATCGCAAAAAGCAGATTCAGCATTAAAATCCCCTTTTTGATCGAATTTTACCTAATTTTTCGGCCCCCAACTTCTTCTTCTTTTTTTATCTCCTTGCAGGCTGCATTTTCATCCAAGGCTCTTAGAGCCAAAATTAGTTACAATTTATTAGCTATTTTCATCACAAAATTAATCTTTAGAATGTTCGGCTCAAGCTCGTGATGATTTTGATTGGAAGGAGCTCTCATCTTGGTGGGTTTCTCCATGGATGCTTGAAGAAGAAGACTTCAAGTTTTCTTTCTTGTAAACTCATCGGTTGTAATCGGTATCATTCTAGTTTTATTTTGTTTTGTTAATCTTGTTACTATGAATGCTAATTTTGACATGTTAGTGATTGTAGTAATGAGTAGCTAAATTTGTAACCAACCAAGATGATGTTGTAGTGATAGTTAGTTAATCTCTTATGTTGATTGTGAATGATCGTTGATGTTGTTTAGTTTCAATTGTTGTGAGTCTTTTCCTATTTGCAATGTATTGTTTGTTGGTGTTGAATTGATCACATAGCACTTGCACACACACACTTAGTTGAGACCGAAAGGAGATATTAGGCGTGGGAGAAGGAATAAGAGAACCGGAAGGTAAAATCGACCTTAATGGGAATTCGATTTCTTATCTGGGGGTTGTTGACATTGCCATTGCATTCAAGTGCTTATCATACCAATTCATTAGGTTTAGGGCACCTAGGCCAAGGAGGAGGTAAAGAGTAGTTTCATACACTCGTATGAGGGGAGGCTGCTTGCTTAGGAATGCACCGTTTCACACTTTTGAACACTAATGGTAGGATGGATGGGAATCATTCCCATGATACTACGAGAGATTAGCTTAATCTACACATTGTCTTGGTTATGTTTCTTTTATCATTCGAACAACTTTTGTAGTTAAATATTACTTTCTTAATCAAACTGGCGATTCGGATCAAGATAATAATAACTAATTGGTGTTTGACCTCACATCCCTGTCGATACGACCTTGACTCACCGTACTAGACTACAATTGACCCGATACACTGTCGGTGAGATTGGAACCTTAGGAAGGTTTGCATCAACAAGCAAGAAGAAGGAAGAGTGACGCAAGAATTTACGCTCACCAAGTGTTCGACAATGGTCCATTCTGAATCCGACGGCAACAAACATAATGGCACAGCTGAGTTAAAAATTCCTGGTGCTTCAGAAGTGTTCAATAATATACCCTCCAACTGTTCAACGAAATTACTGAGCAACGAAGAGTGTGGATAGGCATGAGTTTAAACCCCAAATTTTTGCCTTCAACCTGTTCGACAAAAATCCCATATGAAAGCAAAGGTATTCATCGTTGTTCTGAGACACCAGAATTGTTGAGTGCACCTATGTTTATTCCTTCCCAGAAGCCACCACTAGCTATAGTTGACAATCAAAACAGAGGATATACAGATGATAGCAGTTTCGGGGAAAGCGATGAAAAGGAGCTTCAAAGGAAGAGCAGACTCAAAGCTGATACAGGGAAGTGTAACATTGATATTGGAAGTTCGAAGGAAAAGAGTGTGGAGAAACATCCAAGGGCTGAAAGTTTCACACCCACCAAATGTTTGACAAAATTACCAAATCAATTGATCAAGCTCAATCGAGAAGAAGAAGCGGTGAAGCAATTGATGATTAATGACAAATGTTCAACTCAAGTCCCCTTACAATTTGTCCACGGCACACAAGACCAGAGAGATACTGATCTTGAAATTCTTGAAGGCAACTCAGATGTTTAAATTCGAACTCTCGTAGTTTCAGAAGAACTTAGCATGGAAAGGGATGACAAAAAGCTTGTACTGATTTTGGATGCAATTAACAAAGATGGAGTTTCCTTACACCAGCCTCAATCAATCTTTCAACAATCGGTGTTCTTATCAGCTGCTACTTCTGATCCTCACATTCCGAAAATGATAATCGAGAAGATAGCGCGAGGCAAGGATTCTGATAAGCATGACGATCACAATAAACCCATGACCTCAAACTTGATAACGAGAGCTGCTGCCTTTGATAAGATATTACTTGATCAGTTGAAAGAAACTATTACTGGGGGTTGGGAAATTGGAGCTGAGCATACATCTACTCTTGCAATTATGGTTTGGAATGATGCGTCTCAAACAAGCAATGCCTCATTTGATCTTAAGGATGTGCTGAAATTGGGTGCCTATGCTATCGATTTCCTGATTAAGGAGATGTTAATGTGTAATTTTGATCCGGGTGTAAAGTGGTCCAACGAACCAAGTGTAGATCATGGTCAAAGTCGCCAGAAGTGGCGATTGTGGGAGAGCAAAGCTCATGGCCTTTGCTTGGAGAAATTATTCGCATTCGTGTTGCATTTGCTCCAACTTCTTGTTTGACAGCTGATCATATGGCTTTAGAAACACCCAAGAGCTGTACTGGATATTCACTCGGCAGAAACAAGCTAAACCAATGCTTGAAAGTTGCAAGTCTACCAGATGTGGAGATGATTCAGGAAGAGCTTTATTGGCAGCAGGCGCAGCAATATGTCATGAATCTTCCTTTAGGAAATGACTGGGGAGAAAAGCACAAGTTACTTGTGAAATGGAAATATGTCAAAGCCCATGCTGCAACATCTACGGGAATGAAGAAGCTCAAAACCAACATGACCTCCTTGCATGCTACCAGGACCGATTGCCGCTTCTCAAAGTCCAAGTGGAAGATTGGTTTAATCCAACTTATCAATGATATAAGCTTTGAAGTTCATGTGCAGGTTATGAGAAATATATGAGTAAGTATGAAGTGTCTGAAAGCGTACCAATTGGAAAGTATACTTCTTCATCATACGTGCATGTATGGTGGCTATTGGCATTGTTCACGCACTTGTATTTGTGCCACTTGTGACAACGGTGATATGCTTCGCTATTATATGCACAAGCTTTCAATGGTAGGCCATTTCTTGTTGGAAACATGATTAATCAACTTCTACTGGGAGCTAATGCTTATACAGGACAAATTTTGGCCTACATTCTTAATGAAGATGGCAATCCGGGTCCCCAACATATGACTGTTGTTAGTTTCAGCCTTTGGAAGTCAATTTGGAGTGCATTTTGTTCAGTGGCATACCCGATTATTTCAACAGTATTGAAGGCTCAATGCTTCATCTTCCTGTGCATGTGGCGCCCCAGTTGCATTTTTCAACCGGATACGAATCTCAATCTAACTCGTGGACGAGTAATTTCATGGGAGGGTTGGAATGATGAGAACAACGTTAATGTGGGAAGAAAGCTCATCACGGTGGATATAATTAGGGTTATAATGGGTTCATGTGTGAATACTTTGTGCAAGAATGGACAATCAAGGGAGTCTTTGAAGTTGTTTTACAATGTGGTAAATGGACTTGACCCACCAATGGACCATGATAGTGCTTGTGAGGCCTCAATGTGGATCCTACGAGTTCGCTCGTGGACGAGCTTTTGAGGAGGAGGGATGGACTGATGTAAGGACAACTAAATTACCTATATAACTGTGAGCATCGCATAACACACTTACATAGATGCATAAAAACATTTTGCCATACATTCCTTTTCATAGGAATACAATATCTTATTACCTTTGTGAGGAGTTTGAGTGTCTAGGAAACCACGTAAACCCATAAGAACTCTGCAAAATTGTGTATTTATAGTCAAACCAATGACTCTTCTGAATAATTTGAGTCCTGACTCGTTGCTAGAATATAGTTACCATCATTAAATATGGAATCATTTATTTCTAATTTACGACCAATATATTCAGAAGACTAATGATTCACTCAAATAAATGATGAACCTGAATTAAAATATAAATATGTGATAATCAATAAGATTTCGATTATACTATTTTAGAAGTGTTGTAAAACAATATTCAAGTATTATTTATTTATGTCCTTCAAAAAAAAGTATTATTCATTTATGATAATTAATTTTATTGAATACTGAATTTTCTAACTAGATTGGAAAATAGAATAAAAACAAAATTAATAGAAGGTTTTTTTTTCACTTTTTTCCACGCAACAAGATTATCTCAATTAAAAAAAGGGGTAAGGGTTTTAAAGGACACTATATGGAAGATGTCAGGCAAAGAATACTATAAGAAAAGATTTTTGTCAAAAATAACATTTTATCAGTGAAAATAAATTTAAAAGTGAATTACGCTGGTTTTCAGTAGAAAACCTACGTAATTTATTTTCACTAATAAAATGTCATTTTTGACAAAAAAATATTTTCTCATATTTCTAAAATCCTGACATCTTTCTAAATGTGTCATAATTGATAATTAACTATTAAAATAAAAAAAATTATTATAATAAAATGATTAAATTCTTATTCTATTAGAAAAATAGATTTCTTCTTTCATACACCGAAGGTGCCGCCCTTGACATGTTCTTTTTATTTTCGGAAACGAAAAATATACATAACTAACAACAAACGATATAAGGATTACAACCGGACAAACGCCGGAAACATGCCGGACAAAAACCTGAACACCACCGGTTTGCCACTGGATACAACCATACTAAGAGAACAAAAACAACTTTGGGAGAACCCCAAATACACCAAATATTGTCTCATTAAAAAGAACTTGATTTGACAAGATGATAAAATGGAAACAATCCATCATATCGCGGACGTTCATAACCGAAACGAAAATCAGACACTAACTAGCAAAATAGGTAGAGACCGAAGAGCTCTTAGACCATCTGAGGTACATACGAAAAACACTTGAAAACGAATACCAAAACCCAAAACCACCAAAAGCTGCCATTGAAGGCTTCATGCACACCACTAAAACCGCTGCTGCCACAGCCACCAACCGGAAAAACAAAGCCCATCCAATCACAGCCATAGCCCACCAAAATTAACGGCCAGAAGGCGGAGAAACCAAAGTCCGTCAACGAAAGCCTATCTCCATCATGATGCACCCACATTCGAAACAAAAAACGACCTCCATTATCACAAGATGCTAAGCCGCCATGGAAACACCACTTCCGGCCAGCATCAAGTTGTCCGACTGGAATCCGATGTAGCTCAAAATGGCAGTGTTGAAGGCCAAAACGGCTAGACCATTACCGAATAAACCCATCCCTTCCAACCGCCGCCAACCCGGTTGGAAGAAAATGACGGATGCATCAGATTTGAACAAATTTAGACAAGAGGAGAGTAGGTCTGGACGGAAAAGACAAACTAACATGAGAAACCACTGAGAAAATCACTAGAAAAAACAAGAAAAACAACCGGCACTGTCGCCGGAAGAGGAGGAGAAACAAGCATGGAGGAGAAGGATTTTAGAGAGAGGCTAGAGAAATGTTTTTAGAGAGAAGGAATCGGATATCGAATATCCTTGACATACTCAAAAGGACGCTCTTCTCTCACAAGAAAACATCATTGAATTAAGGTCTACTCTAGGAGAAGAAATCGTGATCTAACATTAATGACATACTTGGATTACTAACGTTAGAGACGTTCAACCGAAAATGATTTGTGATCTTTTGATAATGTTTTTATCTCTCTTCTCTATGTATTTAATTGTGTTCATCGGAATCAATCCAATGAAAATGAATCACATTTGAAATATTCGTTTTCGTTAATACAGGAAGGGAGGCAAAGAATTGAGAAATTCTTACATGGAGAGTCCATATTAGAACTGACCGTCGGATGACTGTCATGTATAGAAGAAGACAAAACTATTTTGTTTGTTTGTACACGTGTCACAAATTCAACGATCAGAATTACCCCAATTTTTTTT
Source organism: Gentiana straminea (assembly GCA_036785695.1). Taxonomy (NCBI): domain Eukaryota; kingdom Viridiplantae; phylum Streptophyta; class Magnoliopsida; order Gentianales; family Gentianaceae; genus Gentiana; species Gentiana straminea. Next base: position 7,284,450 of record JAVUPR010000266.1, read on the forward strand.
TTGTTTTTTGTTTTTCCAAAAAATTACTAGATGACACAAATTATTTATCACTTACTAATAGTGATAGCTTTGACTTAAATGAAATGGAGAGGCTTTAAGTCATCAATCTTCCCTGCGAAAGATAGACGAGGGTAAAATTGTCAACCGCGTACTCCTCCTCCATTGTTTGGCTCTCTTGATTCTGATTGAAAAAAATGGCGGCCATTGACGACGACAGCAGCCCTCGTCTGTCGTCGGTCCGGTTCGGCACGGTGGAGGCTGTTGAGCAGGTACGAAAGCTGACGGACGTCGGAGCCATGACTCGTCTTCTCCACGAATGCATCGCATACCAGCGAGCCCTTGATCTAGAGCTTGATTCCCTCCTCTCCCAACGGCCGGATCTTGACCGGCAGCTCACCTCTCTTCATAAATCTGCCGACGTCCTCCACATCGTCCAAGCTGATTCCGATCATTTGCTGTCTAACGTCCGGTCCACTTCCGATCTCGCAGATCACGTCAGCGCCAAAGTCCGTCAGCTTGATATAGCACAATCTCGGGTCTCTGATACTCTTCTCCGCATAGATGCTATCGTTGAACGCTCCCATTGCCTCGACGGCGTTCAGAAGGCTCTTCAATCGGAGGACTTCGAGTCAGCAGCCAACCATGTCCAGACATTCCTCCAAATTGACTCCAAGTTCAAGGATTCTGCCTCCGATCAACGGGACCAGCTTTTAGTTGCAAAGAAACAGCTGCAAGGAATCGTTAGAAAGCGTCTAGCTGCCGCTGTTGACCAGCAGGATCATCCTAATGTTATCCGTTTCATTAAGCTCTATCCGCCTTTGGGGATGGAAGAGGAAGGACTGCAAGTTTATGTTAGTTATTTGAGAAAGGTGATCGCTCTTAGATCAAGGATGCAATTGGAGCAATTGTTGGATATCTTGGAGCAGTCCTTGCACAACCCTAATCAGTTAAACTTCATAACCTGCTTGACCAATCTGTTTAAGGATATTGTATTGGCTATTGAAGAGAATAGCGATATACTTAGCAACTTGTGCGGAGAGGATGGCCTTGTTTATGCCATATGCGAGCTTCAAGAAGAGTGCGATTCCCGTGGTTCTTCCATCCTTGCTAAATACATGGAATATCGTAAGTTAGCTATATTAACTTCGGAGATTAATTCATACAAGAGCAATTCCCTTTCTGATGAGTCTCAAGGGCCTGACCCTAGAGAGATCGAAATCTATTTAAACGAAATTTTGTCCCTGACACAGTTGGGAGAGGACTACACCCAATACGTAGTTTCCAAAATAAGAGCTTTGAGCTCTGTGGATCCTGAATTACTTCCCCGTGCCACCAAAGCTTTTAGGAGTGGTAATTTGAGCAGAGTGTTACAAGATATCACTGGGTATTATGTGATCTTAGAAGGCTTTTTCATGGTTGAAAATGTTAGGAAAGCTATCAAGATTGATGAACATGTGTTTGATAGTCTTACTACATCGATGGTGGACGATGTGTTCTATGTGTTGCAGAGTTGTTGCCGGAGGTCCATATCCACCGCCAATGTTAACTCCGTCATTGCTGTTCTAAGCAATGCAGTGAGCCTATTGGGCAGTGAATACAACGAAGCATTGCAGCAGAAGATGAGAGAGCCTAATCTTGGGGCAAAATTATTCCTGGGTGGTGCTGCTGTCCAAAAGACTGGTACTGAGATTGCTACAGTTTTGAACAACATGGATGTGAGCAGTGATTATGCTCTAAAACTAAGGCGTGAGATTGAAGAACAATGTGCTGAGGTATTTCCTGCTCCAGCTGACAGAGAAAGATTGAAGTCTTGTTTATCTGAATTGAATGAGATGAGTAATGCTTTTAAGAAGGCCTTGCTTGCTGGAATGGAACAACTTAGCTCGACAATTACACCCCGAATCCGCCCGGTATTAGATAACGTTGCAACCATCAGCTATGAGCTCTCTGAGGCTGAGTATGCTGACAACGAAGTTAATGACCCATGGGTACAAAGACTTCTTCACTCGGTTGATGTTAATGTCGCATGGTTTCAAACCTTGATGACAGCGGACAATTACGATTCATTAGTACATCTTATCATTGATTTCATTGTGAAAAGACTTGAGGTGATCATGATGCAAAAGAGGTTCAGTCAGCTTGGTGGTCTACAACTGGACAGGGATATCAGGACTCTAGTTAGCCATTTTTCCAGCATGGCCCAGAGGACTGTTCGGGACAAATTTGCTAGACTCACTCAAATGGCTACCATCTTGAATCTTGAGAAGGTCTCCGAGATTTTAGATTTCTGGGGTGAAAATTCTGGACCTGTGACCTGGAGATTAAATCCTGCTGAGGTCAGAAGAGTTTTGGGGCTCAGGGTCGATTTTAAGCCTGAAGCAATTGCTGCCCTTAAGTTGTAGTCTTCTTTGAAAAGGTTTCCTTCCTTAGAAACAAAATTGATTCAATTTCTCTCTGCTTTTGGTTGCATTCTTTGCTCTCTTTTCTTTTTACGGTTAGAAACTATATGCTCAATGTTGAAGCATTCATCGAGCAGGAATGTAAGGATTATTTTTCATTAGAATTTATACCGTTTTGCCTCTGTTGTACACTTTGGATATTGCGTTTATAGTATAAATCTTGATTATTCTTCTGATAAGAAAAAAATATAGAAGTGGTTACTTAGATTTACATAAGGTCGGTTCTGTCCTGCGTCATAAATTATAATTAGTTTAGCTCGAAAAAATAGGGGGTGTGTAAACTTTTTGGGAATCAAGCTAACATGGACTGGACCAAACCGAGTCAAACTGAAAAAACATTAACCGTGGTTTTTTAGTTCATTTTTATGTAGTTAAAAATCAAACCATTTAATACTATTTGGTTTCCATTTAAAAATGTAAAATCGTTTAACACCAGATCAAACCAGATTTTTGTGTGTGAAACTAATGCATCATGGAGCTGATTGCCTCGTTTGTAAAGGGACAATGAAGCTCTTATTACAGGTGAAATTCTTTGGAAATTTGGTATAGGGTTCCTAAGCTCATGGAAGGAAGAATAGAATAGGTTCATGGCTTGTGCCTGAGGCTAAGATTTGGCCAAAAAGAGAAAAGAGAGTGAAAATGAAGATTGTGGGACTTAATGATGAAGAATCTTGAAAAAAATGGAGCCTTCTACTTTGGTCAACAAGAAGAGCATATATGTCCTTTTTTCTTTCAGGATTTGGCGATTGATAAGATCCACTCTGAAAGACTAAGTCAGGCCTCAACCAACTTCTCAATCCTCTCAGAGTTTTGTTGCCACCTCTCTTTATAAGGAATTCTTAAAAGTCTCTTCCTGGCCTAATTCTCGGAACCTTTACTCAAACTCTTCATCAATATCTTCCAGGTCTCTGTGCAACCTCGTGAGTTCAACGCTGCCCACTGTTTTTTGAGGGGATGGAATACGGAGTTCAAGTTGTTGGTCACGTCGACTGCCCACAATTTTGGGAAGTGATGGATTCTGAAGTTATCAATTATCTTGACCATCCACATCAGCTGAAACTTGTACACATGAACAGATATGCGAAATGTGAAGTTTGCAAAACAGATGTTTCAAAAGACTTGGCCTTTGCATGTGGGAGGTGCTACTATGTGGTTTGCAGGAAGTGTGCCAGACTTCCATCCAAGATGAAGCATCCTTTTCATCCACAACATTCTATTATTCTCCTCGAGAAAAACTCGCCCATTGGCTGCAAAGCTTGTGGATTGATATGTTATGGTTACCTATATGACTGTGAGCAGTGTGGATTTTGCTTGGACCTGAATTGTGCTAAATTGATGCCCACTCAAAAGGGTAACACAGAAAGTCAAGAAACAGCTGTGAATGTGATGAAGCACCCACATCCTCTTATTGTGTGTGATTATCCAAAGGATAGCGGCCGTGAAATTGGGTGTCGTCTCTGTTATGAATCTTTTGGGAAGGATGATCTTGTTTATGTTTGTCTTGAATGCATTTGCTTAATGGACAAAAATTGTGCTGGACAACCAAGTGAGATGGAGCACCCCTTTCACCCTGAGCACCATCTCAGCCTTCTGCCTAGCCTTCCTAAGGATTCTTCATCTCGTTGCGTTGCATGTTCAAGTTACCTTTTTTTCAAGGATGTTGTCTATTCTTGCTCAACCTGTAGCATATATATTGATTTCCAATGTGCAAGTCTGATGCCTGTTTTAGAAAGCGATAAGAAATTATCTCTGATTCAATCATCTGCTCACCCTCATCCCTTGATCGAATGCCATGGCAGCAGAAAGAAGTTCCATCATAACTGCTACGGATGTGGTTTACCATTCAAGGATGCTATTTATGCTTGCCTTGAGTGTAGAATTCTGCTACACAAATCCTGTGCTGATTTACCCAGAAAAATCAAACACCATTTCCACCCCCAGCATCCCCTCATCTTGCATGAGAATTCCGTGGATAATAAGCTGTATCGTAGCTTCAACTGTGGAGGATGTGGAAATGGTCATGGTGATTTTGTCTATATTTGTCAAAGTTGTGATTTCTTATTGGATGTTAGATGTGCTACGGCGGAACTTCTCATTGTGAAATCTGCAGTTCATCAGCATTCTTTAGCTTTGGTAGATTTCGACTTCAGTTACTGCCGTTGTGGGATCTGTTATCGCGCCATATACAAAAATGGTTTCAGGTGTGTACCTTGCAACTTCAATATCCATGAACATTGCCATCCTTCTTTACCAAAGACAATAAAACATGAATGCCACTGTGATCCCCTCACCTTCACTACCAAGCGAATAAAGGATTATCCAGATGAATATAAAGACGACGATGAAGATTACTATGATTATGACTACAGGCACAAAGAGGTGTATTGCAATGCTTGTGAAGATACAAGAGAGATAGCTGATCCTACATATTATTGCGCAGAATGTCACTTTGTTGCTCATATTCGTTGCGTCTTCTCAGAGGTATATTCCATCTCCAGCTTTTCCTCAAAGATACAATTTTATGGTCTTGTTATGACACATGGATTATCATTTTTTGACAACCATGATCATACCTGAGCAGGTTAGATCATAGATTACAGGCTGAATTCTGAGTTTATTTATTTTACAGATTCTACCTCACCTAGAAATTACATCAGAAAAGTTAGTCCAAGAAATTGAAAATATCAAGTCGGAAACGGGAATGGCTGCTGATGCTGGTGATAATTCAGAAGAGACAAAAGGAGGTGATTCAAATGAGGAGGAAGAAGATGGAAAACTGCAGCTTGCCCAAGAACTAAACAAACAGATCATAGCTCTTAAGGAAGAAATAGATGGGATCTCACGAAGAATCGATATGCTTATGGACAAGCGTAATGAGCGTATACGGCTTCTCCAACACAAACTAGATCAGAAAACACATTTAACAGGGGAGAGACAGATACTTCCAGGGTACAGGCAACCTATTTACATTGGTTACGATGAATCCGCGAAAGTGACTGTGAGTCATATTTTCTAGACATCAAGCTTGTTCTAAACACTGCTACGTGCGAGTCGTCTACCGTATGTGATGTTATATCGTATATGTAAAAAGGAACAGAAAAAACATTCTTCTTTAACTTTCCTTAGCTCCCTTTGCTAGAATTACTAAATTAATAGTTCTGCCATTTGTGATAGAAGCTTTAATATTATGTAGCACCTGTGTTTCTGAAGCAAAATTGTAATAGCACTTGTGCAAATGGTGAAGCAAATCAATGTTTCTGTTGCGTAATTGTTGTACAATACGATACCAAATCCTCTCGGGCTGCTATGATTCGTATTGTGTGTGTGTGTGCTTCTTTTGAAAAATATGTCCTTTTTGAGCTCCAGTGAAAAGAAAAGTAAAAAACTTGGCTTCAAAGCAAAGCATTTCCTTTTCTTGAGAAAGTAGAAAGGAATAAAGGCTATTTATTCCTTCCAATATCATCATCATTCTGGCTATGAATCTTTAACTGTACTACTACTACTACTACTGCTACTACTGATACTACTACTTTGTTTACCCAATTTCCTCACAAATATGGAAACAGAAATTGAAGCTGTTACAGTTCCAGGCCACAGACATCCCCTATGGCTATCAAGATTAGAGAAAGATGGCGTAAATTGCAAAATGTGTGAAAGAGAAATCTTATCCTCACTTATGTTTAGATGCAGAAAATGTGATTTCTTTATCTGCAGATCTTGTACTCAACTTCCTCTACGTTTCAGTCATCCGTTTCATCCCCAGCATATCGTTGTTCTTTGCCACAAAAACATCCTTGGCTGCAATGTTTGTTCCCTTTTGGAACCTGGATACGGATATGAATGCGAACAATGCGAATTCAGTTTGCATTTAAAATGTTCTTCTTTAAAGTTCACCAGCAAAAAGAGTTCATCAGTTAACTCTCATCATCAACATCCTCTTTTTGTGTGTGACAATCCCAAAGGTTATATAAACAAATGCTTCCACTGCGATGTTGTAATCGCAGAGGAAGTATATCTTTGCATCGAGTGCGGTTTCATGTTGGATCAATGGTGTGCTCTTCGGCCAAGAGAAATTACACATCCCTTTCATCTTCAACATTCTCTAAAGCTATATAATCGAAAACCTTTTGGTTCATTGCATTGCAGCCTCTGCGCTAAGCGTTTGGATTCTCACACTACTGTTTATTCTTGTTCTTCTTGTAATTTTACAGTTGATGTTCACTGTGCTACTTTATTCCCAACAGCAAAAGATTCAGATCCAGACAAAAGAATTGAATTTCAACCTAAAACCCATCCCCATTCTTTAATCATATGTTCGACTAATTTCAACAATTTTGCCAGTAAATGCTATGGATGCGGGCTAGGATTCGAAGGTGGTGATTTGATTCATGTCTGCCTGCAATGTGGCATTTTGCTTCACAAATCTTGCGCGGATTTGCCCCAAGAAATTTCTCACCCTTTTCATCCGCAACATTCTCTGATATTGTTCGAGAATACAGTGAACATGACGGTGCATTCCAGTTATTATTGTAGATCATGTGGAAATGGAAGCGGCGAATTCGTCTACATTTGCAGACACTGCGACGTCGTTTTAGATGTTAAATGTGCTACAGCCAAGCTTCATACCATCTTCATTTCTGAAATTCATAAACATCCTCTTGCTTATTTTGACATTAACATCAGAGAATCGGCTTGTAATTTTTGCCATTCGCGTGGAAATAAGTATTTGTTTCGTTGTGTGAATTGTGATTTTAATGTCCATGACCATTGCTTACCTTCCTTGCCACAAACGATCAAGCACGACTGCCATTGTGATCCTCTAACTTTTACGACCGCTGCAATTAAGGACTTGCCTGAAGAAGATGAAGAACAAGAGTTATATTGCAATGCTTGTGAACAGAGTAGAAATCTAAAAGATCCTACCTATTTCTGCTCTGAATGCCACTTTGTTGCTCATGTTCATTGCGTTATATCCGAGGTAAATCACAATCAACTTACTCTATTACCATATTTATCCGACAAAAAATGACTTGCAAAATGTCAGGCATGCACAATCATCAACTTCTTAAAAGTTGAAATATAGACCATATACACATATTATACAGTGATGAGATCTGAAATTAACGTTGTATTATTGAAGATTTCGAAATTCTGGTAACAATGGGTTTTGTCTTTGCGTGAAAAAAATGTGCAGATCCTTCCTCAATTGCAAAATGATTTGGATCGAATACAAGAAAAAGATGAAGAAGCAGCAACAACTAGTGCTAGTGGTGAAAAAGGCAAAGACTCGGAAGTTGAGCTCGATGAGTTGAATGGAGAAATTGGAGATCTTGAGGAGGAGATAGACGAAATGGCTGAAGAATTAAAACAATTGTACAACAAAAGAATTGAAAGAGTTTCAACAATGCTACCCATAGTTAGGAATAAATTACGTATATCTCCCGGAAATAGTGAAGATACATCTCAACTTCTGTCATATGATAAATATCTATATCGAAGGTTTGGTCATGCCTTCTTCTAAACTTTTGTCGTATGATAAATAATATCTGTGTTGCCATATACGTACATTATTATATTATTATGTTGACTAATATTTTATGTAACATATATTAATTGGTATTTCCTATAAACCAATTAATATATGCTAGCTGTTTTTGTTCCCCCAAAATAAACCCTTCGACTGTTGCACCTTTACAGCCTGTCTGCTGTCTGTGACCTTTCGGTTTTCTATGTATAACCCTTATTTAATCTACTCTTTGTATCAATAATAAACAAGAGAATACCTTTCTTCCTTTATGTTTCTCTTCATGGTATCAGAGACATTCTCTTCCTTGTAAAATTCCGCTGCAAACTACCTAAAATGTCCACTATATCCGATGATGATTCAGGTGAGCCAACAAAATCTGTTGTGCCGCATGAAAATTCATCACACCTCTTCATCAATCATAGATTAGATGGAAACAACTACTTGATGTGGTCCAGAGGCATAAAAATGCTCATTTCCGGCCAAAGGAAAATGGGTTACTTAACTGGTACTAAGGTTGCTCCAGCTGAGACTGATCCGACATGGGAGGATTGGGACACGGAGAACAATCAGGTCATGTCCCTCCTTATCAGGTCTATGACGAAAGAAATTAGCGAAAATTTCATGATCTATGAAACAGCAAAAGAGATATGGGATGATGCAAGGGACCTTTATTCAAAAAAGGACAACACATCCGAAATCTATGAGATTGAAGCCCAGATACAAAACTGTATGCAAGATGATCTATCTGTCACCCAGTACTACAACAAACTAACCAAGGCATGGAATCAGCTTGATATGTTTGAGGTTCTCGAATGGCAAAGCACTGAAGATGCTGCTCTATTCAAGAAGGTGGTCGAACAAAAAAGGATATTCAAGTTTCTTATTGGATTAAATGCCAACCTTGATGATGTCAGAGGAAGGGTTCTGTCTACAAAACCCTTACCCACGCTAAAAGCCATTTTTGTTGAAGTTAAACACGAAGAGAGTAGGAGAAAATTGATGCTTAAAGACTCATCTTCTAAGAATGCTGTTGAAGGATCTGGCCTCCTCTCATATGGAAAAAATGGTGACCAAGGTGATGGCTCAAAGAAACACAACTCTTGGGACTCTAACAACAAGAAAAAGGATAAACTTTGGTGTGATCACTGCAAAAGATCAAATCACAGCAGGGAATCATGCTGGAAACTCCACGGGAAACCTGAAAACAGCAAGGCTAAGAAGGGAAATAACAGAGAAGACTATGGCAAGGTGGTAAGTGATGACAAGACTGGTGGCCATCTCATCTCTGATGAACAACTGGATGCCTTCAAAGCTATCTTAGCTAAGTTGGAAAGACCATCCAAGCCTGAAATTGCCACTCATACAACATCTGGTAAGAAATCCTATGCAAATTTTGTTTCATCTGTTGATAAAAGCTCCTGGATCATTGATTCAGGAGCATCTTCTCACATGACTGGAAACAAAAGCCTCCTTAAACATATTAGACTGTGCACAAATGACCATAAGATCAAAATTGCTGATGGAACTGTTTCTCTTGCACAAGGAATTGGGACTGCATACATTTCGGATACACTTGTATTAAGAGATGTATTATATGTCCCAAATCTTGACTGCAATTTGATTTCAGTAAATAAAGTAACTAATGATCTGAAATGGAATGTTATTTTCTCCCCTAATAAGTGTGTTTTTCAGGAGCAAACCTCTCAGAAGAAGACTGGCAGTGCTGATGAGTGTGATGGCCTATATATTATGAAGAATCTACCTGTTTTTGCTTTTAATTCTAGTCATAAATTGAATGATGTAATGCTGTGGCACCAGAGATTGGGCCACCCAAGCTTCCCTTATCTTAAAACTCTGTTTCCTGAAAAGTTTAATCATTTGAATCTCTCCAACTTACAATGTGAAACTTGTCAACTTGCTAAGTTAACTAGGTCTGTGTTTACTTCTGTGCCTTACATACCATCTAATCCTTTCTCCCTTATACACAGTGATGTTTGGGGACCTTCTAGGATTAAATATGTCTCTGGTCATAGATGGTTCATCACTTTTATTGATGACCACACTAGACTCACTTGGACATTTCTCATGAAGGAAAAATCTGAAGTTGGCACTGTTTTCAAGAATTTTTATACCATGATTCTAACTCAATTCTCAACTAAAATTAAGGTCCTAAAAAGTGATAATGCCAAGGAATATTTTGAGTCTAATCTGGGAAAATTCTGCTCTGAAAAAGGCATTGTTCACATTAGTAGTTGTGTTGACACCCCTCAACAAAACGGCATTGCTGAAAGGAAAAATAGGCATTTACTTGAAATGGCTAGGGCTATTATGTTTTTTATGAATGTACCTAAATACTTGTGGGGTGATGCCATATTAACTGCTTGCTACCTGATTAATAGATTGCCTAGTAGGGTTTTACAACTTAAAACTCCTTTACAGTCTCTCATGATCACACATCCTTGTACTCACCTCACTTGTAATGTTCCTCTCAAAACTTTTGGATGCACGGTTTTTGTCTATGTTCATGCTCATAACAGAAGTAAACTAGACCATAGGGCACAAAAATGCATCTTTGTGGGTTACTCTAATCACCAAAAAGGATACAAGTGCTACTCACCTAATACTAAGAAATTTTACAACTCCATGGATGTCAAGTTTTTTGAAGATACTCCTTACTTTAAGGAACAAACTGAACACTCTCATGATTCATCCACTGATTGGGATATGGTTGATGTTATTGCTCCTTCTTTGTCCTCTCTAACCCCTGTGCAGGAGGAAGAACTGGATCCATCATGTCCTGAAGTAAATTCCACTACCTCTCCGGATGTCATCAATGAACACAGTGATCTCCAAGAACATGACACTTACACTCAGAGTAACCAACCTGACCAAGTCACAAGGCCTCCAAATGTTCAGCCTCCTCTCAAAGTCTACCACATAACAAGGTTCAAGTCTCCTACTGTGACTGATGGTAATCTGAACCAACAAGAGAGCACTCCAGGTATATCACCTCCTGTGACTGAAAACTCTGACCCTACTCCTAAGGATCCAGGTATGACTCAGAATCCTTGTCAGTCTCTTGAGGATGATCTCCCTATTGCCCTTAGGAAAGGTAAAAGAAGTTGCACTGATCACCCTATTTACAGTCATCTTTCTTATGATAAACTATCCCCTACATTCTGTATGTTCACTAAAAGTTTAGATAAGGAAGTCATACCTAAAAATATTCATGAGGCCCTTACTTATCCTGCTTGGAAAGATGCTATTAACACAGAAATGTCTGCTCTTATAAAAAACCAGACTTGGCAATTAACTGCTCTACCACCTGGAAAAAAACCTGTTAGCTGTAAATGGCTTTTTACTATCAAGTATAATGCAGATGGTAGTTTACATAAGTATAAAGCTAGACTTGTTGCTAGGGGTTTTACTCAAACATATGGTCTTGACTATCAAGAAACATTTGCCCATGTTGCTAAGTTAAACACAATTAGAGTTTTATTCTCTCTTGCTTCCCAACTTGACTGGCCCCTCTTCCAACTCGATGTTAAGAATGCTTTTCTTAATGGGGACCTAAAAGAAGATGTTTTTATGACCATTCCCCCTGGTTTTGATAAACCTAAGACTAAGGGCATGGTCTGTAAACTCAGAAAATCTCTGTATGGTCTAAAACAGTCCCCTAGAGCCTGGTTTGGGAAACTCACATCTGTGATTAAAACTGCTGGGTACTATCAATGTAACAGTGACCACACCATGTTTGTTAAAACCACTAATGGGATGAGATCCATTCTAATTGTTTATGTGGATGACATAATTTTGACAGGAGATGACTCACAAGAAATATCCAAACTGAAGGCATTACTGGCCAAAGCTTTTGAAGTCAAGGATTTGGGCAACCTCAAGTACTTCTTGGGCATGGAAGTTGCTAGAACCAAGGAGGGTATTTCGGTGTCTCAACGAAAGTACACACTGGATCTCCTTAAAGAGACGGGCATGCTTGGGTGCAAACCAGCCCTGTCTCCCATTGATCCCAGCATCAAACTCATACATGGTCAAATTGTTGTGAACATGGACAGATACCAGAGGCTTGTTGGGAAACTCCTCTACTTGTCCCATACAAGGCTTGACATTTCTTATGCTGTAAGCATTGTTAGTCAGTTCCTTAAGTCACCTACCAAGGAGCATTGGGATGCTGTATACAGGATTCTAAGATACCTCAAAAGAACTCCTGGCCAAGGCTTATTCTTCCAGAAAACTGACATCAACAACATCATTGTTTACACAGATGCTGATTGGGCAGGTAACCCCATAGACAGGAGGTCTACCACTGGATATTGCTCCTATGTATGGGGCAATCTCGTTACCTGGAGAAGTAAGAAGCAACCCACTGTTTCAAGGAGCAGTGCTGAAGCTGAGCTTAGGGCTCTTGTACTAGGTGTATGTGAAGGCCTGTGGCTCAGGAGGGTTATCTCTGAACTCCAAATTCCTCTCAAGTCTCCTATTATTCTTCGGTGTGACAACAAATCTGCTCTCTGCATGGCTGAAGACCTCATACATCATGACAAGACCAAGCACGTTGACATTGACCGCCACTTTATCAAAGAAAAAATTGAAGCCAACCTTATTCATCTTCATCATGTCAGTTCTCATGACCAAAATGCGGACATTCTGACTAAAGCCACTCCACCTCATTCTTTCAGTCAACTTTGTCACAAACTAGGTTGTATTAACATCTACAACATAGTTTGAGGGGGGGTGTTGCCATATACGTACATTATTATATTATTATGTTGACTAATATTTTATGTAACATATATTAATTGGTATTTCTATAAACCAATTAATATATGCTTATTTATTTTTTTGTTCCCCCAAAATAAACCCTTCGACCATTGTTGCACCTTTACGCTTGCGGACGGGGGAGCAGCGTAAAAGGTGCAATATATTAATTGGTTTATAGGAAATACCAATTAATATATGTTACATAAAATATTAGTCAACATAATAATATAATAATGTACGTATATGGCAACAATCTGTATCGAAGGTTTCACACTCAAAATGGCAAGTGCACCTAAATTATTTGTTAGATGTTGTTTATGGTAAGAGATTAATTATGTTGGTTAGAGATTATGTAAAAAAAGTGCAAGTGCTCTGAAAGAGTGTCTGCCCGGCCTCCCGCTTATGTCTTTCTTTCTACAGCGTCGTCGATGTTAGACTAGCTTGGGGTCTTGATGTACATACTTTTTGATCTCTTCTGTTAATGCTTGTAACAACACTTGTGTTTTAGCGTTTATGGTCTGATTAATAAAAGTTCTTTCATAAGGGTTTTGAGCGGTAAATATGAAGGGAAAATTTCTTTCTGAATGAAACTTGAGGGAATGCCATGACCAAATAAAGCTATGGGTTAGATCATATTAAAGTAAATAGTAGCATGTGAAAGTAATGCATCAAGGAATTACGCGGATTGCCTCACTTGTAAAGGGCCAATGAAAATCCATGGAAATTTGGTTTAGGATTCCTAAGCTCATGGAAGAAAGAATAGGATAGATTCATGGCTTGTGCCTGAGGGTTATGATTTAGGCCAATAAAGAAAAAAAAACAAAAAAAACAGAGTGAATCACTGCACAGGTTGCCTTCTCTTTGGAAAAATGGAATCTTTGTCTCCTTCAAGCCCCAATTAGCCTGCTACTTTGGACAACAAGAAGAGCATATATGCCCTTTTTTTCCTTTCTGATTTTGGTGATTGCCTCTGAAAACTAAGTCATTCCTGAAGCAACTTCTCAATCCTCTTAGAGTTCTGAGGGGATGGAATATCAAGATCGAGTTGATGATAATATTGGCCGTGCACAATTTTTTGAAGTGATAGATTCCGAAGTAATTAATCATCTAGACCATCCACATCAGCTGAAACTTGTACACATGAACAGATATGCCAAGTGCGAAGTTTGTAAGACAGATGTTTCAAAAGATTTGGCCTTTGCTTGTGGGAGATGCTACTATGTGGTTTGTAGGAAGTGTGCCAGCCTTCCATCTAAGATGAAACATCCTTTTCATCCACAACATTCTATTATCCTCCTCGAGAAAAACTCGCCCATTGGCTGCAAAGCTTGTGGATTGACATGTTATGGTTACCTATATGACTGTGAGCAGTGTGGATTCTGCTTGGACCTTCAATGTGCTAAATTGATGCCCACTCAAAAGGGTCACATAAAAAGTCAAGAAACAGCTGTGAATGTGATGAAGCACCCACATCCTCTTTTTGTGTGTGATTATCCAAAGGACAGCGACCGTGAATTTGGGTGTCGTCTTTGTTTTGAATCTTTTGGGAAGGACGATCTTGTTTATGCTTGTCTTGAATGCGTTTGCTTAATGGACAAAAACTGTGCTGGACAACCAAGTGAGATGGTGCACCCCTTTCACCCTGACCACCATCTCAGCCTTCTCCCTAGACCACTCAAGGACTCTTCATCTCGTTGCATGGTATGTTCAAGTTACCTCTTTTCAAAGGATGTTGTTTATTATTGTTCCATCTGTGACATATATGTTGATTTCCACTGTGCGAGTTTGATGCCCGTTTTAGAAAGTGTATCTCTGATTCAATCATCTGCTCACCCTCATCCCTTGATCGAATGCCATAGCAGCAGAAAGAAGTTCCATCATAAATGCTACGGATGTGGTTTACCATTCAAGGATGCTATTTATGCTTGCCTTGAGTGTGGAATTCTTTTACACAAATCCTGTGCTGATTTGCCCAGAAAAATCTCACACCATTTCCACCCCCAGCATACCCTCATCTTGCATGAGAATTCCGTGGATAGTAAGCTGTATCGTAGCCTCAACTGTGGAGGATGTGGAATTGGCCATGGTGATTTCGTCTATGTCTGCCAATATTGTGATTTCATATTGGATGTAAGATGTGCTATGGCAGATCTTCACGTTGTAAAGGCTGCAGTTCACCAGCATTCTCTTGCTTTGGTTGATTTCGACTTCAGATACTGCCGTTGTGGGATTTGTGATCGCGGCATATACAAAAATGGTTTCAGATGTGTACCTTGCAACTTCAGTATCCATGAACATTGCCATCCTTCTTTACCAAAGACAATAAAACATGAATGCCACTGTGATCCCCTCACCTTCACTACTAAGCAAATAAAGGGTTATCCGGATGAATATGAAGACGAAGACGAAGACGATTATTATCCAGATAAACATGAAGACGAATATGTAGATGATTACGAGTATGATTATCCAGATAAATATGCTGACGAAGATGAAGATGAGTATGGCAATGAATACAGGCACAAAGAGTTTTATTGCAATGCTTGTGAAGATATAAGAGATATAGCCGATCCCACATATTATTGCGCAGAATGTCACTTTGTTGCTCATGTTCGTTGCGTCTTCTCAGAGGTATATATTCCATTTTCAACTTTTCTTCAAGCTTCGGTTTTGTTATGATAATGCATATCATACCTGATCTAGTTAGGCCATAGATATTACAGGCTGAATTCTTAGGGGTTTTGTTTCTGTTTACTTTTTTTCTTTGATCACAGATACTACCTCACCTAGAAATTACATCAGAAAAGTTGGTCCAAGAAGTTGAAAACATCAAGTCGGAACCGGAAATGGCTGGTGATAATTCCGACGAGACAAAAAGAGGTGATTCAAATGAGGATGAAGAAGATAGAAAACTACAGCTTGTCCAAGAACTAAACAAACAGATCATAACTCTTAAGGAGGATATAGATAGGGTGTCGAGAAGAATTGATATGCTTACGGACAAGCGCAATGAGCATAAACGGCTTCTCAAACACAAACTAGATCAGAAAACACGTCTAACAGGGAAGCCACAGCTTCATTTATATTGGTCATGATTATGAATCCGCAAAAGTGACTGTGAGTCATGTTTACTAGACTACACAAGTATGTTCTCAACTCTACTTCGTGCGAGGAGTCCACTGTACGTTTGTAGTATTTATAGTTTATGTAAAAAGAAAAATGCTCTTTAACTTGGCTCAACTCCCCGTAAGCTGTAAATAATATGTAGCACCTGCGTTTCTGAAGCAAAACTGCAATATTCTTATCTTTTTAGGAGTCGAAATATGGTAATTTAACATGGTATCAGAGCAACATTGGCTCCCTATAAATGTCTAATTTACTCATCTCCTATGGGATTGAGCTTTTGGGAGAGACGAGGAAGCGTGCTAGAATGCTTACTTTTTTCGGAAGGCAAGGCATTCTCTTTTCTTGAGATAGTACAAAGGAATAAAGGCAAAGAAAGATAATAACTCTTTTCTTTTGTGGGGGTGAAACCTTTGTCATTCAAATTCAATGCCTTAGGATCTAAGTGTAAATATTTGACAGCTCTTTTAGCCAATTTCTTCACAAGGATGGAAACAGAAATTGAAGTTGTTACTGTTCCAGGCCACAGACATCCCCTATGGCTATCGAGATTACAGCAAGATGGCGTAAAATGCAATATGTGTGAGACAGAAATCTTATCCTCCCTTATGTTTAGCTGCAGAAAATGCGATTTCTTTAGCTGCAGATCTTGTACTCAACTTCCTCAACGTTTCAATCATCCGTTCCACCCGCAACATATTGTTGTTCTTTGCTACAAAAACATTCTTGGCTGCAATGTTTGTTCCCTTCTGGAACCTGGATACGGATACGAATGCGAACAATGTGAATTCAGTTTGCATTTTAAATGTTCCTCTTTAAAGCCCATCAGCAGAAAAAGATTATCAGTTCATTCTGATGACCAACACCCCTTTATTGTATGTGAAAACCCTCATGGCTATATAAACAAATGCTTCTACTGCAATGCGATAATCACAGAGGAAATATATGTTTGCCTCGAGTGTGGTTTCATGTTGGATCAATGGTGTGCTCTACAGCCAAGAGAGATAACACATCCCTTTCATCTTCAACATTCTCTAAAGCTATATAAAGGAGCCCCTTATTATTCATTGCACTGCAGCCTCTGTGCGATGGCGTTTGATTCTCATACTAGTGTTTATTCTTGTTTATCTTGCAGTTTTACAATTGATGTTCATTGTGCCACTTTATTCCCAGCAGCAAAAGACTCAGATCCAGTTCCAGATAAATTAACTGAATTTCAACCTAAAACTCATCCTCATTCCTTGACCATATGTTCTACTAATTTCAATAATTTCGCAAGAAAATGCTACGGATGCGGGCTTCCATTCGGAGGTGACGATCTGATTCATGTCTGCCTGCAATGTGGCATCTTGCTTCACAAATCCTGCGCGGATTTGCCCCAAGAAATTTCTCATGACCCTTTTCATCCGCAACATCCTCTCATTTTGTATGAGAATTCAGTTAACTTGAAAGTGTATACTAGCTATTATTGTAGATCATGTAGAAATGGAAGCGGCGAATTCGTCTACATTTGCAGACACTGTGACATCGTTTTAGATGTTAAATGTGCTACAGTCAAGCTTCATACCATCTTCATTTCTGGAATCCATCGACATCCACTTGCTTATTTCGATATTGACATTAGCGAATCTGCCTGTCATTTTTGCCGTTTGCGTGGAAACAAGTATTTGTTTCGTTGTGTTGATTGTGATTTTAATGTTCATGACCATTGCTTACCTTCCTTGCCACAAACGATCAAGCATGATTGTCATTGTGATCCTCTAATTTTCACGACTGCTGCAATTAAGGACTTGCCTGAAGAAGATGAAGAACAAGAATTATATTGCAATGCTTGTGAACAGAGGAGAAATCTAGCAGATCCTACCTATTTCTGCTCAGAATGCCATTTTGTTGCTCATGTTCATTGCGTTATATCTGAGGTAAACAACAATGACACCTTCTTCTATTCTATTCTCCCACGAAAACGACTTTCAAAAAATCAGACATATGATCGATCATACAAAACGTCTATTCACTATTTGAAAGTCGGTTTTCAGTATAATATTGTGATGTGTTACTTAACGATTTGAAATTAATTCTAGTAGTAATTTTCGCGATAAAATGTGTAGATTCTTCCTCGTCTGCAAAATGATTTAGATCGATTACAAGAAGAAAAAGATGAAGAAGAAGAAGCATCAACTGGCGTTGAAAAAGTCAAAGACTCAGAGGAGGTTGAACTCCATGAGTTGAATGCAGAAATAAGAGCACTTGAGGAGAAGATAGATGAAATGGGTGAAGAATTAAAACAATTATATGAGACAAGAATTGAAAAAGTTGAGAGAATGTTACCCATTGTTAGGAATAAAATACGTATATCTTCTGGAATTAGTGAAGAAGATACATCTTCGCTATTGTCGTATGATAAATATCTAGACCGTTATTTCGGATATGACATCTTCTGAATAATGATAAAATTTGTAATTTACGATTCAACTCTTTAGACTTGTAACAACGAGGGTACCCAGTGCCCTGTAATCTCTTTAAATGTAACCCTATTGTTATTGTGTTCATTTCTCTAGTCGTTTAAGCATTTTAGAGAAACAATGATTTATGGTAAGGATACTATTTCTAACAAAGAAATTAAGTCGATTTTGAAATCGAAAAACCAGATTGATAAAGACGTACATAACTGGGAAAGTAGTAGTCATGCATATGTGTTGGTAGTTCAGGGCAGATCAAATAAGAAAGATGCAGATAGTGAAAATTTTGAATTCAATCGATCTGAGCATAGATTTTTGATTTTGTGGTTGAGTTTTCGCATTGCAATCGATGTTGGGATTCTGAGAGGACTCGATCAGATCTGTGGCCCATGTTTTCCGGTGAGAATCTCATCGTTGGTGGAAGTGGCGGCAACAATCGAAGAAGGGGACACAAATTGGAGAAAGCGCGGTAGCCCTAATGTCAAAGACATCAATTTGTTGCAAAAGCGTCCTATTAGCAATAAAATAGGACATTTCTTAAAAAATGTACTTGTAGCCATGTCCATAAAGCCTTTTTCAGTAGTAGTGCATGTGACATCTTTGAGTGTGGTGGTACTATAATTGATGACACGTGTCTTATCTTAGTTGCAAGTAAAACCCTTTATTAAGGAGTCTCAACAGTAAAATTTTCCAACGTTTGGATTCCTTGATTGTAAGTAAAGAAAAGGAAAGGAATCGGAGAGAGAGTAGTTGGAGTGTTTGGATGGTAATGAATAGAAGGAAGGATGTGAATTTGCAATGCTTTCGTGACGCAAAATTTTCTTTTCCAGAACCTACAATTCGCGACGCTTTAATTACGCACTAGCAACGCATTGCTGGCGCATTTGCAAGTTGCGAATTCAGGATGCTTTGGGGATTTGTGAGTTGCAATTTTAAGACACTATCGTGACACATTTGGTGATGCTTTATTGACGAATTTCATGACAATGAAATAAACAAAGCCGAGGAATTCAAGTGCAAACTATTTATGCGTCGGTACAAATTAATATACCCACCCAAATGCTAGTCGTTTATTTACGGGCATATTTTTTTCATGTTTACCTAAAAATTAATGATGCTTTGTGATGTAGGGACATCACAATTAGATTTATCGTTATTATTGTTTTGTTAGTGAGTGGTCTTTTGGGCCCTTTAAGTGTAGGATTTTTACCTAAATGGGTCTTTTAGCCTATAAATAAGTTAAGTATTTTGTGGTAGGGAGATCATGTAATCATTTTATCATCTTTTAAGTGAAATTATTGAAGAGTTTGGATTAGTTTTTATGTTGTCTCTTTTATCATAGTGCTTTCTCCATTACATTGTCTTCCAGAAACTAACCACCACGCCAGCACTTTATTATCTCGGTTTAGTGTTATCATTTCAACCGAACAAACACATCAAGTCATAGATCATATATGTAAATTTTATTCTAGATCAATTATCACCATGTCTAAAGATATTTGTCGAAATATGAATATAAGTGCAGTTTTAAACTTCTAATTGATCGTCTTCAATATTGAACACAGTGGTCATTAACAATTATAAAATTTCAATAATAAATTATATATAGATGATTTAATGGTTCTTTAAGTCTAACAACTCTCGTTGAAAAAGAAATATTGTCTAGATATAATGTTGAGACATAATGTACTTGGTAACTTGGATTAACTATTTTAGATCATACGATGACGAAGGCATAATGGCTCAAGTTGCGCCACCAAGCTCATGTTCTGGGGCGTTACAATGTCAGAGACGACTACCAGACGAAATTAAGTACCACACTACGAGAGACGGTGGGGGTCACATCTGAAATCGATTAACTTTTTTCCAATCACACCTTGTTGTAGCTTCGGAATGTTGGAAAAAAAGGTTTTGAGTAGAGTGATTATCCAATAACACAATTCTAGAAAGTTTCAATCTCTTAAGAGCACTCGCATAAAATACTCTTAACGAAAACTCTATTATACAGTTTTAAATACACGTTTTTCTAGTTTACAGAATCTTTATTTGAGATGATATGCATCAGGCTCTTTATTTTACATAATGCGGAAGATATAAAGGAAAATTTATAGAATCTGGATGAATGCGGTAGATATAAAGGAAATTTTACAGAATCTGTAGTTTACAGTAAAAAATAGAGTATCTGCTGCAGTGTTATTTTTCCTATTTAAATCTCTACAATAGAGTTTTTAAATGATTTATAATATCAACTGCAAGTGCTCTAAGACTCGGCAAGTGAACTGAGAACAAAAAGGAGTCCGTTCTTAAGACGACATTGGAGTCCATCTCCATGTCTATCTCTAAGACGGTAAGAGATTCGCAACGAATGTACCAAAATATGAATCACAACGAATACAAATCTCTTCCACATTGTTCTTTATAACCTCAGAGATCCATCAATGAATACGTGTAGGAGCAAAGACATCACAAAAGACATGAAATCTTTTGATATCTCGATTTATCATGATGAACAAGTAATCTATTAATGGAGTCCAAGAAACAAGTCTCTCGTCTTCTGATTCAGAGCTAAAAAAAGATCAATATATGAAGTAAATCTTGATTTGAAGCTAAAATCGTCAACATCAATATTGGGAATAGAACTCCATAGGTATCGTCATCTAGATGACAACACAGATGTTCGCAAGGCATCTTTGGTTGGAAGAAAGTTTATTATATGACGAAGAAGATCGTCATGAAGCTTTTAAAATCCATCATCCTCAATATCCACAATATTTTGAACACGTTTCATCCGTGAAATTAAAAAACATGCGCATATATAGATTACAACCTGTCTCAAACCAACCCGAGAAACTTTGCCCCAAAACCCACTTTATGCTTTCACTATAGCTGCAATAATGCAAAGGCCACCGCCACCGGCTCGAGTTCGTTTTTCACATAATAAAAATACATAGATATTGTTATTAAGGACGGCTCAAGCCACTAACTCAGATTCAAGCCCACATCACCTTTCACCTACGTAGATGGATGATGGAAAGGAAAAGATTCATTTTCAAGTTGTCGGCACTTTTTTGTTTTATTGATTGATTTCTTGTATTTCGGAGCTTTTAGTTTTTGAGAGCATAGGGTGTTGTACTATTTTTACTATGACGGATTTTCTCACACTGGGTTTGCCGCTAGTAGGTTTTGATGAGGCAGGACTATATGCTCTGACACGTAATTGATGTAAGGGGAGGGTCACGATATGGCATATTTGAAACTAAAAAAAATGCAGAAATTTGCTTAATTAATTGCCGATTTAGAAGTCAATTAAAATTCATGAATCCAAATTAAAAGTGAAGAATTGAAAAGAAATAATAATGAAAACCTGGTCACCAAGCCTACAACGGCGCCACCAACTGCTGCAGATTCACGTACCCTTAGAATTTTCAAGGAAAACTGGGCATTCGGTCGACAATTAATTAAAAAGTAGTATGGAAACACACACACACTCGCACGCATGCACGCGCGCACACACACGCGAGAGAGATTGTATGTTATATGTATACATGTATATATGTGTGTGTATATGTAAAATATTCTGATTTCAGATTTAAAATGTTGTCAAACAGTCTAATTAATTTCAGCACTCAATTACTTAATGTATTTCGTCTTTAGACTACAGATTTAACAAACGGACCCTAAGTTAACTATCAAGATGATTTGTATCAGGGGCGCCCCTGGGGAGGGGCCATGGCCCAGAGCCCCCCGAAAATCAAAAAATTTAAGGGCCCCACAAAATTACGAACAAATATTATATATATATATTGTATTTATATGAACAAGGAATGTATTACCTTAATGGTTAGCACTCTAATATACTAGACATGAGACTCGGTTTCGAATCTTGCTAGCTACAATAATTTTTGTTTTTTTAAACTAGGACTAGAGTCGAATAAGTAGGTTTTTTTTCTTCCAAACCCATGACTATCTCTCGCAGCATTTTTGTTTTATTTTTTTATATATATTTTGGTTACTGTTTTTTTTCGAAGGGCCCCTAATTTTTTTTTGGCCCCGAGCCTAAATTTGGACAGTGACGCCCCTGGTATCAATCAATTCTTTGTTAGCCTAATACTATCATCACAACGGTTGTGTCACATCGTGTGACATATTTTTACACCTTTAATAATGATGGATATACATCATGATTAATGGTGCAAATGTGTATTATGTCACTCATTGTATACAATCCTACTTTTATTCCTTAATTTTTTTCTCTTGTGTGTTGCTAAGTGTGTGAATGTTATGTGGATTTTAATTGAAGACCATTAATTTATACAGAAGCATTCATCAAAACATGAAGTTCGATACGTGATGAAGAAAATAAGTAGCTATAATCAAGGTTATCAAGAATTATTTTAACACGTGGCGTCTATACATGGATTGATCTTGGAGCGAAGCTATGTCGATGGTAAATATATCATATCAGAAACCCTTACATTAGACACGTACTTGATCTTCCTAGTCGAATAAAGTGTCATCTTCAAATGGTAATGATTTAATTCTTGTTCCGAAAGTAAGTACAAGGTGTTATATCCCTACAAGAAGGATGAGACAAACTCCGGAGGCATTCAAATTCTAACAATGGAGGCTAACATCACATGAGAAACCTTGACATTCCTGAGTTGCGTTTTGGGATCAATGAGAAAACTATCGGTAAATGTATCATCATAGACAACATGTTCTTCATTCTACAGGACGATGATTATCATGAAATGGTTTATATCAAAATTGAAAGCGGTCGCTTTTCAGTTTTGAAAACATCCATACATCTAATTTACAATCTGCTGTATAATTAAACGTGGATGTTCTTCGAAACTGAAAAGCGCTCACTTTCAATTTCGATAAAAACCATTTGATGATAATCATCGTCCTGTAGAATGAATAGCACGTTGTCCACGAAGATACGTTTACTGATAATTTCCTCATTGATACCAGAACTCAAGTCAGGACCGTCAAGGTTTCTCCATGTTACATTAGCCTGCATTTTTAGAATTTGAATGTCTCCAGAGTTTGTCTCGTCCTTCTTGTAAGAAATATAACACCTTGTACTTCATTTTGGAACAAGAATAAATCATTTCCTGGTACTTTATTTGATCAAGAAGATCAAGTACGTGTTTAATGTAAGTGTTTCTGATACGATATTTATCCTCGACATAGCTTCGCTCCAAGATTAGTCTATGTATAAAAGCCACGTGGTAAAATAATTCTTGATTACCTTGATTAGTTGTACTCATTTTCTTCATTATATATCGAATTTCTTGTTTTGACGAATGCTTCTGTATAAACCAGTGGTCTTCAATTGCGTCACCCCTAAATTAATAAACACTTCAAGTTTAGACAATGATAAGAAACATTACTTTAACGGCGTTACTTAGGCCATAATTGATATGAAATAAAATTTAAAAAAAACCCAACTTAGATGCATCAACAATAAGAAATATGCAGTGCCACCCCATATAATTAACTCGAGAAAAGCAACCTAATTAAAGCCCCGGCAGCTTGCCATTGCACGATCGAACACGTCTTACACTTTTTAACAAGTAAGCGATTTTCCATGTGTAAGCAAAGATCGATTACAATAGGTACTCCAAAAAATTTAAAGGTCAAAATTGACAGGGAATATTTAAAAAAAAAAAAGGGAGTAAAATATGAGGTACCGATTGATGCACAACCCTAAGAATTACCAGAGGATCACAAGTCTTTCCTTAAAATTTGTACGGTGGTGGTAGCTGACAGACAACTGTGGCTGTTACACCTTTTCCTATATGATTATACAAGCCGCATCCGATCAATAAATTTATTTGATGCCGCAGTAAAACAAACACACGTTAAAAAGAACAAAGGTGGGTTCAAAAGAACCAAATTAGTTTAGAAGTAGGAGAAGGGTTATGGACAACGATTAATGAAAATGTACTGAATTGCCCTTTTACACTCCAATAAAAAACCAAATTATAAAATTGCAAAGCTCACGGACGCATTATATTCACTCTACGTAAATTATTTTTAGAGAATTAGGTAAAACGACACGCGGTTTGGAATATTTTTAACTATGAGGCTAAATTACAATTTTGGTTCTCTAACTAGACACGTTTTTCGATTTTGGTGATGATTTTTTCCGGCGACAATTTTAGTCCTGTAAATGGTTTTTTTTTGCAAAAATAGTCCTAAACGCCGGAAAGACCACTTACCCGAGTACACACTAGTCCGACTTGTCTGTGAGGGCTGGTCTCTAGTCAGTCACTAGTCGGGGACTAGTCGGCCTCTAGGCAGGAGAGTCGGGTTCAAGGTGGGATAGTCAGGCTCAACTCGGGCAACTCGGCCTAGGCATTCCGTATTATATATTTTTTTGTGAAACTTGACTTTGAATGTATTTATTTTCTGACTTGAATTTTGGGACTTATGTTATGTTAGTACTTATTATTACTAGAGTAGTAGTATCATTATTTTTTGGGGTTTGTAGTGGTATTTATTTTGTCAAATCCATTATTTTTTTAATAATTAATAAAAATCCAAAACCGTCTAGTCCCCGACTAGTCCCCCGCCTAGCCGACTAGTCCCAACTCCCCACCCGGCCGCCCGACTGGCGCCTACCGATTTTTAGAACATTGCTTACAGGACTAAAATTGCCGCCGGAAAAGACCAATTTTAGTCCTGTAAGTGGTCTTTCCGGCGTTCAGGACAATTTTTGCAAAAAAAGACCACTTACAGGACTAAAATTGTCGCCGGATAAAAACCAGGATCAAAATCGAAAAACGTGTCTAGTTAGAGGACCAAAATTGTAATTTAGCCCCATAATATTAGAAGAAAAAGACAACTTCTATCATTATTATAGTCAAAAGGAAAACAAAATAAAAATAAATAAAATAAAAACCCACGCTCTGCTCAGCTAACTGTACATGCTACTTTTAAAACTTTTTTCTTCCTTCATTCTCAAACGCTTATATCTCTTAATCTAGGTCTTCAAACGCGATTAAAATTTTACTGAATTTTTTATTTTTTTTCATTCTCTTCGTTTTGAGATTTGGTTCGATATAATTACATCGTTTTTTGTGAGATTCACTGTCGAAATTCACTCAGTTAATCTCGACAGTGGATCCCGAAAAGCAATGAATTTCGACAGCGGATTTTCGGAAATTACATCGGAATATGGTGAATGTGGTCTCAAAATAAATAAAATGAAAAAATAAAAAAATTGGTGAAAGAATTTTCAAATTTGAAGTTTTAGATTTAGAGATATAAGTATTTAAAAAAGATGGATAGAGAGAAAGTATGTTTTTTTTTTTTTTTTTGGGGAAAAAGGTGCTAGAATTAAAAAAAAAAAAATTGTTTTGTCCTATATGCAAAAGTTTTGAAAAACAATGTTATTCTCTCATATTGATGAAATGTTTTTGTCCTCCTCCCAAATCCACAAATTATTTTCCACGACATCATTATTTTCCAGTCTGGAGTGACCAACCACAAATTCAACGATCGAATCTCCCCAGAACCGCTGCAAACAGTGACATATATGTGGGATTAGAAACACCGTTCATAATCCCCTCAGCTTCAATGGAGATTAATACAGACAAATTAAGGAACTATGACAATGCAATGACATTGTAATTATGTAGTGATACTGTAATGAAGTGATTTTTTCATAACAATGATACTGTAATTATGTAGTGACACAGTAATAGCTAGAGTGACTTTTTTATAACACTGACATAGTAATTACGTAATGACACTATAATACAATGACCTTTTCGTAACAATAATATTGTAATTATGTAGTGACAATTTAATGCGGTGATCGACTATGCTACAGTACTTTATAATGTCCCTGCACAGTCTTTTTGTGACAACGACATTGTAATTTTATAGTGATGATGTAGTGCAGTGATTGAGTTGTCTCGCTGATTTGATTAGGTTGGATCTTATTTGATTTTCTTGGATTGTTTTTTTTAACGATTGAATAGGCGTTATTTATGTTAAGGTGTTGTGTGGATTTTTTTTATTGATTAGGCGTGATTTATGTGTTTTTCTTTTTCTTGGCCAATTAAGTGTATTATTGGATGATCAAGTTAATTTTATCTTTACAAACCCTTGTCTTTTTAATGTGTTCTTGTTTTCTTGGCCAATTAAGAGGATTATTGGGTACTCATTTTATTAATTTAGGTTGTGTCACAACAGTTTTATATCGTTACTCTTTCAGTTTTGTCTGGCATTGGAGGACTTAAATCACAAATAAATAAATAATATTTTGTGAGGAGAGGAAAAAATTGCCATTGATCACTATTATAAATTAATTAATCAATCTCGGAGCAAAAGAATCTGAAAAATGGGAATAGGGCACAAGAAACTGAAACATATAAAAGGAAAGAAACCAAGCAAACTGCATGGGATTTTTTTTTTTTTTTTTTAATAATATAAAATTAATTCACTATCGAATATATTTTATTTCTAATAATAGAAAAAAGGCTTTTCACTGGATAATGATATGTCCTCGTATTTCTGAAACAGCAGCAGTCGTCCTTTAGAAAGAAAATTTTAAAGGGAAAGGCTTTTCATCGTGGATAATGATATAGGTCCCAAGAAAAAAAAAACTGAAGGGTGAAGATATTGTTTAGGGGGATGAGTCGGTGAATTTTTCGGGGACTGTATCACTGTCCTTTCATCCTCTATCTATCTCCGGAATATATTACAGATCGAATTTTGACTATCCATCGGAACTTTACTTCTGTAACGCCCCCAGACCCCGGGCCTGGTAGCGCTAAATGAGTCATAAATGTCCGGTCAACTGCTTAGACCGCCGTCCTCGCTTGGTCTAAAAGGGCTAACCCGAGTTGACAAGACCTTTATGTCTCACACTTATATGGGGGTGAGCATTCACTTAATTTACCGATGTGGGATATCACATTCTCCCCCTTATAAGGGACTGGCGTCCTCGCCAGGACGGCCAAGACTTGTCCTGGATCGTCCCTACCAGAGGTAACTAGAGGTCATCCTTACACCGTCTTCTTGTATGCGCTACGGTGCAGCGCATAGTTCCGTCTGATAGTCGACTCGAATACCGTTCGTAACGCCCCTGTACTTCCAACTTAACCATGTTTTCCTTGTCAATTTTTACCTTTAAATAAATTAGATTTCATGATTCTAAACCTAATTATAATTATTTTCTTTTCATTTATTTTTATTTTTACGTATTGTATCTTAGACTGAGTCCAGAGATTATGAATCTCAAGTTGACTACGCATCCCGTGTATGAGTCAGAATCTAATTGTACTTTTGCTTACATAAGTACCGTTATATTTCTTCACTCTCTATTAAGAAGACTACTTCGTGCAACTGAATCCGGTGCTTTAGGCTGGTTGTATTCCTCTAGTTATATGTCGTGGTTGCAGATGTTTATTATTGTTTGAATATTTTATGAATATGTAAAGTAATTTTATTTTATATTTCTGGAGCTTAGCTATTTTGTTCTTGTGCTATTGAACTTTTTTTTGGTGATTGTTTTTTCATTTACTTGAATATGATGAGTTTGATTTGTATAAATGCAAGAAGTGATTGATACATATGTTAACTTGATAATGAAATCATGACAGAGAATACGGTATTGGCTCATGTTTTTTTAGGGATGAAACGTGTTGTTAAATATAGCCTATAGGGTTGATGGGGATGATTAGATTTAATAAACTTCATGACGTTCTTCTTCATCATTTAATAAACTCTCTTCCGACCATCTTTGTTGTCTTCAAGATGGCGAAACCTATGGAGATGTGTTTCCAAAATAGATCTTGACCATTAATGTAGCTTCCTTTCAGAAGATGACAACTCTTCTTTCTTGGACATCGTCGATAGAATTCTTACTTATACTACTTCAGATATCAAAAGGTTTGCTGTCTCCTGTAACGTGCATGTTGATAATTATCATATTTTTCATTGGAACTATGAGGTTTTAAAGCACAATAATGTGGAAGAGTTTTGTAGTTGTGACGCATATTTAGATAAACCATGTGTTCTACCTTTAGGCCTACTTAACAGTAAATCTCTTATCTCTTTATCGTTTACGTGTAGAGATATATATATATATATTTGTTCAGTCACTGAAGATTTCTTTTGATATATAATTTGCTAGCCAGGGAGCGATTATGAAGAAGAGATCAACTTTGAAAATGATTGGTCGTCCAGTGACAACGTTCCTAGTTGTGTTATATACCATATAAAAAATTAGGGGAATGAGAGAGAAGGACAGAAATATTTCATCAATTGAGTAGAAGGACAGTCTTTTGAAACTTTTGCATAAAGGGCAAACTTATTTATTCACTGTCGAAATTCACTTGTGTTCGAAATTCATTGTTTAAATTCACGCCGAAATTCACCGCCGAAACTTTGTAAGTTCTCATAATCTTTTTTCGGAGCCTCAAACTATGTCTTTTTCGGAGATGATGAGCTTGACCTTGAAGATTAATTCTGAGATTGATGGTGAGCAGTGGCTTATATTTCAATAGATTTAATAAGCTATGTTTTGGATGCGATTTATTCATGTAGTTTATTTAATTGAAAAGAACTATCATACATCTGTTATTTTGAAGGTATACCGATCGAATGAAAAATGTGTGATTTATTCCAATTCACTAGTCTATCTATCATACGGTAAATGTGCGTAGGGATGTTTTAAATAATTCACAAGAAAAAAATCAGCCAATGAATTTCATATACGAGTATGTAGGGGCGGTCGCAGCAATTTAAGGATACGAGTCAAAAATTTATTGCATTTGGTAACTACTAATTAAACATAGTTTTATAAAATAAAGCTCAAAATGAGTCAATATGAATCAATATTTAAAATAAGCGGTGTATATAAAAATAATTTCTCATTATAATATATTTTTTAACTGGTCGGTAGCCCAGTTAGTCACTAAGGTGCAGCTGCCCCTGTGATTATGAGTATGCAACTCCACTGCATAAATTAACTAACTAGTACGTAAACAACAAATCAGCTTGACGTTTTTCTGGTAATGCTAGTGAAATAACCATTCTGAAACAACGAATACGACAACATGATGTGACAATGAAGGGGACACAAATTGGAGAAAGCGCGGTAGCCCTAATGTAAAAGGCATCAATTTGTTGCAAAAACGCCCCTTTAGCAATCTAATACGACCTTTCTTAAAAAATGTACTTGTAGCCATGTCCAAAAAGGCCTTATTAGTAGTAGTGCATGTGACATCTTTGAGTGTAGTGGTATTATATTTGATGACACGTGTCTTGTCTTAGTTGCAAGTAAACCCTTTATTAAGGAGTCTAGACAGTAAAATTTTCCAACATTTGGATTCCTTGATTGTAAATAAAGGAAAGGAAAGGAAAGGAATTGGAGAGGGAGTAGTCGGAGTGTTTGGATGGTATTGAATAGAAGAAAGGATGTGAATCTGCAATGTTTTCGTGACGCAAATTTATCTTTTCCAGAACCTACTATTTGCGGCTCTTTCATGATGCATTAGCGGCGCATTCCTGGCGCATTTAATTTGCAAGTTGCACTTTCAGGATGCTTTCGTGACGGAATTGTGAAAGATTGCATGTTTATGCTGTACAGCCTACATGTGATGGAGCTTTCAAACATTGCTCGTTCAAAAGCTTTTTTCTCGTGATAAAAAGGGTTTCCTTTGATTAGCGACGACGTATGAACTTGCACAATGCAGCATAAACATGCAATCTTTTAGAAATCCTTTATTAAAGCCCTGACGAGGACCTCCCTTCTATAAAAGGTGTAATATACTACATTGGAAAAATGTGTGCTCAAGTAGCGCCAGTAGACTCAAGTTATGAGGCGTTACAGATGGTATCAAAGACGACTATACGGAATTAAATGTCTCATCGTGAAAGACGGTGAGCCACGTCTAGAATCTTCTAATATGGTATCAGAGACGACTAATAGACGCAGCTAAATGTCACATCATGAGAGACGATAGGGCCACTTTTAGAATCCTTCGGTGGGGTTCTTACGAGGACAATGGTTCCTTAAAAGGGGATTAGTGTACGTAATATCCCACACTGGAAAAAAAAAATATAAAACATTAGGAAGACACAAGGTTGAAACATAATGTATCTTGTAACTTAGGTTAAACTAAGCGTAAACAATGATTCTAAATAGTTATGGAATCAATCATGCATGCCTAAATCATAGTAAAAGCATGGTAGAAATCTCATGTAGTGTCATGCAAGTGACACTTATTCCAAGAAACCCTCAACCAAGAGCCATTATTTAATTTATTAATAATATAAAGTGCAATACATTACATTACATTTATTTATCTATTATCTATCTATCTGTTGGCTCTTTCAAGTAATATATATTGATACCATTTCCATTCCATGAGGCAAGAGCGATTCTTTTGATATTGATATCTTTCACAAGGGTAAGAAAATCCACGTCGTCCTTAAGCTTTCTTGGGCGCCTTGCCCAATTTATCAGATTTATGTCTTACGAAAAAAGAAAAAAAAACGGTATACATTAAAAGATGTAACACACATTTAGAATAGTACACTCATTGAACCAAAGATTTTTCGGGCCCTAAATTTAATAATTTTTCAAGGCCCCTAAGACATAGCCTTGTTAGCCTATGCCTAGAGACGGGTCTGTCACTAAATGTAAATTGTGACCAAGACTGCATTGTACTTTCTAAAGGCAGAATCCCAAAAAAAAGAAGAAGGGGTGTACAAGTGACTTCTTTACACATTAAATATACTCAGATACGAGTACTATTATATATTTATAATAAACAAAATAATCATATTATAAATTTTATGACACAATATCCTGTCATTATTGAGGTGTATTTAATGTATAAAGAGATCACTTCACACACGGTGTGGAATGACCATAGAAAAAGTTAGATATACTTGACTTGTACCGGGAGTAAGATGTAGGCAAAAAGAGAAGGTCGGGAAGAACAAAATCACTGTCAAAGACTCACCATGCCTTAAATGGAACAAAATTCTATCGTCCTAAAGGGGATTGTTATTTTGGAAGATTCGGCGAAAAAACAAAGCAACCACATTCCTTCTTCTTTTTTTTTTTTTTTTTTTTTTTTTTTTTTGGAAGAAATGAAAAAAAGACAACTTGCATAAATACAATGGTCTAAAAATGAGAAATTTATGATACAGAATTTTATTTATTTAAGGCATCGGTGTAAATTCGAAAATCCACCCTCTTAATACAGAAATTCCTGACCGAGTATTATATCTCACCCACTTAATTTCTTAGATGAGTTGCATGTGTCTGTTTAGTCCATGTAATCCGTTGATGTGAGGATTTAGTTGATATCTATCATGATGATGATACCATAGAGACACTGATATTCAGGGGCCGATCTACCTTTAGGGTAGGGGGGCAATCGCCTCCGGGTCCGAAAAAATACTATTATATATATTATGTATTTTTGCCTCTATAAAATTTATATTCGCCCTTTCATTTTTAATAATCGAAAAAATTGACATAAATTTTTAGAGTAGTATTATAGAAGGTATTTCATGACATGTACATGAAAAATTAGTTTGTAGCAATAGTACTTTGTTCAGTACTTAATAGACGATTATTGTGATGCTCAGTTAATACCGGTTTGTGTATTGAGATTGTTAACAATCGAATATTTAATTTTTTTAGCTTCCGGATTTATTTTTGTACAAGTACGCATGCATGCATGGCTTCATGATTTGAGATAATAGATCGGAGGTCATGGCCGAACGGTGTAAATCCGAAAATTACTCAGGTTTAATTTTGGGTCGAAGCAATACAATTTATTATTCTGAAGTTATGTATATTTTACAATTTTTACTTTAGACCGTTCTCATTTATGCCTGTCATCCTCATCCTTATCCTTGTGCAGAGATTATGCCAATCTTCTGTGTTTCGTTTCAACTTTATCGGATGCCAACAATCTTTACTACTTTGGAAATAAGAAGAAAGCTTTTCCAAAAGGAAAAGCACAAGAGGACAGTTGTAGTTTGAAACTTTGTCATGAAATAAAGTTAGTGCCATCCTTGTAGTTGTAAGATATCCACAATCCTTTGCTCCTCCATTATTTCCGGGGAACTCTTCAGGTTTGTTTCTGAATTTAAATATGTACCACGTTTTTCATGCGTTTCACTATTTTAGTACACTA
This sequence comes from Gentiana straminea, assembly GCA_036785695.1. Taxonomy (NCBI): domain Eukaryota; kingdom Viridiplantae; phylum Streptophyta; class Magnoliopsida; order Gentianales; family Gentianaceae; genus Gentiana; species Gentiana straminea. The sequence continues at coordinate 7,316,977 of JAVUPR010000266.1, forward strand.
TATATATAACTTCAGAAACTTATGTATATGACCCATTTTCATCTCTCTTTTTTTTATTTAATTCTTTTGGTCTTCCCATTGAAAGAGAAGGTGTTTCTCATCTTGGCTTATTACTCTTATCAGGTTGTCTTGAATCAGATATGGATCATATCACAGAAGAAAACATTGAAGATACAATACTTGGACTACTTAAAAGGGAAAACATTTTGAGCATTGCACTCGTCGGAAAAAAGGGAATCGGTAAAACCTGGATGGCTAAGAGAATGAGTTTGTTTGGACTCAAAGATGGCATCTTTGACATTGGACTTTGGGTTTACATGAGTGTGAAGCAGAGCAAGACGACGATCTATCACAACTTGGTACATCAGTTATCCGCGACTAGGGAGAATGAATTTGATGATAGTGAATTGGATATTGATGTGGTTGATGATAATCAAGACTTGGAAGTATTGAAAAATGAGTTACTTTCAAGAGTTTTACGGAAGAAGATTCTTTTAGTTCTTGATGATGAAGGGAAGAAAATGAACCTACAAGATGAAGAGATCAAAGAATTGCTCCAGTTTCTCTCGGGATATGTCACCAAGGTGTTGATCACTTGTGTTAATGGAGATGGACAACACAAATCCGAGGGCAGCAACGTTGTCATTGATTTAAAGCCGCTCGGCTTACAAAAGACCTTGTCTTTGTTCCATGATAAAGCTGACAAATTTGTTATGATTCCAGGTGCCAAATTGATTGTTGAAGAATTTATCAGCCATCACATTGGCTTGACACCTTCTGAAATCATATTAATAGCCAAAACTCTGAATTTCTATCAGCATGATTCTACGACACAAGGTCTCAGACATGCTGTAGAGGAAGTTCATCGTGTTCTTACTGAAAAGGCTATCCCGTTAATCTATCATGATCATGGGAAATTGCCAAGTGGTGTTTTACTGGATTTCTGTTCGCAGGATAGCCATTTCATTCAGGACAGAGCAGCCATTCATTACAAAGACTTGATAGCTTACTGGATAATGGAAGGGTATCTTGGGGATATTGATCATATAGAGGAGGCTTATTTGAAGGGCCATTCTGTCACACTGGAACTTATGGATCTTCAAATGCTGAAAAAAGTTGATGCCAACTACTTTGTCCTGGAGAACACTGATCTGAATTTGAAAGGCCGTTTTCCTCGTGGATATGGAGGGACAGCTATTTTAGGATTGGCCAACGTTTTTGCAGATTCTAATGAATGGAGAGGGTTTGGGGAATTGAGGCCGCGGATGGTGCAATTAGGACGATTAGAAGTGAAAGAAAAGATGGAAGCCACTCCGTGCTGTTGCTAAACGGGAACCGTCTTAGCCAGTTTGAGACAGATAATATTTTACTATCCAATGTTGAGTTGCAGATTGTTGTCTTCATTGCTTCCTGTTTCAGGTATCTGCCACAAACCCTTTCTAACAAAAGTAAGCTCAATGTACTCGTGCTCAGAGGCTGTGACTATCTAGAGAGAATTGTTGAAATCAAACGACTCGCATCGTTGACAGTTCTTGAAATATCCGATGCTAAGTCTTTAACAAGTATCCCAGATGACATCTTTCTACATATGATCACTCTACGAAGCCTGAATTTGTCTCATCTTCGGATTGAAATGTTGCCTTCATCTGTTTATGATCTAACAGAGCTTCAATGGCTGATACTGAAAGGATGTTCCAAACTGAAGAGGTTAAAGAGTTATAAAAGATGGAGGAATCTGGAAGTTCTTGACCTTTCAGGTGCTGTCTCTTTCAAGCGATTTGCAGAAACAAGCATGAAATCATTAACAAAGCTTCAATTTCTCGATCTTTCAAATACCAAGATAAGTTTTTTGCCATTTCTTCATCAAATTACACAGCTTACCTATCTCTCAGTGAAAGGATGTAAGAATCTTTGTAGACTGCCTAGAATTGAGTCTTTAAGCAAGCTCCAAGTTCTTGATACTGCAGGAACCAACATAAAAGAGTTCCAAGACAAATCGTTCCAGACAAATGTTAGTCTTAGGATCCTCGATGTGTCTGAAACTCTTATTTCAGCTCTACCTTCCAAAATCTCTACGCGTTATTTGTATCTGAAAGCCTGTTGTCATGTACAGACCATCAACTGTTTAGAATTGTCTGAAAAGCTCGAGTTACTCGATTTTTCAGGTTCAACCAGTCTTGTCAATATTGAGGCCAATTCTTTCTCACACTTGAAAAATCTCAACATTCTTAACCTCTCATACACAAAAGTTACATGTTTACCACCACTTACCGATCTTCAAAATCTTCGGCAATTACTTCTTTCTTATTGTGCAGATTTGATGAAGTTGCCAGCCCTAAACTCCTTAAAAAAGCTTGAAAAGCTTGACCTTTCTGGTTGTAGGGCTTTAACCGTATTGGAGGATACAAGTTTTGGGAACTTGTCTTCTCTGGTATGGCTTTCCCTGTCTGAAACTAATTTCAATGAACTTCCAGAACTGATATCTCTATATAATCTTCAGGAGCTCAATCTTTGTGGTGCAAGTGTGTTAAAAAACGTCGATGTTTTGGAGCATATGAGTAAACTCCGCGTTCTTGACTTATCAAACACCCCAATTGAGAAGTTTCCATCTTTGTCATGCTTTGAAAGCCTTACTAATCTTTCTCTCAGGAATTGCGTAAAAATTGAGACACTTGAAAACATAGAAAAGCTTACCAAGCTTGAAGTTCTTGATCTTTCAGGAACATCAGTGAAGCAACTGCATTCACTAAGAGGTCTTATCAACCTTCATGAACTTTTGCTTAAAGACTGCATCTTTTTGAAAGAACTTGCAGATATGCAGAATCTTGATTTACTTGGCGAGATTAAAGATAATCTTCCTTACGGAATCTCAGAGCTAAGCAAGCTCAGGCACCTTGCTCTGCCAAAAATTAGAAATCTTGAAAATTCTGACAGTATGCAGACATCATGCTCAAAGGAAAAGCAAAATGAATGTCAGTGGGCAATATGTAGTTTAAACAAGAAACTCTCAGACCCTAGTAGGCATTTAGTGTCTCTAAAGGGTTCTCTATTTCTCAAGCTTCTGAACGATGATGACTCGACGTGGGATACTCGTTTTAAGGACTTTTATTTCGTCATTCATCCTATTGATCACATGAATGGAAGGGGGGATATCCATTTCAGCAAGGATGAATGTATATCCAGGGATATCTACTTCAAGTTAAAGCACCTTCCCTATTCGGAAGAGCAACTGCAGTTACTGGAGATGCGCGGTTTCCGAGCTTTCCCGAAGGGGATTGAAGATGTCCTAAGTCATGCCACGCGTATGTTCTTACAAGACAGTTCATTCATAACATCATTATGTGATTTAGGTCTCAACAGACTGAAAAAACTGAAAGGATGTTGGATAGAAAGATGCCGAAATATGGATTCTCTACTGCATGCAGACTATGTAGAAGAAGACTTAATTGAGCTGGGGAAAAGCATGGAAATGTTATGGATTTCTTATGCCCTCAATTTGAGGAGTCTATTTCATATCAACCTGCAAACTATTAACAGTTTTCAATCACTGAAACATTTGTATCTAGATCGTTGCCCCAGGCTTTCAAACGTGTTCCCTTCATCGAATTATCCGCAAAATCTTGAAAATCTGGAAATCAAGTTCTGTGATGGAATGACAAGCCTTTTTGAAGGTGAATCTAGTGATCATTTGCTTCCAAACTTGCACACATTACGCTTGTTTGAAATGGATAATCTGAGAAACATTGGATGCACGATGCCATCTCTTTGTTTTCTTGAAGTTGAGAGGTCCCCCATGCTGGAACACATTCTTCCATCGACGCCTGTATCAGAAAGCCTTGAGGTTCTTAAAGTCAAATACTGCAAGAATTTGAAAAGTCTCTTGGATGAGGAAAATCAAGTCCAGCACAAAGTAACAAACCTGATAACGCTTCAACTCTGGGGGTTGCCGAAGTTGATTGACACTGGGATAGACTTGACTTCACGCCCTCCCGGTTTTAGTATCAGGGAGTGCCCAAATATGCGAGTCCGTGTAACATAGTAGTACTGAATTCACAACTTCTGTAATTGTTTAAGTCTGTTGTGTTTAAGCGTGTAATTTACTTCAACATGATATATGATCAAATCTTCCATTTATATCATCATATTGCCGGGCCTCATTATTTGTCGACTTGTCGTGCTATGTCCTTTATATGTTTTTATGTGCATTGTGTGGGCACGGACTCTGTGAGTTGGAGCGCTTTATAGGCCTTGTCGTGCCCTTATATACCTTTGTGTGCCTCAGATTGACACAAACATTGTTATACACTCACTCTCAAATTGAAGTGCATTATGTTAAAATGATGATGCAAAGGCCTTGTCTACAAAGAAGGGGGAAAACGACAATGAATCAAAACGCAGCAGAATCACATGTACCTGAACAAAGGCTTTTTTTATCATATACATTGCCTCCAATAATTTCACACGCAGCCCTAATGATATATGATGAGTTACATGTGTATATGCATTACAACACATTATGATGTCACAGTTGAATAGCTGATATAAAACACAACCTAACACACTGCCACCCAGAATTTTGAGAAAAGAATAAATCTTTTTACCCCTTTTGGCATGCTTCACAAACATGCCAAAACAAGTTTATGCATTGCTTGCCATATAATGCCTGGTCTTCTATACGTTGTAAAAACTCTGCTAAAACACCAAGCCATAAGATAGAAAAGTTCCCTTCATGTATGTCTAGATACGTCATCAGACATTTCGCTAGACTGTAACTGAGGCTCGTCCTAAAAAAATGAAATAAAATCAGAGCATGCATTAAACAGCATTGAGAAAAGCAATGTTCTTCATTTTAGTAAGGTATACTAACCCGAATCCCATAGGTGAAATTCGGAGTTCGGAAAAAGTCCATTTGCCCCTGTGGATTACCAAGTTTGAAGGGTTAATACCTCCTATGGAAGAAGTTAAAATGATATCACTAAATAACAGTAGTCAGAAGCTCAGAACTTTGTACCAGTCCATGTATGGAAGGCTGAGGGCCATAATAGCTTTCATGTGGAGGTGCTACGGTATTCAACTGCCCCTGTAGAAAAGACCCATAGAAACACTGTTAAGTTGCTTTTCATATGAAAATATAATGATATTCGCCAAGAATATGAGGGTGACATACAAGGCCTGGGACAGGTTGCTGGTTTGCATAATAATTGTCTCGTGTCGGAGCCATCAGGTTCAATTGGACCTGCCAAAATATAGTCCATAAAGTTATTGCGCAATTATATTCAACTGCATGTTTAAGAAATTCAGCGTTCATACCATTCCTTGAACGCCTTGTGAGCTGAAGTAGCTATCAAGGTTAAGTGGTCTTGAGCTCATTTTATCCTGCATAGGCATATCATCAACAGTATCATATGTTAAAATGTGCAAGCAACTGGAACTGGCGGCTTTTGAAAGTTGAGGTCCGAGAACACAATGCAATAATCAAGAAAAATCCATTAAACTAACCATTTGATGTAAGCTATCTACAGCTCCAACATTGATAATATCAGACTCAGAATTTGCCTGCAATATGGATTCCATTCCCCGTTTATTATTTCCTTTTTTGTGTGTTTTTTCTTTAAAATAGTAAATAAATAATTCACCATTCAGAACCGACCTTCCTTTTCTTGGCCAGATTATTCTTCTTGCTACCCTTATTTGCCTTGATCATGCTCCTACTCTGTTCATCATCTTCAATACAGAGAAAACCAGGTGAGGTGGAAGTTCCAACTTCTGTAAGGTTCTTACTGGAGTTATTAATATCAGAACAATTCACAAAGGCGTCTTCCATGGCACGAAGGGCAAAATGGTAACTGTCATGAGATAATGATCCTTCTTCAATCAACTTCATAGCTCGTTGGCAAAGCTCATTGTACCTCTGCACTCTTGACTGCACCAGCTCAGACCCCTCTCCTATTGAGAATTTGCTTTTAGCCTCTTTCGTCCAGCGTTTCAAAATATACTGTGAGGGGATGGTAGAAATGCCACTTATCTGGAGAACAATCAGAGCATGTCTACAAAGATAGCCTTTGAATTCAAATAAATGGCATATACAAGATACTTCCGATTTCACCTCATTCAAAGAAACAACATATCCCTGCTCTTTTTCAAAATCTTCAACCTTGAAGGTCACTGTCATGTCTTCTTGCCTCTCTTTCTTAGGTATACAAGCAATCGCACCCAAAACCTCTACTTGGAATTTCTTAAATACAGCATGTGTGTAAACTTTGGCAACTTGCTTCTCAAATGGCGATGGAGATTTTAAAGCAGGTTGCTTGCTAAAGGTATCAGAATCTCCTTTTGCTTCCTCATCATATCTATCCGATAATATTGAATCATACTGCTTGACAAACTCTTGCACGGTAGTTTTCTTATGTACGTATTTATCAAAGAAACAATTGACGCTCTCAGAACGTTGAACACTTGACATTCCAGCTAAAAGTGCATCTCTCACAAATGAAGGGACCCACCTAAAGCGGTCTTTATACAAAGAGTGAATGAGCTCACTGTCTTTAAGCTGAAATCTGTCCATCAATTTCAACCATCTCTTCTCAAACTCCTGGTCTGTTGATGATCTGAAAATGCATTTTTCAAACTTTGACCTGAAGTTTCCGTTCTCTTTAATCACGGGATTTAGACTTTCAGTAACCATGCTCAAAACTTGCCATAAAAAGAAGTAATGCTGAGAAGAAGAGAAAACATCCAAGATAACGGACTTCAAGACCTTGTCTTGATCCGTGATGATAATTTTCGGAGCTTGACCACCCATTGCTCTCAACCATGTTTGCATTACCCAAGAATATGTAGCTACACTCTCATCAAATATCAAAGCACATCCAAGCAACATAAACTGAAAGTGCTGATTAACACCGACAAAAATAGCCAGAGGCATCTTATACTTGTTTCTGATATATGTAGTGTCGAAAGATATCACGTCACAGAAATTGACATAATCAAGCCTACTTTTTGCATCAACCCAAAAGAAATTCTTAAGACGTTTGTCTTCGTTTATGTTAACTGCATAGAAGAAATTTGGGTTCGTACTCTGCATTTGACTGAAAAAATCTAGCAAATTATTTACCTCCCTCGTTTCAATAGCTGGATTCTTGTTTTTCTCGAGAGGGCTCTTGGAGTCACCTTTGAGGCTAACCAAATTTTTGTACTCGGCAAATTGTCTTGCCATGGCAGCATACATTCTACGTGTTTGTTCGCTAACAGCCTGAGCAGGTAGTAGTTCATGGTTATGTTCTTTCTCGAATCTATGTATAATCCATTTCCCATCAGCCCTTCTCTTAACATGCATGCTTGCCTTGCAGTCTGTCTTAGCGCATGCTCTTCGACCAGTGGCATTATCAGAATCTTGACGATTCCCCTGTCTACTCCGTGCACGATTGACAGACTTCTCATACTCCCGCTTAGTACCGTATCTAGAACACGCAAACTTTGCATCAATAAATTCTCTGGACGTCTTGGAACGTCTGCTGTTCTGTATTGCAGTAGTGAACCCTACAGACCTGGCATATTCTTGATAGAAAGCATATGCTTCACCAAGTGATTCAAACTCCATACCAGCAAGGGGCTCCAGCAGCACATCTTCTTTGGAATCTGACACATCTACAAATGGAATAATTTCCCCTCCATTTTCAGCAAGTACTTTTTCTTCATTAGCAACAGTATCTCCACTCACTCCGCCTAAATCTTCAGGCTTTTCGTCATCACCGTCCAACATAAGAGCGATTCCATTGGAGTCGTCTTCCTCTTTATCATGTTCCCCAGAAGGCAATCTAAGGTCGATATCCATCGTTTATAGAGTGTTTTCCTCAACAACTTTAGCCTAGTTACCTGAAAAGAAGAAGTAAAAGGGATGAACAAGAAACTACATTGGAAATAAATAATTAATAAAAGTAAGTCACCAACCATGTGATTCGCACACGTTAAGCAATATTACGTTCTAACACTACATATAAAGAAACTTTTGTGGACCGACTGTAGTAACAGAAAATGTAGTCATCAACTATGAAAAGAAGAATCAATCAATATAGAAAACGATGCAACAAAGCACACTGATAACGAAATGTCTAAAGTTTCCAACTTTAGAAGTAATGAATTATTACGTGTCATACTAGATTGTCAAAACTTTGGCCTCCATTACGTAGCGGTTGCTAAAATCTATCACGTTAACCAGGCCACGTTACTATGTTAGCTTTTCTACACATTAGTTCACACACTGATTGTCAAACGAGCATGATCAATACTGAAAACAGATGTATCGGATCCACGGCTATTGATAATCTCCACAGGCATAAGTTCACTCATCCCTGAGAGACCATTTATATTAAGAGGAACAAGAAAACAAAAGTCAAACCCGCTGCTATAACTTCGTTCATACTCATCCAATCCAAGTCTTTTTGCACCGTGTAAGCTTCCACAGCTAAAACTCGATCCAAAGGCTAAACTCCAAGGAGCTATCTGAAAATCCATAAATGAATGTTTCTGAAGAAGAAGGTTCACATGCACTTCGGAAGTATACCTAAAAATCCACACTTTCAACTCCTACCCCCCATTTTTACTCTTCTTTTCTTTCTCATGTTTTTTTTTCGGGAGGTACAATCGTCTTACAGAAGAAAGACCTAAACACAAACGACCATAAAACGTATCTTGATGACAAATTAGATCACAATCCACTAGCCATGAAAAGGTTTAAACTGAAACTGAGTACATCTTAGCTTAAAAAATGACGTCACGAATTTAAAAGCAAAAATTAATGCAGAGAAACTAACAATCATGGAGGCTTGATAACAAGCAATAGAAAATTGAAACAGGCTACCCTGCATCATGCCAAAAACTGTAAGAGGTGAAGTGGAAGAAGACGAAGAAAGAAAAATGTGGCACTGCGTGAGAAACTTGAGTGTTGGAGTGTGTAAAAAAAAAATTATAAGCACACCCCTCTCTATTTGCTGGGCGTTGATGATACTCGCTGTCAGCTGCCTGGGATTTTCTTCTCTCTTTGAACTGCAAATCCACGCGAGGAGGATGGGCGTGGACTGCTTTCTTATTGTTGGTGCTTTCCTCAGGGGCTCATTTCTTTTCTCTTTCTACCTGCAGTCTTTCGATTCGCCGTTTAATTTAAATTAGGTTTCGGACTCCGTCACATTCACTCGCTTATTCCCCTTCGCTACCTAACACCCAACGACCCTGTATCAACCTTTTACTTATACAGCGCGTGTTTTTTTTTCTTTCTTTTATTTCTTTCCGTTCTTTTCCTTTCTGAAAATAACTAGCGTTATTTAAATGTCCTATAAAGTACAGCATGCCTATTACAGAATACACGCGACGATATTTGTTGTCGTGTAAGGAACAGCACGGCATGTCCGTCTAAGAATACATGTGAAGATATTTATTGTAGTGTAAGATACGGCATGACACGCGATTTGTTGTTGATTTAATGATGACCTGTCACAAGATGGGGGGCGTACATTCATTGCACGGTTGTACAAATATAGATGATTTGGTTCGACGCATTTATACCACAAGGGTGTTACGCATGACTTGCTACCACAAGGGTGTTACGCATGACTTGCTTGAAAGAGAGGGTATCGCATCTGTAACGCCCCCAAACCCCGGGTCTGGTTGTGCTAAAATGTGTCATAAATTATCCGGTCAACTGTTTAGACTGTCGTTCTCGCTTGGTCTAAAGCGGCTTACCCGAGTTGACAAGACATTTATGTCTCACACTTATATGAAGGTGAGCAGGACTTTACTTACCGATGTGGAACTTTACATTCTCCCCCATAAGGGGACCCGGCGTCCTCGCGGGATGGCAAGCTTGTCCCAATTCGTACCTACTATAGGATTCTAGAGGAGGCCCCCACCGCTTCTCACGGTGTGGCACTTAGTTCCGTATGATAGTCGGCTCTGATACCATTCTGTAACGCCTCCAGACCCCGGGCCTGGTTGTGCTAAAATGAGTCATAAATTGTTCGGTCAACTGCTTAGACCATCGTTCTAGCTTGGTCTAAAATGGCTAACCCGAGTTGACAAGACATTTATGTCTCAGACTTATATGAGGGTGAGCATGACTTTACTTTACCGATGTGAGACTTTGCAGTCTGACATAGTTCTTACTGCGCGTTGATATATTTCTCTTTATCATAGTGCTTTCACTCGTGGTTCTTCGTTCCTCAACTCGATGACTTTTTGTTTTATCTTGACACCTAGCCCCGCTTTGGCTTGTTAGCTGCGCTACCTCTGCTTTGGAATTGAAACAAAACCCAATGAGCCAATTTACATATGAAAGAAAAATACATGCGGCAAAACCGCATTCAAGACCAACGATCAACACAGGGAAATCATTGGCATTCATTGAGGACATATTAGTTACTTTCGAAGACGAATTATGAGTGCGCTTGTTTTGGGGTTAGGTCTGGGTTTGGGGTTGGGTTTAAGGCACTTCATCAATCATTTTTTATAATTTCTCTAATCAATTATTTCTTCAACTACAAATAAAAAAATATTAAATCATCTCTCACAATTTCACTTTATTTACTTTATTACTCCCTCTGTTTTTTTTTTCTGTCACATTCCAGAATTTGCTCTTTTTTATTTATCTATCATTTTACATTTTCAGTGCATCATTTATTATGTTTTCCTCATTTACCAATAAAGTAATTACATCTCCAATAAAAAAAATATTTTCAATACTAAAAACACATTTACCAACAAAATATTTACATCTTCAATAAAAAAAAATATATTTCAATACCATATTTTAGACATATAATTACTTTCTTAATCTGTGTGATTCTTCTCTCTGCGACATATAAATAAAAACGGAGGGAGTACCTTTTTTACCATTATTTTATTCATTATACTACTATTTTATTTCAATTTCTCTCACCAATCATTTCGTTATCTACACAAATTTAAAAAAAAAAATATTTTAACTTTATAATCATTACTTCAATCATTTTTATCCCCCAACCCAACCCAACCCAACCCAACCCAAAACAAACGGAGGCAAGGCTTGATGCAGGAATAGTCCACTAAAGGGAAAGGCACTGCTAACTATCTCCTCTGGCTTTTTATATTCATGCCTGCAAAATGTGTGCATTAGTATTTTTTTCGGTTTGTGAAGTTCATCTATTGAGATTCTACTTGTATATTGTGCCTTCGCACCACCAAACAAAAAAATTGTAAAGACACGCCTAGTGGTTGCTTCGACTTTTGTGTTGAGGATAGATCCTAATTTTCGTCTATTTCTTGATGTCCATTTCATCGTTTTAACCTCTCAATGCAATCCAACAGGTATACCGTCTCAGTAGGCCTTTATGTGTTCTCTTATCTCAATCAAAGGATTGTCCCCACCACTAAATTATGATTTCTTGCTCTTCTTAGAAAACCCCTACGACTACTGAGCTTTAGTTCTTCTTAAATTTAATACCCATTAAGATTCTTTCTTTAAGGTCTAGCTCATCCCTATCCCTTGTGTAGTGTATGTGAATCAGGTGTCTGGAAGTGCCACTGCAAGTACCACCAAGCAGGCGGCACTCATGCCAAGGCGACGGTACTCATGCCGATGCTTCGGTGCATCGGATGTCAACTAGTACCAATTCGATCATATTGTATACGAATTATTTTACAACATGATCCGGATCGAACAAAAAAACTAAATGGTAAATAAGTGTGATTTAATTATATAAACGTATTTTAATTGTTCAAACGAATGAGTCTATGATAGCACTGTAAAGAAATCGATCCGGTTTTGCAACGGAACTTAAAAATACGACAATAAATAACGACTTCATTATTAATTCCACTACAACATACTGTAGCAAGCATAATAAATCATTACTTGATTATCGCATAACCACAATTTAATTCTAGTAGGTCATTCATATGTGTCTGGCTCGATAGACTTCCGAATATGATGGTCATGAATATAAAGTGCATTTACCAAAATACCTTTCCATATTTAACGAGTGTGATTGATATATAGCAATGTGTCATGACTCCCGATTATTGGAATAGTCATGTGCTACTAACTATAATATTTTTATGAAACAGTTACCATGTGGATTTTCACGTTTTAACACTATTGATGTTTCTCGTCGATAGCGCGATCATGCGGTAGTGATTGGAGAGTCTGATGACAAATTATACTAGTTCAATCATATTGTGTACGATTTTTTTTCACAACATGATCCGGATCAAACAAAAAACGAAACAAAGAATAATTGCGTAATTTAATTAAACAAACGTATTTTAATTGTTCAGACGAATGAGGCTCTGATTCCATTGTAATGAAATCGATCGGGTTGTGCAACGGAACTTTAAATACGACAATAAATAATTTTATGAATATTAATTTCACTACAACGCATTGTAGCAGGCATAAAAATCATTACTTGATTATTGCATAACCACAATTTAATTCGATAGGTCATTCATATGTGTTTGACCTAATATGCTTCCAATATGTTGGTCGTAAATATAAAGTGTATTTATCGTTCTTAAAATGGGGCAACATGTAGTAACACATGTAGTAGCATGCGCGTTTTTGTCCTTTTCAATCACTATCTTTTTTCTTGTCCTTTTTCTTCATTTTAGATAAAAAAATACTTTAACCTTTTCAAAATATTTAATGATCGCGATTGACATATTGCAATGTGTCATTAACCCCTAATCATCGGAATAGTCATGTGCTACCGACCACAACATTTTTTGTGAAATGGTCAACGTGTAACTAGAATCATTTTCGCATAATATCCATACAATAATTATTTGAGTATCAAGACATCAACAACCGTATTTTATAATCGGAATATTATATTCTCTCGAAGTAACACTATTTCCACTTTGCAAAGACTTCCCGAAATAAAGCATTCCTTATAAAAAGACCCTTTTATATCAGTCATATTATTTGGACACGAGAATTCCCGACAAACGACATAAATATTATGCATGCTTCAATAATACATCCAATCACTACCATATGATCACCCTGTCGAGGGAAAACCTCAATGTGTAAAAACGCGACAATCAACACCACAATACTATGGATAGTTACACCACCACCAAAGATACGTGACACTTAATAAAGTAAGTGTGTCATCTGACGTACGCATTCAACAATCCATGTTCACGTACAAGTCCAAGTTTCCCCACATTTTGATATATGAGAGCTAACACAATTCCACAAGATAAAAGACATTTTATACGTGCTAATCTAACTGTCCTATTAGTGTCCTGTTTATAATACATACGACTAAATATATTTAAAAACTAAACCATTTACTGTGCATCGAGATCTCATCAATCATAATGGACATTATGGATTCTTTGATCATGGTTTAACTAACCACGTTATAATACACAATATTAAATTAGTTTGTTAAACAAACAAATATATAAAAATTAAAATGCTTTTATTATTCATAATAATAAGGTTACACAAACATAAACAAATAGTAAATGACCCCGTTCCAATTGAGTTTATGGCACTAAACCATCATTAAGGTTTATAACTATAGAATATAGATCTCTGTTTTAAAAAATAAGAACCATTATTTACAAAACCTTTCGAAACAAAAGTTTTTGACTTATTATACTACTAAACATTAATTGACCGTAACGCATGAATGTGAATTTTCCAAGAACACTATGTCATACATATTTGTATACTAAAAAATCATCATGCTCTGACTAACCTTATTGTACACACAAGACTCGTCTTAATATCAATCACATATTACGTTATGACATTTAACGGAAACATAACGCTTGATGTTAAATCATATTACAAATCGCAAGTGTCACATTACTATTGAGTTACTATTGAGTGAGAAATAACCAAAATACGACGTTTTGATCCTTTATATTTTCTTATTTTTTAAAAACTAGCCTACATCCTTTTCATAATGACATATTTGATCCATGAACTATATACTTTTGTTACACTTGTTTACACTTAACATAATCAACAATGGCTCAATTTGTTAGTGTCATTAAAGTGTAACCAAAAACATATTTTTTTTTTGGATGATTTATTCGCACCATAGTTGATTTACCGCTACATCACTTTACCATTTTTACCACACAAAAAAAAACAAAATATACCCTTTACACCACAATGAATTTGAAACATTTTTCATTATTTATTTACACTATATTTCTACTTTTATACCACACTTTTATACTTTATTTCTACTCCAAATATTTATTACAAATTAGTCCTTTAATTTTACATATCTTAATGAATCCAGTCAATTCCACTTCTTTTCTTCATCCATCTCATATTCTCTTCCAACACCACCACCCATTTCCACCATATCCGAATAGCTCATTGCTCATGGTTAATCTCACATCATCACAGCAATTTTGAGAAAAAAAATCTCTTCGTCCCAGCTCATCATCACATCAATTACAACAAAAAAATATCCCTATTATACCTCTCAGCTAGAAAAGACTCAACTCCTTCACCCAATTTCCTGTGTTGATGATTGTGAAATGAGTTCAGTCCATATTCGGGTTCAAGTCGAAGTCCTCGTCCATACCTTCTGGCGGCGGCGGTGGTGATGCAATGGTAGATTTCCTTCAAATTCCCATACATTTTGAAAGAAATTTTGCCATTGCAGCTGTAAAAGTCGATTTTCAGGTACCGGATGGGCCGTAAAGCATGTAACTCTGTTTCCTCCGAGTCGATTGTAACACTGCTTGGATTTTAAAAACTTTCTAATTCCAATTTCCCCTTTTCCTTCAAATCTGCTTCCATCACCACCGTTTCAGTCCTCGCCGGATGTGTAAACGGAACCGAAATCTACTGACCTTTACCTTTCATTCCATTTTCAACATAAATAAATTTTGAAGAAGAAGGTTTTTTTAAGGAAGAAGAAGAAGCTGAAAAAAAAAAAGAAGAAGCTGAAAACAGGAGAGATGGGGGAAGCGGGGGAGCAGATTTTTGTTTTTTTTGGGTGTTGGGATTTTGTAATTTTAAAAAGTTCGGGGAAATATAAAAATCTTGTGATAGTGAAATAGGTTTGGTAAAATTGTTTTTTTTTTTTATTTAAATTTTTTGAAATAAAAATGTGGTGTATTGATACATTTGAAAATCTTAAAATAATCGATGTGGTTGAAATGTAGATGTCACATTTTTCTATTGAAATGTGGTGTAGGGTTAGACCCCCTCCACCTTCACTTCATAAGCAATTTGTCGGTAATATTATAGGCCATTGTGGAGTAAACTTTTTTTCTTCTGACAAATTTTGCTTTGCCTGCTGTGATAACTCGGGCCATTGTGGATGCTCGTGATAGATTTGGTGTGGTGAATAAAGTCTCCTTTCTTTTTTCGAAAGTAAAAATATATAGATAAAATTAAACGACGAAAAACGTAATTATGAAAATGAAGGACCAAAACGTAATTTTCCCAAAAAGTTATTTTTTTACTTTGATCAAGAAGATCATAAATTTCAGGAGATTATAAATTAGAACACATAATACATATCAATATATTTAGGGGATTCTATTTGGACCCCCCTATTTACTACTTGCACCATATTAATGAATATTTTTTCGGGTGAAAAAAACGTCACTCACACTGGTGTTCGTTGTGTAGCACACCAACGTCGGTGTTATTGACGTTGGTATCACTAGAAAACTGTGAGGTGAAAAGTCGTGGATCGACGTTCTAAGATTTAACACTTTTTATATAGGGAACGTCGTCCTTTTGGTGTTCTTTGTGGAACACCAACATCACTGTGACTGACGTTGATGTTCCACAAGAAACACCAGTGTGACTGATGTTCCCTATATAAAAAATCATGTGGTGCAAGTAGTAATTTTTTGTGGTACAAGTAGTAAGTGGGTGTAAATAGTAAATAGGGGGTCCAAATAGAATCCTCCTATATTTATTACTTTTGCCATTGATGCATTGCTCCAGTGGTAATTATTGTGGCCACTTAACTCGAATGGTAATTATTGTAGCCATTTAATTCGGAGTATCCGGATTCGAGCAATATTGAGGATAAAAGTGCATGCGCGTATATTTTGTTTTCGAAAAAGAAAAAGAAACTTTTGTCAACAAAAAATGAAAATAAAAATAGGGGATTCTATTTGGACCTCCCTATTTACTACTTGCATCTACTTACTACTTATACCATAAAAAATTACTACTTGCACCACATGATTTTTTATATAGGGAGCATCATCATCACATCCTTTGGTGTTCGCTTGTGGAAACACCAACGTTAGTTAACGTTGGCGTTGGTGTTCCACAAGCGAACATGATGTGTGACTGACGTTCCCTATATAAAAAAGTGTTAAATCTTAGAACGTCAGTCCATGACTTTTCACTGGTGTTCCTAGTGGCATACGTGACATTTTTTTCACCCGAAAAAATATTCATTAATGTGATGCAAGTAGTAAATAGGGGTCCAAATAAAATCCCCAGTAGTGCTACATCCACTACAACTACCTCCACAACATCATCCACAACATCATCCACACCACACATTTAGTCAGGACCCACAAAAAAAAAAAATTTCTCTCTCCAATCTGTGGACAGGATCATCCACAACATCATCCACTACACTTTTGTGTAGTGGACATAGCATTTTCCTAAAATCCCCCTAAAAATATTACTTTGCCGCAGGTTTGCCGTTTGTTCGCATCAGCATGACGAAGCGGCGGTACTTCGTCCGTCTACTGGGCCTTTTTGAATTCCCAGTCAGATGATCTCATCCTCTGTAAGTATCTAATCATGTCAGTCGTTGCCTCGATTCTCTTTTACTTGAACTCGTCTGGTCCGTTTTTTGTCAATCCTAAAAAATAATTAAGAAATAAATAGCACATGCGCGTGAATTGTAGTAGATTCATGCTTTCGAATTTCGATCTAATTCGTCTGCTGATTTTGTCTGCTGGTTTCATTTATGATGATTTAGAATTTTTAGGCGATGAGTCCTAGATCCAATTTGTCTGAAATTGGATTATAAATATTGGGGAAGATGCGTTGAATTGTTCTGTAAATGTGCATAAATTGTGGTGAATATGGTAGATGTTATGATAGAGGAAGCAATCAACAGAGATGGTGGAATTGACCCTTCTCCTGCTGATGTTGATAAGGATTCAGTGTTAGAACCACATGATGGTGTTGAATTTGATTCCCATGAGGCTGCTTATTCATTTTATCAGGAATATGCCAAGTCTATGGGGTTTACAACCTCTATCAAGAACAGCCGTAGGTCGAAAAAATCTAAGGAATTCATTGATGCTAAATTCGCTTGTTCTAGATATGGGATTGCACCGGATTCAGATAGTGGGAGTAGTAGGCGCCCGAGTGTTCGAAAAACGGACTGCAAAGCTAGTATGCATGTTAAGAGAAAGAAGGATGGGAATTGGTATGTTCATGAGTTCATAAAAGACCATAATCATGAGCTCTTACCAGCTCTTGCTTACCATTTTCGTATACATAGAAATAAGAAACTGACGGAAAAGAACAACATTGATATTCTACATGCTGTGAGTGAACGTACCAAGAAACTGTATGTTGAGATGTCTAGACAGTCTGGTGGAAAAAGTTCAGACATAGCTTTCCAGAAGAATAGCTTGGCTTCTCCGTTTGATAGAGGAACAAGTCTAGCATTGGCTGATGGAGATGCACAATTAGTGCTCGAGTATTTCACGCATATTCAGAGACAAAATCCCTTTTTCTTTTATGCAATTGATCTGAATGAAGATCAGTGTCTGAGGAACTTGTTATGGGTTGATGCAAAGAGTAGGAAAGACTACAAGAGCTTCAACGATGTCGTCCTCTTTGACACCACTTACCTCAAAACCAATGAAAAATTGACACTGGCACCTTTTGTTGGGGTGAATCATCATTTTCAACCTATGTTGTTTGGATGTGGATTGGTGGCTGATGATACTAAATCCACATATGTCTGGTTAATGAAGACTTGGCTCAGGGCAATGGGTGGACAGGCACCTAAAGTGATAATTACTGATCAAGAAAAATCACTAAAAGCTGCCGTGGCTGAAGTTTTCCCGAATTCTCGTCATTGCTATGCTCTATGGCACATATTGGAGAAAATCCCTGATACTCTTGCTCATGTTATAAAGAAGCACGAGAGTTTTATGAGAAAATTCAACAAGTGCATTTTTAGTGCCGTCTCAGAAGAGGAGTTTGATCTCAGGTGGTGGAAGATGGTTGGAAGATTTGAACTGCATGAGAATGAATGGGTTCATTCTCTATATGAAGATCGTAAACATTGGATTCCATTTTATATCAAGGATACATTTCTGGCCGGAATGTCAACAACTCTACGATCTGAATGTGTGACATCTTTCTTCGACAAATACATTCATAAGAAGATCTGTCTGAAAGAGTTTCTAAGACAGTATGGGACTATTCTCCAGAATAGGTACGAAGAGGAAGCCATGGCTGACTTTGATACATGGCACAAACAGCCAGCACTGAAGTCACCTTCACCTTGGGAGAAACAAATGTCAACCATTTACACTCATGCAATATTTAAGAAATTTCAGGTCGAAGTATTGGGGGTAGTTGGATGTCATCCTAAGAAGGAAACTGAAAATGGAGGTGATATAACTTATAGAGTAGAGGATTGTGAGAAGGGTGAGAAATTCACTGTGGTATGGAATGAGGCAGCTTCAGAGGTTTGTTGTTCGTGTCTTATGTTTGAACTCGAAGGTTTTCTTTGTAGACATTCAATGATCGTACTACAAATGTGCGGTCTCTCTAGCATCCCTATGCATTACATCCTAAAAAGGTGGACAAAAGATGCAAAGAATTTGCAATCAGTGGGAGTGGAAACAGAAATAAGTGAATCGAGGGTGCAAAGATACAATGACTTATGCAGACGTGCTATTGAACTTGGTGAAGAAGGTTCTTTATCGGAGGAAAGTTACAGTATTGCTTATCGTGGACTAGTTGAAGGCCTGAAGCTTTGCCTACGTGTTAATAACAGAAATGCTGCGGAACCTAGTGGCAATTCCACTTGTCTCCGTGATGTAGAAAAGGAGAATCAGGGGACCTATCCCACTAAGTCAAATAGAAAGAAATATACAAACAAGAAAAGAAAGGTTCATCGCTAAATTCATCATAACTTTTTCATTACTTTGAATTTGTTTATCTTGTAGTTGCTCAATTTGCAAGGCTTGGACTGTTTATCTTGCTTTTCAGGTGCAATCAGAACCGGAAACTGTGGTACGGGAGGGTCAAGGCAGCTTGCATAAGGTTGTTTCTCCTTAGTTGCCTTTTTTCTTGTTAACGTTATGATTAGAGACTTAAGACGGGAAAACTGATTTATATTATCCTCCTGCATACAATTCTTGTTTCATAGGAAAATCTTGGCTCGGCTGGAATAACCGTAAATGGCTATTATGGGACCCAACAGAATGCACACGGGGTGGTAAGACCTTCATAACCTCAGGCGCACATCATCAATTTAGTCTGGACTTTTCACTTGAAGTAATGATTCATGTATTAAGTAACTTCTTATGTGTAATTTTGTTATCAAACTCAATAGCAGATACAGTTAAACTTGATGGAGCCACCTCGTGAGAATTATTACTATTATCAACAAAATACTCAAACATTAGTACGTGTTTTCTATCTGTCCGTGCTATTTTTTCATGTTGTAGTAACTGCTGGTTAATAGATTTACATATATAAAGAATGTAATTCAATTGCAAGTTCCTATGAAGGAATTGTGATGAACTGATGATATATTTATGATTTACAGGGAGATATAAATTCAGGTGGACCTGGCCATGATTTGTTTTTTTCAACTCAACAGAGCATGCCATTGGTAACTTATTTTCCATCATATCCCTCCGTGCCTGGATTTTTTTTTTAATAGTAATTCTTTATTCACTTGTTAGCGTATGCAGGGACAGCTTGATTTTAGGCCGGAAAGTTTCATTAATAGTTTGCAGGTCTGTTAAATTTACGTAAAATATAACGTTGTAATGCATGATTATGTTTGTTTTGGAGGGCTTAATGGAAATCCTTGCTTTATTAAACTAGGACGAGGCCCCAAGAGCTGGAAGTTATCCAAAGGGAGTGCAAAGCATTCCTGAAAATTGTGCTCCTCGGTGACTTATACCTGCCTTGTATAGGTAATTTCCGGTTGTGCTTTGTAAATGGAATCTTTAGCTGCATTACACCGGCTTACTTTGTTGACACATCAAAAACCGACTTTTAAAAGGTTTGGTTGATAATGACTTATTAAAAGTTTATCATATGGGGTAAATAAACGACCTTACAAAAAGTAGGATGTACATAGTCGACTTTTTAAAAGTGGATTTTTGTTGTGTTGCCATATGATGCCGGTGATTTCAACAGGTCTTTTTTAAAATTTGCCTACTTGTAACGATGTGTTGTGTGATGCAAACTTGATTCGCTATTTCTTGCTAAACGCAGTTTCAGAGAATCAGGTTTTCTTTTCTACGAGCGAGTAGAATGTAACATTTTTTCGGCAGCATATATGGAATCTATGGTTGCAGAATAAAAGAGAATCTTTCAGCTTTCAGCTTTCAAAGCATACCAACTGGGCAAAAGGGGTATTTGTAATTTAATCAGCCGTAACACTTAGTTCTTTACACAGTCAAATGCTTTATTACTAGTTTAGTTGTACCTTAAGATTTCCTTGATATTGTAATAACAATATTTTCTTAATGACCATTTTCTTTTATCACATAGTTGAATCCAAAATGATTTCGTTATGACATGTATTAGGTAAAATCCCCTACCTCTTTGTAAGGACGTGTTTTCTCTTTTCCAAAAATAGCTTTTCCTTTATGATGTAGACTGTGCTGAAACCCAAGAGAGAGACCGGTCGGGTCGGATGATCCGGACTTCCAAAGTTGGGCCAGGTCCAATGTAAGCCCAATTATGATCATGGTCCGATAACTCATTTGTGAGTGCCACGTGAACAAGTCCGAGTCGTATTTTATTCAGTTGGCCGATTGAACTTGAGATAGCATCTTGTTTTGTCACGATGCTGCAGTCCACCGATCACCGATTAGGAAAAGGCAGGATATTCAACTTCTTTTATTCTTTTTGTCGTTTTCCCATTTTCATTTGCATTACTATTAGTTACTACAACAAATTTCCTTCCTGTCTATTTTTCTTTACCCACTCTTGGCGATATAAATAATATTAAATAGACCTTAGCCGGCAGCCATGGCCATGCTTCTTTATTTATTCTTTTCTTTTTTCCAGAAAGAATAAAATGGGCGGTCGACATTTACTATATGAGAAAGCCAGAAAAATTAGGTGTAGTGACGTTTACACAAGGCTCCTCTTATTTTTTTATTTTAATTTGATATATATATATATATATTTATATATATGATTAAATGGAATCAGAAAGATGAAGAAAATGGCAGCAAACAATGGAATGGCGTTGCTGGTAGGCATCTTATTATCATGCTTTTTCATTAATATTGCTGCGGGTGATGCTGATGGTTATGCAGATTTGGATACAGGAACAACTACTTTGGATAATCATTTACCGATTCGTAAGTCTTTATATTCCATTTCTTTATATAATGATGTTATATATCTTCTACCTAGAGTTATATTACATAAAATCTTTCCATTCTCTTTTTTTGATAAAAAATCTTTCTATCCTCGTCCGTGATATATAATTGCTGCACCATGAAATCCAGTTTATTTCAAAAAAAAATTGGTAGAACTTATTTTTAATTGGTTCTCATAAAATAAATCCTCCTTAAAAAAGGTTGGTGGTCATATCACATGATTAACGAGTAAAAGTGTTGAAAAGCTGGCGTTGTTGAGTTAATTATTACCAGTGCTCCTTCTGTCCCAAAATATAAGTCCACACTGATTAAAAAGGTGGGTGAATGTCATAAATTCTATCTATCGACAACTGATTAAAGTACCCTTTAACAACTTGAAGGCAATTATGTTTTTTCGAATAATTATGTTTCCCTTCTCCAACTCTCTCTCTCTGTTGATGCTCATAGAAAGCAATTGCAGGCCCAAATCAGTCTTCTTCACTGCTGGAGATCAACTATGAGCCACAACCAAATCCTGAATCAACGTATGCTCCTCTTTGTTTCTATTGTAGCCATTCAACTCATGCTGATTGCTTTTTTGCCGTTATATATATATATATATATATATGATCCTTTTTCTCTCGGAAAAATAATTGTTCAACTAGCAGGCAATTCATTTGGTTGCATGTATTCTCTCCGTCCCATAATATAGAGTCATTTTTTGCTTTTTAAACTTTTCCGGTATTATAACCAGCACCAATTTTCTCTTTAAGAATCTAAAATGAAGATTTTCTTTTACTTGTGTCAATTCTACGAGCAACCTTTTTTTTTCCGCAATGATTTTGATTATAATTTTTTCCTGAAAAAAAAAATCAGTTATGGTGGTTGTTCCGTCTGCTAGCACTCTTCCTGCTGCGGCTAATAAGCCCTAAAGGGTTTGTGAAGGGGATGACGTTTGTGGCGATTAAATTGCACACTACTAAAGAAGAGGGGAGTTCTATTGCTGTTAGTGTTGGAGCTCTAGAAGTGATGTGGAAGTGTTGTACTAAATTTTGTGAATGTTTAAGAAATGAAATGTTTTTTTAGGGATTATATGTCATTTCTTAAATTCGCATTAAAATCGTAGGGCTTTTATGTATTAAAATAGTCTTCCGTAATAAAGACTCTTTGTACGTATTAGAATTTCTCTAAAGAGGGTAAGAAGGGCTTCATGGGTAGTTCGTGAGACATGGTGCCTGAAAAACCAATAATTTATTGTTTTGATGAAATGAATTGACTTCGATTATTTGATCCAATGACTATTTGCATAGTGGTATTCATTTAATTAAACATCAAGAGGGCCAAGTCCCATACCCTAGCGGTTGCAGCTAGGGTCTACCCGGGCTCTCGAGTGAGATGACCCGGGTTCAATCCCCCTCCCCCGTAGATTAAAAAAAAAAAAAGCTTTCGTCCTAGTGGAAAAAAGAAAGGAAAAAAAAAAAGGAACATCAAGAAAAATCTCAAAAGTTTCATTGTGTGATAATAAAACTTTGTGCATGAGTTATGAACGGAATTATTGACTTTATGATGATACTTCTTAAAAATAACGTCTGTGGACTAAATGAAGTTCAAGATCTTACCGTTGAACCATCATTAGTGCCCTAGACACTCGGAGCGTGATAACCTTATTCGGGTCGTAGTAATTTTGTAGTAATTTTGTATTGAGAGAATCTAAGTAAATCATAATATGATCGTTTATGAATTTAATTTCAATCCTAAAGTGATTATAGACTCGTCATTTTCAAAGGTGGTGTTTGACGTGACGTTAAAATTAGCTTAATTAAGCTTTCATATGTCCATATTCGCATAATTAGGGATCGGAATCCGGGAATGTAAGATACAAATATGGAGTTCATTCTTTCCCGCGTGAAACATAGAAACAGTTCCCCCATTTGTTAATTCTAGAACTGATCGAGTGGCCGAATTGATGATATTGATCCTGAACATCAAACACTTGGGATAAGATGTTATGAAAAGGTCATAGAGAATGAGTGCTAGCAGACGGGACAACCACCGTATCTGATGCATAGTTCGATATCTGGAAAAGTGCAATCCCGGACTTGTTGTGATGATATAATACCAAGATTAATAAGCAGGGTATTTCAATTGAAGAGTTTTGTTGATTACTCGATTTATTGAAATTTCTGGTTATAGGCTCATTGTCTTCCGTTTGGTTTCCAATATACACGTTGAAACCGATTCTATATAATACTGTTTAAACGGGAAATGTGTTTTATGTATCTAATGGATTAAGCCAAATGCTATTTATAAGATAAATAATAAAATAATTAAATGGAAAAAATTGGTCTTCTATTTAATTAGAATTTTGACAGTATTCAATTATTTATTACATGGAAAAATAGTTTATCTATTTAAATAAATCATGGATTATTTATAAGATAAATATCGGTTAAAATGAGAAAATTACAAACTCGTAGCCATTTCTAAAAATGATTTCTATTCAAGTAGAGATTCTGATACATTCACCTATAATAAAGATTTCAAAATGGTATTAGAGTATGTGTTAAAAAATAAAAAATAAAATCTGGTAAAAGACAATAAGGCAAATGCTGCATTATTCTTTTATGTCTTTCCATGATAGTTGTTCCTCTTCTTCAGTTTGCACCACAATCCATTTTTAGTGTGAATGGTCGCCCCGGTTACAAGCTCAATGGCATCAGGTGAACCTTTGAGTTCCACATCGAATTTCTGTAAGGTCATAGCCAACATTACAGTAGATTCCATGAGTGCAAATTGGTCTCCAACACATTTCCTGGAGCCTCCACCAAACGGCAAAAACGCAAAATCCGATACTATCTGATAACAGTAATAATTGAAATTATTAGTGCAGTTCAAAACAGTATAGGCTTGTCTTATTTCATTATTAGAACCATATTATCACTGTACATCACCTCATTTGGGTATAAAGCTCCAGGGCTGCGTGCTGGATCATAACCATTCCATCTTTCAAGATTCTCCGACTCTTTTTTAGCCAGAAACCTTTCAGGTTCAAACTCATTGGGTTTGTCCCATAAATATGGAGATCTATGAATATTATATACCTGAAAAAGATTTAGCAGCACTTAAATAATTCGAAGAAATTATATGTTCTCACAGAAACCGGTAAATGCATTTTCACAGAATCCAGTACTCACAGATATAAAAATATCAGTGCCACTTGGAATTTCATATCCACTTGCATTGCCGTTGTAACATTCTGCAAAGCCAAATATGTGTCATTAGATAGTTGTCAAGATTTGTCGAAAGAAGAGATTTGATGTTAGACAAAGCACTGAAGAGGTCCGTCCTTACCAGGTAACTTATCTGGTGACAGAGCACGTCTAATAAGTAAAGGAGGTTGTGGATACAAGCGTAGAGCCTCCAGAATTATAAGTCTTATGTACCTGCATGAATTAGAGACACATATAATTAAAAACCACCGAATATAGGAAAGATGAAAACATCACGAGCTTAGTTTGTGCTGATTGAGAGAATCCTGTTTAGATAATTTTCCCAGACGACTAACAACAGAGTCAATGATCACTATGAAGATAAATATTGGCAGTCTATGTGCACAATAGCAATTCAAAAAGCAAACATGGAATTGTGCAAAGAAAGTCCATTTAACGTATCCAAAAACTATATAAATCCTGGGATTCTGATATGCAAATTTCACTTCTCATGATTTTGTTTTGTGAAATCAAATATCATTTAAAAAAATACAAACGTAAATAACGCACAAGGCAGAGCAGGACGAAAGCTACCACCCTTTACAAAGATTTTTTCATTCAAGCTAAGGTTCAACGCACTTTCCCAGTTTGACTTATTTCTCCAAAACCCTGCATGAAAATTGATAATAGATAGGACTATTGTGACTCGTGACCCTTTTTTCTTCAAATGTAGATCAGTAGATGATACCTTTCTTGCCTAATTCCATAGATTATCACAGCTATACATAACAATCCAAATACGTACTGGAACTTAAACTCTCAGGTATACTCCAAGAACTCAGCTCTTCATTACTGCATGGGTTTTCACTCACACTATGCCACATAATAAACGTTCCTGAACGATTTGACCAGTTCTTCAGTCTACCTGGAATAGAGAAAGACAGAACAAACGTTCCTGAAATTCTTCCAGCTGAAACACAAGAAACATTGATTCTCAAAGATTTGTCCAGTTCTTCAGTCTGCCTAAAGTAGTAAGTCTACAGCTACACACAAGCCACATGATAACATCATATATCTGTATGAACTTCTTAGTCCAGATTCAGTTGAGTTCAGGGGAACGCTTGTGTTACAGTTTTGGATATCAGCGGCAAGTCCGACTGTGAATATAACTAACGCTAGCCAAGACCAAGAATCCATGATTTTGGAGTAGTCAATCTAAGATCAAAGAACCTATACACAAACAGCTTAAATTATCACCCTACCTTGAGGCCGACACTGTCCGGTGTCCACCATGCTTGATTACCTCACACACTTGGCTTCACAAGCTAATCTCGATTTTCCTTGTGAAACTGTCACTGCATGCATGAGCCAAGACACCCAAAGGGTCGCTGCATTTATGAGCCAAGACACTCTGAGGACGCCAACGATCAAACCAGACCAAAGACTTGTCATTTTCAATGCTAATTCTAATGTCAGGATGAATAGGGATGTGATATGCAATAATTTGTCTGACATATAAAAGTCCAGAGTCTTTGGTTTTACCTGCCAAAGAGATTTACCCTATAGTAATTAAAGTGTGGACCCACCTAACCCATGATAACTCCTTGTGCGCACGTATAATATAATCCACAAAATCTTCATGAAAATCTTTACTGACAATTCAGATGCTAGAATCCATTTTAACCATTAGGATGAATGAGGATTTTCGAAAGAAACAGAAGCATTGAGAAGAATGAAATCACTCTCATGCTTTGCATTTACAGTGTATGTCCAAAGCCTATTAGGCTGGAATCAGGAAACTCTTCTTGTATGTTGAATTGGCACAAAACAGAAACAATCAGAACTTATTCCATGATTTAGGGGGCCTGATTTAAGAACCCTAATCAAAACTGATAGGATAACATTTTCTATTTTCTAAGCATAAAAAAAAACATAATAATTATATTCATTGCACAAGATTCATATCCTTCAACCTTTAAAAGTAAATATAAACTATTGTTTCATTTAGAATAAGCACTAAAATCACAGCATTCATAGAACATGAAAAAACTTTAGCAAGGAAAGTTCATAGGCTACAAAAACTCACTCCAATTTCTTGACTGATTCAAAGGTAACTCTCCCTCCAGCAAGCACCGAATCAATTTCTTTTTGTGCTTTCTCCATTTTGCAGGGATACTGCAAGCAGTCAGCAGATACATATAAAAAGGATGTTCAGATGAATTGATAAAGAAGAATGAACAGGTATTCACTAGACTGTGAGTTCTTAATATATTTAACTTGCTGTTGAGACATACTTGTGCAAGAAAGAAAATCGCCCATGTAAGAACAGCTGCTGTCGTTTCATGGCCAGCAATAAGCATGGTCATCAGGTCATCCCTCAACTGTTGAATACACAATAGAGCAGATTTCAACGATAAGAATATGCGCCCAGTAAATGTATCCAAACTTCACAATTTGTAAAAAAGACCCAATATGTATCCAATGGAGTATCCATTCATCGCAGATCTTGAAAGGTATAGGAGAGGGAGGGTAAGCATATCAACGCATATAGTCATTGCACATCAATAATTATGTTAATTGTACAAGTCGTGCAGTAGAAATATATTAATCTATTTCATAGTAAGGCGTTCAATGGCTTCATGTTTCACATTTAATACACTTGAAAAATCAACCAAGATACGATAAGCTGATATAACCTACATCAGTTACACCTCATCGCAAAATGATTCAAAATGGAAATTCGTGTCATTTAAGAACCATGACTATCCAACAGAAGAGTGTTCAATACTATTAGATTATATGCATCTAAACGGAGAAAACTTAGGAGAAGTGGATTTAGCTGGAATTTAGATATCTACTTGTGTCTAGGTCGTAGTATTTTCGGAAGCTAAGGGGATTTTGTACATTTTTGTGTTTTTGATGTACCCCTGGTCTTGGATGTACAACTTTTGAAATGAATATAATTTTGTTAATTTACAAAACAACAACAAAAACCATGACATCATATTTGCAGCATACGTGTAAGGTGAACCTGAGTGCAAATGATATTTGCCGCCCAAACTGGTCTGAAGCCTAATGCCCACCAGTGTGATCTGTTTGTAGCAGGTGTATCTGATGAAAGGAAGCAGGCTATTGCATCTATGCTAGGTATTTCACTGGATTGTTTCCTGTCAATTACCTGGGGGTCCCTTTGGTATCTAAGAATCTTTCATATGCTTAATGTGGAGTCTTTCTTGACAAAATCATGTGTAAGATATTTTCGTGGTATAACGCTCTTTTATCATTTGCTGGCAGCATGTTTACATCTCTATCTATAGTCACAGGGCCAGCATGTTTTTCTTGCCTAGAAGAGTATCAAAGGAGAATAAGAGAATGCTGGCTGGCTTTCAATGGATCAGTGAACAGAAAAATGCAAGAAAAGTCAAGGTTAGCTGAAAAAAACTATGTTCACCTTGTGAGCAAGGTGAGCTGGGGCTGTTCCGTCCTACTCATCTAAATAATGCTTCTGTAATGAAGCTTATTTGCCGTATCTGTGAGGGCAAAGAGACAATGTGGATTCAATAGGTGCATATTGTATTCCTTAAGAGTAGCTCCTTCTGGCAGATCCAAACAGAACCCAAAGAATCTTGGAAGTGGGGGATGATTCTGGCCTTGATTCACCGAGTTAAACCTTTTATCAGAAAGCAGCTGTGCAGTGGCGAGTGCACCTATTTTTGGTTTGATCATTCGCACCCTTGGGGACAGATTAGGGGGGTCCTGTCAAACTCTGCTAAAAGAAAGTTAGGCAATGATCCTGCTCTCAACGGTGATAGTTTTTTTTGGAAATCAGGGCTGGGGTTGACCTAGGGGCAGGAGCACTGATGAGATTAGAAAATTTGTGACTTCTATGCCTGCAGGTTTGCTTTCTGGATGGGGGTGTTCGGATCTCGCGCTATCTAGACTCTCACTGAATCCAAAGAAAAGTGCACTTCAGAGTGATCTTAAGATTCAGTTGGAACATAGACAGGAGGTTTCCTGGGGTAAGGTGGTGTGGCACAAGAGGCATATACTAAGATATGCGTTCATTGTATGGTTGATGACTTGATGTGTAAACAGAGGCTTGCTAGTGTGGACAGAGTGATTAACAAGGGCATGCCCAGGAGAACAACGTGCTCTTTTGTACTGTGGAGGAAGAGTCATATTCTCCAGCTCATTTTCCAGATGGATTTGAAGGATGCTTCTGAAGGCTATAAAGCTGCAATGTGGAGTTACTGAATGGAGGGATGTTCTGATATAGGTAGGATCTCACCACTTTCAAAATAGATTTATATATATGATCTTCTGCTTCTGGGTACCTCTGTGGAGGTTTACATGGTGTAGAAGGAAAGAATTAAAAGGGTTTTCCGAGGCAGCCCACCCCTTTAATTATTGTGGAGACTGAAGTTTCCAAGACCATTAGATTGGCAGGCAGGAGACTAAATGCAAGCTCATCTTGGAAGTTGGAAATTTCAATCCTTTTTTCCTTCGATATTTCTACATATGAATATATGATAGATAAAAGGATAAGGATTCTATCTTAACCCTTGATATACTTGGATGTTGTAATGTGTAAAGTGTATTTTTTTCGTGTGGCAATGACAGTTTTACTGGTTATTAAAATAAATATATAAAAAAAAAACATACTCACAATCAAATTTTCAAGAATGGCATCTTTTTTTCTGAATTAGTAAAGTTTTCAATCATGAGGGAAGCAAAACAAAACTTACAAAGTGGAAAGGGGGCCATGAGAAGGCATGACTCAACCGACTAAATAAGTTAATTGTAAGAGAAACAATCATGTAACATGGTGGATATTCACCTGACGATCATCAACATCTGCTCCCCTCATGTCGACTAGAAAGCGCAACAGACTTGTATCCTGCCAATCTTCAGCAGTTATGGTTTATGTAACATTTGGTCCCAATAGCGAGTCTAAACAAATGGTAATCTATAGGATGACATTTACCTGAATCTTTGAGTAGTCCCTTTGCTGCAATTGCTCAACATCTGATTCCTGTTCCGAGACTTTATCAGTCTACAGACAACTCTAGTAGGGGAGGAGGGGAAAGGGAGGAGAGAGAGTAAGAGGGATCCCGTGGACTTTTGGACTCCAATACCCATCAAGTTTTTAATAAACCTTCGGCCAATCATCTAAAACAAATAAACACTGATGCAACCACAATATGGCAAATAGAAACTTGCAAAATAAAATAAAATATTATAGATGGATCTGGAAAGTGCATTTAATATACTAATTGTTGAATTATCATCTCTACCAAAAGCTTAAGCCTTGTGGAGAGATGGCAATTCAACAACATTGCCAACTCATATACTGTTCAAGTCGTGAGCCTCGTTGTTGGCCTTGTTGTGCCTTTGATATGCCTTTATGGGCTCTATGTTGACTAAAACTCTATGATATAGGCCGGGGGACGTGTTGAAATAAACTGTGTTTAGTATGTAAATTACCTAACTCGCCAACAACTTAAGCTTTGGGAAAGATAGTATGCCCTCCGTCCCAAAGTATAAGACATTTTAGCCTTGTGCACACAGATTAAGGAAGCTAATAAATGAACTATTTTGTAGTATTCTGATACAAAAACTTTTAATCACTAAATGAAGTTTACACAGACAATATATTTATGAGTTAATATGGGGTAGATAATAGGGGTTAAATAGGAAACAATGAATTAAATGTTGCATTGGTTTGTGAGAATGCTGTATAATATGGGCAAAATCAAAAGGCTAAAATGCCTTATATTTTGGGACAGATGGAGTAATTTAACACCAATTTTATTACTCGTGAATGAAAAGTTCTACCAATTTACAACCAAAAGAAAAGAAAAGGAAGTTCTATCCAACAAAATCTGGCTTTGGTACCTGCCTGCTCTCCTTTGCATTTCTGATAAGCACGTCAAGACAGTTATTAATTATCTTAAGGTCCTGCTGGAACTTCCGCTGCCTTGGGACGAGCCATCTAGCCACAGGTACTTTCCAGTAGGGTATGTAAAAAGTGGATCTATGTTCAGCTTCAAACAAAGTACCGTACACAGCCTGTAAATGTGAAAGGATTGTCTTAGGATTTGTTTGTCAGAAGCATAAACAGTTAGAAGAATAATTAAAGAGGAACTTATTCATAAATTACCAGAATCTAAAATATGAACACAGATGTATGCTTACAAAATCAGAGAAGGGTGTGTAACCTTAATCACGGGTGATTCTCTTGTAACCGAACCAAAGTCATAATTGAAAACTCCACGCCCAATAATATCTAGCGCTAAGCTGGAAAATTCTGCTTCAATGTCCAACTCAATGATCTCCCTGCCATATGTCTCTTCTACGGCAAGAAGATTTTCAAATTTGTCAATCGTTCTTTGGGAACATTCTGTAAATACTTTGACCATGGCTTCCAAATATAATGCATGGAATCCAGGAGCAATAACTGTATACAGAATCAGAAAGAACAAGTTATACTTTTGAAAGCAAGCGGAAACTAGCAGGATATCACTGGGAGGGGGGATGCAAGCATAGGTTTAGTGAAGTTTCAGTATTTCCAACATTTTATTCAATACATAGGGAGCACATGTAACAACTCAACCATCTATTGTTCGGAAAGGCCGACTTTTTTAAAAATTAAAAATAATAATAAGTCCGTTTGGACATGAATTTACCTGGGTTAGTTCTTATTCAGTGAATGAATTTTGGTTGAAATGTTGTTTGGATTGCATCGGGTTTCTTGTCAAATAAAAAAGATGTGATGTATAGTGAGGAGAAAAGTAAGAGAGAGGGAGAATATTACTATATTCAATGAATAAAGTTGTTTTATTTGGATTGAATGGAATAGAGAAATATACGGTATCGAAAATCACCTAATCCCTCTATTTTTTTGCCATGTAAAATGGGTTCCACCATACAGCCAACCTCAGGAATAGAGCTATATAGCAGTTGCGGTTGTTAAAAAGGGCAAAACATTTAGCGGTTAATAGTCCAACTGTAAGTGCAGATTGAGTCTGAATTAATACATTGAGGACTTCAATTTACCAGGACAAGTGTCCTGCCCAAAACATAGTCACCCATGTAGAGCCAGTGACAAAGTCTATTACCTATAGTGCACAACGATCGATTTTCCTCTAATTAAACATCTAAAAACATTATAAAAAAAATTAAAAAAAAATCATGCAAATAGAATATCTTTCTTAATCCTAGTGTGGAAGCTTATAAAAGATAGCAATCTCTCTACAGTAAACGATGAATCAGACTTAAATCAACTGCTATATTGCATAAAGAGTAAAAACAGTCCATACAGTTGTTCACCTCTTCTCCTCTGCTTCCAAGTGTTCAAGTCGGCAGGTATTAGCCCTTTTCCCATTATTGGTTCCAAAATCTCAGCAAGCATTCCCTGGAAGAAATATGTGCAATTGCAACCAAATTCAGAGTAATATGATGCGAATTTGCCTGTATGAATCTTGCATTAATATATTTTCGTCAACTTATGAAAGACCGACTTAGTTTGCAAAACATCCGGAAAAAAAATGGAGCAAAAGAGGATTCATCAACAACTAATGTCCCAGGTAGGTCATTCATCCATGTGCAGAAAAATCCTATTTCAAGATTCAGCGTAAGTGATGAGTAGCATCCAAAAAAGTCTGGTGTCTAAATTATGGTAGTAAATTTATTGTTAACTTTGGCCATAAAAGTGGGGTAAGAAAGCAGTAGACACGATAATCAGAAATCCTCTGATACACATTTGGCACGTCAACAACTGGGTACCACAGTCAATATCTAGGCAAAAGACCTGGAGCATGGAAGATTAAGGTGAACACAACAAAGGTTAAGGAGCCTAATGTAGCTCAGTCAGGGTGGAATCTACATCCACAACACCATTAGGATCTCAAATAGTCTTCTATAGCACTCCATTAACTACTTGACAAAGTTGAAGACTTGAAGGGAAAGAAAATCGTCAAATTCTCAAGCCCTGCTGGTACGGTACATCATTCTTCCAGGAGCATAGCACTCAAGAGTACCAACACTCGAATTTAAGGATGTTTTGGAATTTAAGCATGCATAAAGATGTCAAGAAGATAGTACATGTGATGGTAATGAATGAATAAAAGGAACAACATGTCGGGAATGTGAATTATGGAGTACAAGAGTGTTGCTAGTTAAGGCCAAGGGGGCATCAGACGCTACTATTATTAAAGCTTTTATCGATATTCAAAGATAAGGGTAGCAAAAAGAAAACATCTCCAGAATCACACCAGTAGACACAATACTAAAGTTAAAACTCAAACTATTTTGCAGCTATTTTTGGTCCAATAGGCTTTCAGTCATGAAGATACAGAGTATCCTAGGGATCATGCACACAAAGCTAATCAGAATCCCATTATGAAATATAATCCAAAAATAATATGTTATTTTAGGGTCCAGACTCCAGAGTACATTTTGACAATAATGTTGCATACTCAATTTTTTTTTGTGGGGTGGGGTGATCTACATCTACCTCCATGATTTTTCATTTAAACTGTGAAAATCCCATCATGAT
Organism: Gentiana straminea; assembly: GCA_036785695.1. NCBI lineage: Eukaryota > Viridiplantae > Streptophyta > Magnoliopsida > Gentianales > Gentianaceae > Gentiana > Gentiana straminea. The sequence continues at coordinate 7,350,313 of JAVUPR010000266.1, forward strand.
CCAAAGTATTCACATCTAACACATGTTTGTTGTGACAAAAATCTCCTTTCTATTATCACATAGATCATATTATTGAAGGACATAAATATCCTTCCTCCGTGTCCATCCGTCCCAAAACCCAATCCCTCCACCCTCTTCTTCTTTTTCAATTACATTTTTCATTAATGAGGATTAAAGAGTACATATAAAAGATATAAGCATGGAGACTATCCCACCCAAACTCATAGATAAAGCTATACGAAAGACCAAAACAACTATTAGGTAGAATTCATAAAGATTCTGTGATCTGTGAATCAGTTCACAGCTCTATTCAAATAAATATCATTCCTCCTGTCGGTCAAAATATCGTGTCTTCCAGACTGATACCTTGGTAGATTGAGAAAAAATTGTTAATCCTTCCCTTGCAAAGCTCATAATTTGTATCTGAAATCCTCAGCTATACAATTTTCTTATGAAACTTGGAACTAAGAAATTCTCCATATGAAACTTGGACTGGAAAATTGGTCACAAGAAGACCCTCAATAATGCACTCCAATTTCTTCGCGTGTAGCTGCATGTGAAGAAGTGCTCGTGTGTTTCTTCCAGCTGGTAACATATGTACACAAGCTGTCTTAAAGCTATCCCGCTCTTAAGTTTTACTTTGGCGCTAAGGCTATGGCTATGGTTACACATTGTATATCTTCGTAGAAATCTTTTCAGTCACACCTCTTTTGGCCACCATAGTTCTATAAGTATTTCTCTGGCATTCTATGACACTATTCGCTGTGAAGATTCTGGACTTAGAAGGCAGCCAAGCCCATCAATTTTTTGCATACGGTCTGGGACAGTTTCTGACTCCAGTTCTTCGTCCCAACATCTACCTACATGTCATTCCAATTCCTTTGTCTGAGTGCATTAGAAACCTTTGCTATAAATCCATGAAGCCTCCTCTCCTTTCACTCTCATTTTCCGTCACCTCTCCTCCCCTCTGTTTTCTATCATGTTTCCATCCATTTTCGAGCCCTTAAGAATAACATACTTCCACAACCGCCTCAGTCATTTTTTCCATATGGTGTAATTAGCCAGAGGAAGCCGTGCAAGAGGCTGGATATGTGGTACGGCAAAAAATGGTGGAGTCTTAACATTATTGCCTAAACTTGTCAGGATACCTCCTGCAACCGCGAAAAATATCAACATCTCGTTTATTTTACCCACGTTTTGTCATATCATACTTTCTAGCTTGACCAGGCTTCAGGTTGTTCGTGACCTCGAATGCTTGTCTAGTATTTGAACGCATTGGCTTTGCAACCTTCTTAAAGTTCGGATATATGAAGGAGAAGCTCCCACTAGGGCAGCGAAACACTATAAAAATCACCAAAGTGAATAAGGAGCATAAAGGCTTCTTTTGGGGGTACTTAGAACCTACTAGATATGCTGGCTAGAAGAATTTAGAGAGCAATGTAACCCCTCATCATTGGACTTTGGGCAAGAGGGGAGCCAGGAATTGAAGTTGGGGTGGGCTAGTGGACAATATTCAGATAGCTGAGTGCGCTGGATTAGGATTGACTAGTGGGTTGGGCTGGATTATAGGTTTTTTGGTATAAAAAAAATTGGGTAGGCTTAGCTCCTCTTAGTCCTTTGAATGACTCCGCCTATTACTGTGGGAGTGTATAGACATTTACGGCAGTTAATGATGGCAGCACAATCTTGGAGACTGACAGTCTCGGGCCCTTCAATCACTTCCAGAAACAATATAGGAAAGGGACAAGCAGTCCGAAATCTCCGGCCCTGAATCACCCCGAAGGACCTTCTCTCCACGCATCCAGATTTTTATCGGTACACCAACACTTGGGTCGGGAGTCATTAACTCTGATCTGTATCAAACAATGTACCTAAATTTGCCAGGATGCCTCCTGTGCCCATGCAAATTATCTTCTCACTGAAATTGAAATTCCTCACGAGTGCAAACTTGAAACCTGCACCAGATCAAAGCACCCTTTTGCAGTGAATGACTCCATTATAGGATAGCTGCAAGGGTGACGAAACAAACAGCCTCAAACGTCATTTTTGATCGCCCTCCAGGCAATTCTCATCTCATTGCACTGCTCTATAATAGAGGTCAACTATCAAAGCAATAGTAGTGGTGATTTTCTTCTTCTGTTTCATATATGCATCTAAATTCTATCACAGATTAAGGAACTAAATGAAATGGTTTTGACCACATCTTTCTATGTAACTCCAGAAGGGAACTTCACAAGTACTAAAAACATTTTCTGCCAAAGTTGGCATCAAAAGTGATAGCCTGCACTACTTATAAACCCTGATTATATTAATCCAAACCTTGTAGTCGACGACGATATTCTAACCACTCAATGGAATATGAAGAGCTTCTTGTAAAGCTTTTTCAGCTCAATTAGTGGGTTTCCAACTTAACCAAGTATAGCCCTGGAAGTTCTTTTTATGCTCATTTTTAAAATCTAAGCAACATCACCATGAAAATAATTGTTCTCGTGGCACCGGCCCCAAGCAGCAGTAAAAACAGTGCAAACTATATGAAAGAGTGTGTTATCTTGTTGAGATAATGTTAGAGAATCATCTTGGGAAGATATTATAGCTCATTAGACAAGAAACTCAAATAACAGGAGAAACTCAAGGAGCATGTTTCTGTACCTTGTCATAAGAGAATGCATTTTCACGAAGTATATGTTTTGCAACACTAGGATCTGATACAACCACAAATGCTTTTGGCCCAAAAGCAAGTTTATAAACAGAACCATGCTGCAGAATACAAGCAAAGATAATCGATGAGTGCGAGAGAAAATCATTTTGCCCACAAGTTAGAATACAGAGAACACGGTTGCTAGTGGTACAAATGTTATCTAATATGAGACAACTTTTTCTGGAAACAAATTCTACCTTACTACATCAAAGAAATGAAACACAACCGAGCAAATACCTCTAAGAACCAATCATAAAGTGAGAAAAAAAGGGGCCGATTAAACAAATCAGTCACTGCGCCTTCTGCTACTGGCATTGACCCGAGCTTTCCCCCAGTAAGCAAATTTGTGAGGAGGTTGCTAGCATTATCCATTATATTCATTTTTCTTTTGACTTCCTTAGTGCTTGGAGATTGGCATCTGCGCTCAGGGGATACTCAATTGGATTATACAGAATCCAATGTAGATGAAGTTAGACAAACATTTGATGCAATATCATAGGGCAGTTACTTGCTTAGTCTCCCCCCAATCCCAAATGAAATGACAGCGAAAAGGAACAAAATGCACGAATAACATTAACATGTACATATACGACGAAATAAAGAGAGATGACAGCAGCATAGCACGACATATGGACAAATTGGCGCCATTATTTTCTTTCTAGAACACATTGCAAACTGAGTAGCACTACCTGATAGTAGAAAAAGAGGACCCTTTCATCTTGCCAGCAGCATGAGGAAGAAAGTCGGAGAATTTAGTTGAAGCAAGACAAATTTGATTCGTATGATTATGCCTGGACGCATCAAATCCAAGTCCCCTGCTACTAGTGCAGCAGATACTAGTTGCCATTTTTGCTGCACGAGCAAAACTTAGAAAGAAAGGTTTCCTCCCCTCTAGTAGGGTGTAGACTACAAATCTGAAATGGAGGGTGTAAGATAAGGGTAATGGAAATTGAATCCTTATATAGTTTAATACTATTATTCTTGTTTCCTTGTTCCCCTTCCTCACCCAGGTAAACTTTTGTTTTTCTGGACTGCGGACTGTCCGAGGATTGGAGAAGTTGGATTTTCTTGTGTTGGAAATGTTAGCAGGATCCCTTCAAACTACCCTTATCATTCAATGGTATAGAACTAGATTGTGTTATTCATCTTTACGATTTGTTATGGTCGTAGTATTTTTTGTTTTATAATTTCGCACGCCTTCATCAATATATTTGATAAGGTATATTCTTAATGGCATCAGAGTCGATCTATATATCGATTAAGCAATACAGTGAAATTCATCTTTCATATTCGAATTTATATACAAAATTCGATAATGGAGGGTTGAAAACAGATTCCGACATATATAAAATCAAAATTCACATGAAGAATGGTGTCTCGAGTAAATCGACAGTGATGCCATTTTTAATCAAGGTGATCATTGACAGAAGAGAGGTTAAGTTTTATGGTCTCAAATAAACACAAAATCTTACACAGTGCAGAGTGATTTAAAGTTATATCAGATGAAGAAATGTAATGAATCTAATTTACTTAATACACTTTTTTAACTACGTGTATGACTCAAAATCAAAATCACTGTTTACTCTCAAACATTAGTAAATTTCTTTGTACTTCCTTTTCCTTTCTATGGAAGGACATTGACTTTAATTTCCTCTAGGGTATCCGAACAACAAACGTTTGGCTCAATTTGTTTTGTAGTGTAGCAGAGTGATTATTTGAATCTGAATTTTCTAAATCGTTGTGTTGAATATCCAATATTTTATTCTTCACATAGTTAATGAGATGAGGAATAATTTCATTTTCAAAATGTCCTTTACTTGAATTGGTATACAATACATATATTCTTAAACTATTGTTGCAGACTAAAATTCCAATTTCTTTGTTGTTTTGTAGTTTTATTGTGCTGTCATTATTTTCTTTGATAGAACTGATTAATTTTACCTCAAACTCTCTTGATCCTCACTTAATTTCCCTTATAAATATTCCATTATTTGCTTGACTGGTCATGACAGGCATGGAACATAAGCTTGAAAAATTGGAATTCCGACCTTAGGAATGTGTTGGGACAGAGTGCCCACACTCTTAATGTATAAGGAAATAAAGTAATGTCTTTATTGGCACCAATTAGTCATAGTTAACGGTAAACGCTTGATCCTAACAGAATGTGATGCTATCCTCAACAGAACAATTGTGCATGGACATCATCCGGATAAGTTGTTTTTGACACTATAATCGTACGGGCACTTACACGGTTAAGTTGAGAAATTTCTTGGCTATATATATTTGTAGTTATCTCTCGGAGTTGACTTCTTCTAGGGTGTCATGTGCTTTTTGAGTGTGAGTTAGCGATTCGAGTGTGGGATTTGTCTCATTTTGCTGGATTCATTCGGTCGGCTACTGTTTCAAATTTTAGAAGTCTCTTGATGCATCTCATACAACGATCTTTGATGATCAACTTGTTCAAGTCTCGAGAGTATGAGTAGTGTCAAGTTCGGCAGCCAAGGAGTACCGGAAGGCTTGGAGGTTTTGCGGCCTTTGCACCCACAACCCGCTTTACCGCATCGGTGGGAAGTTCCTCTCCATAGAGCATTCAATGTGGATGCATCCGCCAATGGTTGTTAATCAGGTACTGGTCTTATTTCCCGAGATCATAAGAGGTATATTTTGATGTTTTATTCCTTTCATCTGGACTCGGGTATCGAGGTAGAGTTTCTAGAGATGTGAACGATTTTTCTAGCACACTTGTGGAAAATCAGAGAACGAGGATCTTAAACTTCGTGGTGGAAAGTGATTGTCTAGCTCATGTGCAACGTCCATCTAGTATGAAAGATGATCTTTTGCCTTTGGGTTGTCTTACGCAAGATCGTTGTGTTAAATATGCTTATGTTCCCCCACCCACCCCCCCCTAAAAAAAAAATCTATATATATATTTAAGGTAAGATGAAAAAAATGAAAGTAATGTTGTGTTGATACTAAAGTGGGAAAAAAAATTGATTTCCAGCATGTAGATGTAGATGTTGAGCATTTATCTTGGTTTCAAGTTTGGACAAAGTGGGAATTGTTTCTGGCAGTAAAATAAGTAGAGAAAAATTAAGGGTGATTTGCAAGACATGCTATCTATTAGCTACTTGCCCTATCCTTCAACTTTAAGTAGTAAAATTAATGCAACCTACCTGTTTATAAATCACCCTATTTCTCAACAAAAACTTCCGTACAAATTCCAATTGTAAAACACACAAATTAATTAACATGAACCCAATAACAACAAGAAGCATATATACCACCCTTTTTATTGGCCTAATTGCAACCTTTTTATCAAATCACCATTTTACATTCACTTTATCCCACTTTTTTCCTACTATTGACTTCAACAATAGTCTCCAAATGCTAATATCTTTACCCACTTTTCCTTTATTTATCTTCTACAATGGATACTACACAAGCGGCCATCTGCACCACCACCACCGCCGCCATCACGACAAAAAGAATAAACTTGACCCGATATGCGAAGATTTTCCATCAGATTTCCCACCTCCAGATACTAACACTACATCAGTTATCTGCGTTGATCATAACGGCTGCTGCAATTTCACTACCGTGCAGGCGGCAGTAGATGCTGCTCCGGTTCTTAGCTTCAAGAGAACCATTATATGGATCAATAACGGCATTTATTTGTAAGCTTTAGATATATATATACACACACACACACACGAGGGATTTTTAAAGTGACATGCATCGTATCTTTTCATTGACATCGTCTTGAATGAATGCAGTGAGAAGGTATTTGTACCAAGAAACAAGACAAACTTAACTTTTCAAGGACAAGGGTACACTACAACGGCAATAGCGTGGAATGATACAGCCAATTCGTCACGTGGCACGTTTTACAGCGGCTCTGTTCAAGTCTTTGCTCCTAATTTTATTGCTAACAATATCAGCTTCATTGTATGCCCTTTGCTAACATATATATGTATGTATTATCTTATTGTTGCATGCATGTAATTAACTAACTAGTTTGGGTTTGAAAAATGAAGAATGTAGCCCCGATTCCTGGGCCAGGAGTTGACGGAGCTCAAGCAGTAGCCATAAGAATATCGGGAGACCGAGCCGCTTTCTGGGGTTGTGGCTTCTTTGGTGCACAGGATACCCTACATGATGATCGGGGCCGCCACTATTTTAAAGACTGTTATATCCAAGGTTCAATAGATTTCATTTTTGGCAATGGCAAGTCTATATACGAGGTAAACTACATTATTTCCTTAACAGATTTTGATACAGATGTTTACCCTAACAATACTGCATTTATTATTTTTTTTGTGGACAGAATTGCCAGATAATATCGATTGCTAGCCCCGTGCCACATGGATCCAAGCTCGTAAACGGAGCAGTGACGGCACAAGGTCGATCTTCTAAAGATGAAAATAGTGGGTTCACATTTATGAACTGCACCATTGGAGGTACAGGAAGGATATGGCTAGGCCGCGCTTGGAAGCAATTCTCTACTGTTGTTTTTGCTTACTCATCCATGACTGATATTATTGCTCCTGAAGGTTGGAATGACTTCAATGACCCTTTAAGAGACCAGTAAGTAACCACTAGTAATAATATCAATGCAATATCGAACATTAAAAAAAACAGGAGAAAAAAGTAACCAGATATGATTGTATTTAAACATGCATATACAGAGAAGAGAATTTGAATGTGGAAATTAAATGGTTGCAGGACAATATTCTATGGAGAATATAATTGTTCAGGCATTGGGGCCAACACGACATTGAGGGCACCGTATGTTCAAAAATTGAATGACACGCAAGCGTCTTTATTCATGAATGTTTCCTTCATTGATGGAGATCAGTGGTTGCAACCTTACTCGGCTACTACTACGTAGAAAAGAAGACACTTTAGTTCAATCGTGTGGAGGCAAAACAAGAATGCGACCAGATTAGTATTACATACTTAATGTTCATATATTTGGCATTTGTTAACTGTTAAGTTTAGAATCAATTTGCGAGAGAATGTAATGCTCTAAACCACTAACCTGGATACAGATGATTTTTTTATTGTTGGAAACATATTGACAATCAAATGCAAAATCTAACTGCAATGGTTCGACAACATGAATTCTTCCTAAAAAGTACGCATTTAAGTTTAAGTCCTCCACAAACGTCCAACATCAATACTCTTTCCGGAAACCATCTCTCTGGTGTCGTGTGCTTTTTTTATTTTTATTTTGGTGTGTTTGTGTTAAGATGGGGAAATTTTTTTTTCTTTCTTTCTTTTTCTTGAGGTTAGGATGGGGGTTTTCTCTTTTAGTACATATCATCATATATAATAAATCTTATATATTGATCAATGATATGCCTAAACCGTAATATCATTTGCGCATCCTCGGTTCGGCCAACCGCCAGTTTAGGAGGTAAGACCTGAACTGCTGTGTCCGCGATCATATTGATGGGAGTCAACTTTACGTGATTCCGGTGCATTTTCTACCCCCGTTTATCCCACTTTTAGCATGTTTCTTGGTGTATTTAGACCATCTTTGGGGTAACATTGTGAGTTTATAGCACGGGGAGTAATTTCATCGCTTTGATGGTTTACTACCTCTTTTTATTGATATTAACCTCATTCCGAGCACCTTTACCCTCCGGAATGGTTTGTGTGTCTTGTTCGTTTATGATGTTGTAGGGCCTAGGTGACTCGAGGAACCGGAAAGTGAGGTTTTGGACAAAGGGACATGTTCGTAGCACAAGAGTGGAGTGAAGAATCATCAACGAAACCGGAACCAGTCACTTCATGGGAATTTTAGCCACAGTTTGAAGCATTTTCTGGACTTGTGGTCTTCATGAAAGTTGTAGAGGATTGAAAGAGCTTTCCAACGCATGTTGAATCACCTCATTTGGAGCCCTAGAAGTGAAGTTATGAGCAAAATACTGGAGCTGGGTCTTGGGCGCGTCCGAGAAAACCCGGACGGGCGTTCCAAGCTTCAAACGTGCGTTCCAAGTCTCAAACCAGCGTTCCATGTCTCAAACTAGCGTTCCAAGCTCCAAACCAGCGTTCCAGATTGCCAAAGTAGAACAGAGAGTACACCCCTCCAAACGCTGGTTTAAGAGCTGTCCAAACCAGCGTTCCAGGCAAGCCAAACGCGCGTTTGAACCATTTCAAACGTGCGTTCCACATGTTACAAGCAAGGAGCTGCCCAGAATTTGAAGCTAAACGCACGTTCCACATTCTCAAACCAGCGTTCGAAGTGAAAAGCTGCAGAATTTTTGCTCCACCTATAAATACCCCCCCTCGGCCCAACTCATAGGGACTTCGACTTTCTCCCTTCCCTTAGCTAGGTTTTGCTCGATTTTTGTAAATAGTTTGTTACATTACTTTTTTATGTAGATCAAAGACTCCCTAACTCACTCTTTTCATTTCTTAGATTAGATTTTCATTACAAACAACAAGTCTTCATCTTTTATGTAATTCTCTCTTGTGTGCTCTCCTTCTCCAAACTCGAATTTCTGCACTTTAATGGTACATTTCTTCTCTCTTTTACTTATTATGTCTTTAATTCATTGTTTCTTTCATGTTTTAATTAGTATAATGAGTAGTTAATTCCTCCCCGTAGCCGGGTCATGTGATATGTGATGAAATCACCCTTTGGGTGATGAAATTGGGAGTGGGTAGTGTGTTTTATTGTTGTTTCTTGCATGTTTCACGTCTTAGAACTTGTTATAACGGATTTGAGCTAGATTAGCTACCTAGGTCAAATATCACACACATCACTCTTGAGAGTTGTTCAGAGAGAGGGGTGTGGGAAAAGGGTTCTAGGATCGCGGTGTAGTCTCGGTTTAGTCGTTAAACCGAGCTCCTCGTGAGGTTACTCGTTTCTACGTTTAAGCGGCTCTAGTGATAGACATGACATGTTAGGAGAGATTTGTTCAGACCTTAGCATGGCACAAGGTGTTAGATGAGAGTTGTTCAGACGCTAACACCGGGTTTAGGAGTTCGCACCCGTGAGATTGAATGTAAGAGCACGTTTAGCTCACTACACACTTTTGGTTTTGTTAACCCTCGGGGTTGAGATTAGTCATATTGATCATGGTTCGGCTATGTTTCTCTCTCCCTTTAGACTCGTCAGTTTAATTCACTTTAGTTATATTGTAGTGTATAAATATTCCAACAACTTGATTACTAGACTAAGTTTGAAGTTCACTTTGGTACTCACAAGCACGTTTCCTTTGGGTTCGACCTCGGACTCCTGTAGCTATACTCGCAATCGACCCGGTCCACTGCCGGTTAGAGAGCTTGTTTAGTTACCGTTGTCTTGAGTATTATAAATCTGTTTGGTGAAATAAACGCTCATCAAAATGGCGCCGTTGCCGGGGAATTGTGTGCTATTTGTGATATCTTGCAAGTGAACCGAAAGCTTAGGCCTAGGTTGTTTTTTATTTTTATTTTTTTTTTCTTTTTTTTTCTTGATGATGGTTTTTTGTTGAAAGTCACACCACCTATTGCGGTGGTGGTGGTGACTAGATACCGTGATTTTGTTCTTGTTGTTTTTTGAGATCTTGCAGCTTGAGCCTTAATGGAAGGATTTTTCAATCCATACTATTCGTCTGAACAACAATACTTCTACCCACCTCAGACACCTGAACCATGTTATCAACAACAGTTCGTGTCTCAGCCTCAGTATCAACAAGAGAATAGCCACGGTTCATGGGCTTATCAGTGCCCTAATACATCTCAGAATCAGAATTTTGGTTATTCGAGTCACGAGCCATGGTATTATGAGGGTTGTCCAAATCCTAATGATTTTCAAGATTATGGTGCTCGTACTCAGCAGGTTGATAGTTTCACACAGAGTCAGTCACCCAATCCGAATTCGGCATGGCAAGAGCCCTACCATCCACTTCATCATGATCAGTTTGCACCTCATCCACACGAGGAGTGCATGGAGCATATAGCATATATCTATACTTATGATGAAGCAAGTAGGGAAATGGACGAGTGGATGAGCTTTATGAGAAAGTTGCTATAGCCAAAGCCGAGAAAATTTCGGAAAATCGATTTCTAAGCGGGAGATGCGAATGGATGATGCGAAGCGGGAGCTAATGGAATCTACGATTCGGGTTAATGGAATCCGAGAACGAGTAAGAAAGATGAGAATGAGACTCACATGGATGAAGAAAGTTGGGTAAGTGTGCACAAGCTTCTACGGACGTTGTGTGATAATCTCGGTCGATTCGTGAAAAAACGAAGAGTGGAGCATGAAGAAGATGCATTTGCAATAGAGGCGGCTAGGGTTGATGAGGACTTTCTTGTTGAAGTTCAAGTCGAGAGTGAGGTTGATGATTCGGTTCTCCATGAAGAGATTTCGAGCCGAGAGAATGAGTTGGGATTGCTCATAGTTCCACCTCCGATTGCGATGTTTGATTATGGCCGGTTTCAAGTTCTACCTACTACACCCTCACCCCTTGAGATAAAACTTGCTGAAACCTTGGTGGAGCATGTGATGGAGCCGCCCATTGTTATGACTAAGCAAGAATTCTTTGGCAACGAAACGCTTTGGGATGAAGAAGAAGAGCAAGATTTGAAGATGGTAGAGGTGCACCTTTTATCTATTACACCACCGCTCGAAGAAATTCAAAATGATGATCTCGAAGGGTGTATGATAGATTTGAGCACAATGTTTGATGAGACACAATCAGAGTCGGAGGAGCATATGGGATCGCCCGTTTCTTTATCACTCCCGAATGGAGATTTCCATAAGGAGTGTATGAAGAAACCTTATGAGACCGAAGAGCCTTCTATGGTAGAGTTTGCCGGAAGTAGAGATTATTAGCATGCCGGTCCCGGATTATTATACTCTTCCACCTTGTGTCGATGAGTATTACGAGATCGATTTTGTGTACTCACCGGTAGATGGAGTTCGAAAAAATTTTAAAAGAGGAAACCTACCATGGAGTGGAAATTTCAAGAAGAAGATGATGACCAATTTTGATGAAAGAGGATTCCCGAGTTGGGAAGAAGTGACATCGAGGGCCATGAGAGGTAAGTTTCTAATGACTTCGGCTTCCTTGATGCTTGCCCTTTTCATTCTTCTTCGGTTGTTGATCTTTACGAGCTCGGATTTTGGTTGATGGTTTTGATGATGCGTGTTGGAAATAAAATTTTTGAATTGTTGTTTTGAGTCTTTCGTTGTTTGAGTCCGTTTTGCGCCACTAGGTCGAGCTAACGACGTTAAACAAAGCACTTCTACCTTTCCTCGCTTGTGCCAATAGTATAACTTTGAAAAAATTGGCACCGTATAAGTCATTTTGTCGAGCCAACGACGTAAAACAAAGGCGCTTTGTGGGAGGCAACCCACCTTTTTGGTAATAATTATGTTTTTGAAGTGGTTTTTGGTTGTAAGAGGGGAGAGTTTCATCTTGAAAAAGAGAGTTTGGGGTGAGATTTTCTTTTTGATTCTTGCTCTTGTACGTAGACGGGGATGTTTTTATGTGAGCCTCTGTGGCCTTATTTTATGCGTGGATGCTCTGTGTTTCTTTTGATTATCTTTACATCCAGTGCGATTCCCGTCTAGTACGGTTGATGTGCTTTGATACTTTGTTTGTGGCATGGCTTATATTTTTATATATCTCGTATCTATCACCATCTTTTGGCACGTGGACCTTTCCCGTGCATGTGTTTGCCTTGGTTTTTGTTTTTATGGTTTCGGATACTCGAGATGGAGCTTACTAGAAGATGTCACGTGGGCTACAAGTGCGCCTTTTACGCCGGGTTACGGTCAAACGGCTAAGTCTTTTTACTCTTTTTATCACTCACACACCGAGGACGGTGTTTCGTTTAAGTGTGGGGTGGCGAGACTTAGCCGTTTTCTTGATATTGATTGTTAAATGTGCTATAAATGTGGTATGCTTAGCCTATGATCGGGCTCGAGTCGATATTTGGGAAAATTTTAAAATTTTTCAAGGGTTTTCAACACCGTGTTGTATGTGTTATTCTCACAATCGAGTGGTAATCACCTTAGTCGGGATCCCGAACAAATGCATTGTGGTTTGATATTATCTTTAGAATGGAGTTTATTAATTTCACGAAATCCACACCTTGTGCACAATTTGATTGCTACCACCTTTCATATCACTAGTCTTGAGGCGAAATGTTTAAGGTTAACCTAAGTAGGACACGTGATGACGGTTTTGGCGTTCTTTTTGACCCTACCATAGCCAAATAAGCCTTAAACCGAACATTGACCTTCGTAGCCCATCTCAGCCTTGATAGAATGGTCTGACCACCATTCGTTTTATAGCCGTTTTGTTACTTAGTCAGAAACCTACCCTTGAGCCATATTTATGGTCACATTTCCTTCATTTTATACCCTACGAGTGGATCTAGTCTTTTGTTAGACCACACTTGCTAAGGCAAGTGTGGGGTGGGGGAAATGATGTTGTTGATTGGGTTGTTGTTTCTCGTTTTGAGCTATAAGGTGTTGAGGAGCATTTGTGGGCTTGGTGTTCGGTTGTTGAGCCAAAAGAAAAGGAAATCTTTTCTTCTGCCTTTTCTTTAAATAAATAAAAAAAAAAGAAGAAAAACACGAACAATGGATGTATATAGAAATAAAGGTTGGAGTCAAAAGTGTTGAGCTCAAAAGTAACTTTTATGATGTTAGAGTTGGGATAGTGAGATAGGTGCTAGTGTGCTCGGACTCACCTCACGACGCTTGAAACATAGTCGAGTTTGGCAATGAGTTCGGGTGCATTAGTATCCTATGGTTCCCAAAATGTTAAAAATGATCAAAAAGGAGTTTTGGTGGTTAGTATGATAAAGATGAGGTTGTACATGTGTTGATTAGGTTCACTCGTACTTCTTTTTCTCCAGTTCCCAAAATACCCCTTTCGATTAACCGAAATTTCCCTAGCCTAACGTATAACCGCTCAAGTCCTGCCCGATCGTGTCCAAACTTAGTGACCTTGATCAGTGGAGATGTTAATAGAGATGAAACGGTTGGTAGACTTTCGGTTGGATTCAAGCCCCGACAATCATTTTGAGCACTTGGTTTTAATTTGGCACCACACACACTCTATTTTCTTGATAATGTTGCATCGTTGTGTATATGTTCATTTTTCTTACTTTGTGGTTACCTCGAGAGTGTGAGTAGTAGCACCTACATCACAAAGTTGAATCCCTTGGTTGGTTTTAAAACGCCTAATTTGCTCGAGGGCGAGCAAAGGCTAAGTGTGGGGTGGTGATGGGAGTCAACTTTACGTGATTCCGGTGCATTTTCTACCCCCGTTTATCCCACTTTTAGCATGTTTCTTGGTGTATTTAGACCATCTTTGGGGTAACATTGTGAGTTTATAGCACGGGGAGTAATTCCATCGCTTTGATGGTTTACTACCTCTTTTTATTGATATTAACCTCATTCCGAGCACCTTTACCCTCCGGAATGGTTTGTGTGTCTTGTTCGTTTATGATGTTGTAGGGCCTAGGTGACTCGAGGACCCAGAAGGCGAGGTTTTGGACAAAGGGACATGTTCGTAGCACAAGAGTGGAGTGAAGAATCATCAACGAAACCGGAACCAGTCACTTCATGGGAATTTTAGCCACAGTTTGAAGCATTTTCTGGACTTGTGGTCTTCATGAAAGTTGTAGAGGATTGAAAGAGCTTTCCAACGCATGTTGAATCACCTCATTTGGAGCCCTAGAAGTGAAGTTATGAGCAAAATACTGGAGCTGGGTCTTGGACTGGCGTCCAGAAAACCCAGACGGGCGTTCCAAGCTTCAAACGTGCGTTCCAAGTCTCAAACCAGCGTTCCATGTCTCAAACTAGCGTTCCAAGCTCCAAACCAGCGTTCCAGATTGCCAAAGTAGAACAGAGAGTACACCCCTCCAAACGCTTATTTGGTTTAAGAAATTTTGTCCAAACCAGCGTTCCAGGCAAGCCAAACGCACGTTTGAACCATTTCAAACGTGCGTTCCACATGTTACAAGCAAGGAGCTGCCCAGAATTTGAAGCTAAACGCACGTTCCACATTCTCAAACCAGCGTTCGAAGTGAAAAGCTGCAGAATTTTTGCTCCACCTATAAATACCCCCTCAGCCCAACTCATAAGGGACTTCGACTTTCTCCCTTCCCTTAGCTAGGTTTTGCTCGATTTTTGTAAATAGTTTGTTACATTAATTTTTTATGTAGATCAAAGACTCCCTAACTCACTCTTTTCATTTCTTAGATTAGATTTTCATTACAAACAACAAGTCTTCATCTTTTATGTAATTCTCTCTTGTGTGCTCTCCTTCTCCAAACTCGAATTTCGCACTTTAATGGTACATTTCTTCTCTCTTTTACTTATTATGTCTTTAATTCATTGTTTCTTTCATGTTTTAATTAGTATAATGAGTAGTTAATTCCTCCCATAGCCGGGTCATGTGATATGTGGTGAAATCACCCTTTGGGTGATGAAATTGGGAGTGGGTAGTGTGTTTTATTGTTGTTTCTTGCATGTTTCACGTCTTAGAACTTGTTATAACGGATTTGAGCTAGATTAGCTACCTAGGTCAAATATCACACACATCACTCTTGAGAGTTGTTCGAGAGAGAGGGGTGTGGGAAAAGGTTTAGGATCGCGGTGTAGTCTCGGTTTAGTCGTTAAACCGAGCTCCTCGTGAGGTTACTCGTTTCTACGTTTAAGCGGCTCTAGTCTTAGACATGACATGTTAGGAGAGAGTTGTTCGGACCTTAGCATGGCACAAGGTGTTAGATGAGAGTTGTTCGAGACGCTAACACCGGGTTTAGGAGTTCGCACCCGTGAGATTGAATGTAAGAGCACGTTTAGCTCACTACACACTTTTGGTTTTGTTAACCCTCGGGGTTGAGATTAGTCATATTGATCATGGTTCGGCTATGTTTCTCTCTCCTTTAGACTCGTCGAGTTTAATTCACTTTAGTTATATTGTAGTGTATAAATATTCCAACAACTTGATTGCCTAGACTAAGTTTGAAGTTCACTTTGGTACTCACAAGCACGTTTCCTTTGGGTTCGACCTCGGACTCCTGTAGCTATACTCGCAATCGACCCGGTCCACTGCCGGTTAGAGAGCTTGTTTAGTCACCGTTGTCTTGAGTATTATAAATCTGTTTGGTGAAATAAACGCTCATCACATATCGCCCAAAGTAGGATCGCCGGCTAGAGGTCCCCGCCTCGAGCCTTTACCTTGCGAAGTTACCAAAAGGTCCAGGGGGCCGCCTTGCGACCTTCCGAGGAGCAAGGTCCATCGGAGATCACAAGAGCCCATATAGGAGTGAGCAAGGCATCGGTTAGAAGACAAGGACAACCCGCGACCACACAACGAGTCCACTGCTTCCTACTTCGCCGGGCGACCTGATATGTGCTTAGCGTCGCTTTGCAGGAACGCCGTACTTTTTGTTTGTAGCTAAAACCCTAGCTCATCTCCCCTCCTATAAAAGGAGCTCATTGTTATCATTATGCATATACACAATTAATAGAAAACAAGACAAAACTCTGCCAAATTATATTCTCTCTACTGTTCATATTGTGCCACCACTCCACCGGCTAGCACCACTCTTATACACTTTTGTAGTCAGATATCCACTATTCACACCACCACTGAATAACCGTGGTAACTTATGCATTATCAATCAATAATAAAATGCAATGCAAAATGATATATAAACCAGATATTTGGATATGAAAAAAAATATAGTTAAAGATATTTGGATATGTTGAAAAGGACAAAAACGCGCGTATTCTTACGTGTATTGTTACTAAAAAAATACAAAAAAAAATACTCCCTTCCATCTATATTATTGGGCTTTTAGGAATTTCATACGTATAAGAAACCTAATGAGTTTTTTTTTTATTTTTTATTTTTTTTTTTATGAAAAATCATTTTATTAGCTTAGCCTTCAACAACAACCATCAAACAAGAGCCCTACATGTTCCCAGATCAGCCAAATGCAAAATTGAAAAACATAAAATGAACCTAGCGAGATCAAGGTAGCTTGTCTCTAGTCTAAGCACCATGCTAGACGGATATTCTTTACGCGTTCGACAACTTTTGATAAGAATACATAAGTCGGTGGGCGTTCCTTATTGCTCCCATGAATCATCTTATTCTCCACATCCATATACCGTACACCGCCTCCGACCACACATACTTCCATCAGTTGCCATGATTCGAAGACCTCCTTTCATTCCCACTATTCAAATTTTAAAAGCAACATATTGATTTGTTTTTTAGAAATTACCCATAATATTTGTATTGTTTAATGAGATATAAAAATAGAAACAGTGCATTTGATATTGTATTGTGATGTGAGAAGACATTATAATATAAGAAAAGTTTTAAAACTCAATAGATTTTATGTTACGAGACGAGGCAGTGGGAGTAACATATTTGTATTGTTTTTTAGTGCCGGGTCGATGATTTGTTGACAACATATTTGTTCTCTATTTGTTTAAAATGTAAGGGAAATTTTTAGGTGAGGACTCTCAAATGTGAAGATCCCGTTAGATTTGCGTCATGTGTGCCTTATTTTGTGATGATTTGACCACATGAAATTCCGGAAAGTAGTAAGGGGCAAAGTTCAAAAGAAAGAAGAAATAGAGAAAATAAAGGGTCTATTGGCACACCCTTTTTACTTCTGACACCACGTTATTTTCGACATCATAAAAAATTACTCTGGTACCACGATGATTTTTTATGAACGAAACGTATGCGATACTGACGTTGCTATTGAAAACCACACCGACATTGGTGTTCAATAGCAACATCAGTGATACCGACGTTTTGATCAAAAAAATTACAACTTAGAAACTTTAGACCATCGATTTTTCATTGATATTGATATTGAATACGTGGTATTCAATCACCAATGACGTTTTTTCATCAAAAAATAATCAAATAATAGATGTAAATAGTAAAAATTGGGATGCCAATAAAAACCACCAAAATAAAAATAGGATAAAAATCCTCGCCAACGTCGAAGATCTCCCGCTAATTGATTATGATTGGGACCAGAAGCAATCCTAATTGATTATTGTAATAATCCATTAAAATCCACAAATTGTCACTTCCTAATCCAGCTCTCCATATACAAATCGTATTTGTTTTCTCCTCTATACTAGTTTTTTCTCTTATTTTTTGTTACTGATCACAGGAAAGAAGAAGAATGGCAAATATCATGAATCGCCTTATCAGGAAGGAGGTTCGCTTCAAATTCTCTCGCGCGCCACTAGATTAGTGCAATATACTTTGTTTGTTACATATGCATCTGCATATGCACATGATGATCTGTTTCAGATTTTCTCATAAAGAATGTGTTACGTGCTTTTGATCTCCTCCCTTTACGTCATGGATAGCTTTGAATCCTTTGATGACCACTTTTTCGTTTTCTTTTCATTCCAATTGCTCTCAGTGCGGTTCTTTACGCGCTGAATTCCCTTTGGCGTTAATCGTATTTCAGTTCATGCCGGAAATGATTATATGAGTTAAAAGATTCTTCCTTTAGTTTTTCTGTGTTTGATTTTACATGTGTTGAGTGTTTCGATTTTGTTTACAATATGGTATTTTTAGGTGTTTCTGTTGAATTTATTAGAAATTGGATTGGATTCTGCCAGTAATCTCTTGTTTTGGCTACATGCTTGCTTACTTTAATTTGATTAAATATTCAACCATTTCTCCTCCAATAGGTTGTTTCTCATGGAAATTACATTCGATCCTTGTGCAATATAACGCATCCTACAGTCTCAGCTACTTCAAATTATAGATGTAACAGTACTGAAGCAACTGCCCAGAATGATGTTTCGGCAGCCACTGAGAAAAGGTCGGCAGCATTTGATTATGATATTTTGCATTTACCCCTCATTCATTTCGCTTTACATTAAGCAACGCTTGACATAATTCTGTTTCATAGTTTTAAAGGACATGAAATGTTGGCACCTTTCACTGCTGGTTGGCATTCTACTGATTTGAATCCCCTAGTTATAGAAAGATCTGAGGTAAAAGTTTCCAATTGTTCTTTTCTCCAATAACCGCAATATTTTGTCCCTGCTATTAATCTCTTGTTGTTAATTTACAGGGTTCCTATGTTTTTGATGTAAATGGGAAAAAGTATTTAGATTCTCTAGCTGGTCTATGGTGCACAGCCTTGGGTGAGAATCTGCCTCCCTGTTTATTATCCTGACGTCAAAATTCGATTTTGCTTTTTTTTGGTAGAAATCCTGGAAAATTCGTTTTGCTTTGTTTTGTGGAAATCCTGGGATTGATTAGTTGAAGGACACGGCGCCATTCCTTTTATTTTTTCCTTACTATCTTATAGCGACTCATGGTATTTTGGCTGTAGAAGAATTTGGGAAACCCTAGATGTTTGCAAATTGTCATCATCATTGGTTCTTCTTGTATAGTTGCTGCTACATGAGCTATTCATTAGCGCTAGTTGAATTTCTCATAAAATATAATCCACATTCATTTTGTTTGCTTATAGTCTCCTTTTCTTTTTATTTGCTCATCATTTACAATTTGACTGGCCTGTTTATTCCCAATTTTTTTCCCATACTTTTCTTGGAGTGACCTGTTTCTTACATTGGATGCTTCATTTTGTTAGTCTGTAATCTTGAATGTAGATTTCTTTGAATATCAGCTATGAAAAAAGTTATATAAGCCGTCTGTTATCTTCTTCTATAATATTACATTAGGTATTATTCTCTCCCTTTCCCCCCCTTCCAGCAACATTTCATAACAATGGAACTATCAAGTCCATGGAAAGGTTTGCTTTTGGCATTGATTTTCAGAAAAGAGAAGTTGCTTGACATGTTCAAATATCAAATCAGTTTTGCAAGTTTTGTGTAATCAAGAAACTTAAAAATATGCTTAGCCGCATTTCTGTACTTGCATTATTAAAAAAACTACCATGAATGGGTATCATGTGACCTAGAATCCTACCCTTTAAATTTAAGGTGAGCATTTCAATCATCTGATGAACAGTAGGCTACCCTGTGTGCTAGGTCTTTATATCTTTAGTTTGTAGACATGTTTCTTCTTTATATTGTGATACAATGATGTTACTAAAGGATATATCAATACAATGAAAACAGGGTAGTAGTGTCTTATCTGCAAAATCACCTGTTACGCCTTCTACACATCTATTGAACCATGGAGTACATCCTTTAGCTCATACATTTCTTGTATTTTTTCAGGAGGAAGTGAACCTAGACTTGTTGCTGCTGCAAATAAGCAATTGAACACCTTGCCATTTTATCATTCCTTTTGGAACCGTACCACAAAACCATCTCTGGTATGTCAACTTTCTCCATATTTATTTTGTTGTTACTATCTTATCTCCCTCTGGCTTTGTACTGACTTCTTTTAAGGAATGTATAGGATCTGGCAAAGGAACTTATAGAAATGTTCACAGCCTCAAAGATGTCGAAAGCCTTCTTCACAAACAGTGGTTCTGAAGCAAATGATACACAGGTTTGACTTCTGAACAAGGCTGTGATAAAACTTCCTACATGTTTACATGCTGCTTTCTGCTTATATGCTCAAGTAGTGCGTGACATATTTGTATGCCAGTTTTAAATAATTTGCACTGGTTTCCCTTAATGGTACTTGGTAGATGTTATTGTCTTGCCTGTATCTAAGACTATTGTTCTATACAAACTTTACATTTTCATTATTGTTGAATTATTGCCTTTTTTAAAATACGCATGACATAATATTAATGATCTAAATGCTTTACAATTAGTTCCCCCCCCCCCCCCCCCCCAAGAAAAAAAAAAGAAAAAAGAAAAGCAAATACTGTATATACAAGTTTAGAAGGTGCATATTGTCAAACCACATACACATATTAAATAGACGATGAATCGTAACTTTCCAAAATATTAGTTCTACACCTTTGTGATCTGTTCTATACCTTTCTGACCAAAGAACCTAGATGGCTAGATCACAGGAGCAAGTGCCATCCTCAAACCTAATATTTCTATTGTATATCACTCTCAATTATGTCAAAGCTCTGGTACCAGAATCGCCAGACATTTTGGCAAACTTTGATTTTTTTGGTGAATTCCTGGAAATAAGTTGAGAATAATTAAACAAATTGGAATAATGTTTAGTGCTAGTTCATAAATTTCTTGTACATCGCAAATTTTGGGCTTAAGAGTCCACTCAGACTATAAAGCTTTTAGTATGGGGTTGATTGTGCTGGAAGAATCTTGTCATAAGGAAGACTCCTTAAATTGTACAAGGATGGACTTAGTTATCTGTTTTTCAACCCAGGATATTCATTCTCAACCGGGATTGGCACCTTTTAATACATATACGTACATACGTATTCATATGTATGTATATACAGTGCGTATATATGCTAAAGGTGTTTAAATAAATAATTATTTATCTTGTTATCGACTTAGTTTTTAGGTGATGTGATAGTTCAATATGATATAAGAACGAGAGGTCCAGTATTCAAATTCCTTTGCCACCGTATTTCCGTTGTTGGTGCGTTGGGTCTGATTATATGGCTGTTGTCCTTGTCGGCTCGTACTCTTGTATAAGGACTGCACATGAGGGGCAAGTTGAAGCGTTTAAAATCTTCTTTACTCATCTTTTTATCAATATATATATATGTGTGTGTGTGTGTGTGTGTGTGTGTGTGTGTAAAAAATGCAAAAAGTCAAAATAGTTTACGCTGTGTATTATGAATGTTACAGTACCATTGCTAAGCTAAGCTAATACCTGACATTTACATCTTCAAATTCCATTAAGAATTTTCTTTATTTATTGAAGAGAAAACACTTATAGCATTTTCTTTCAATTTGTGTCAAATTTAAGTTATAACAGCTGAAATCTGGTTTGAAACTTTCTTATTTCGACTCCTTAGCATATTCCATGAACCTGTTTCTTGATATCAAGTCCCGCTCATGTATTGTTGCAGGTGAAACTTGTATGGTATTACAATAACGCACTTGGTAGGCCAAATAAGAAGAAATTCATTGCTCGTTCGAAATCGTAATAAGGCTATTCCTTTTTCTCATTTTCCATCTCCCTAAATTGGGAGCACAATTCAAATCTGACTATAAAAATATAACACCTTACAGATACCATGGATCAACGCTTATAGCTGCCAGTCTTTCTGGGTAAGTGTTTGTCTTCAATGTCAAGATTATTGGTTTTTGCTGCCTCCATCCGTCTTAGTAATATTTCTTTTTTAATTAGTCTTCCTGCACTGCATCAAAAGTTTGATTTGCCAGCGCCATTTGTGTTGCACACTGATTGCCCTCATTATTGGCGCCATCATTTGCCAGGTTCTGAAGTCTGAACAACTGTTTTGTTTCAGTTAGCTTCCATAATCAAGATTTTGAATAACTGTTTTGTTTCAGTTAGCTTCTACAATCAAGATTTTGATGACCTCTACCTTTCTTTCTTTGTACAATTGCAGGTGAGTCAGAAGAGGAGTTTTCAACCAGGTTGGCAAATAATTTGGAGAATCTTATCATCAAAGAAGGGCCGGATACGGTAACCATATGCTTTATTTTGGACTCAAACTTTTTGGCTGACATGATTCTTATACATGGATGTGAATGTACTACTCTTCAGATTGCTGCTTTCATTGCTGAGCCTGTCATGGGTGCAGGAGGAGTCATCCCTCCCCCTGCGACATACTTTGAGAAGGTATTTCTCTTTTATAATGTTTAGTTTCCTGTCTCACATCTTTATCATTGATTTGAAAACGATCATATGTCAGGTCTCCCACTTGTATCAAATTAACATAAAAAAATTAATTAGTTGGTTAAACATCTCAAGATTAGAGACTATAACTTGGCTAGATATATTCTGCAAAGTGGTGGATCCAAGAAAAAGTTCCAGTGGGGGCACCGGAGCAATTTCGAAGATCCACTAGGGGCATTAGTGGTGTTTTTACATTAATTAACAACAAAACTACATCGTCTATATACAAATAAATACCCGGATCTCAATGGGGGCATTGGCCCCCTCCCTTACCATGGTGGATCCGTCCCTGTTCTGCATGTAAAATATGTCATGCGGGCATTGGCCCCCTCCCTTACCATGGTGGATCCGTCCCTGTTCTGAATGTAAAACATGTCATGCTGCCAGGTGTGTATTTCTTATCAACAGATTCCCTAAATGCATATAGTATGAAATATGAATGCCGTTCTACAATCATGTAGTTTGCGCTCCCCTGCAACCCACACCACACACAATATCAGGCTTGAATTTTGTAGCAGAAGCCAAAGTAAAGATTCATTTCACTTTGTTGCATGAGAAGCTTTGTTTTCAGTGGTAAAAGTAATCCTATTTATGTTTTTAAAAAAATCAAAAAGTTTTTGAGTTGACTTTTTCAATTGCATCCCAATATAAATCTCAAGCAGATTGTGGAAATAGAATGCATATTGTTAATGCTCCCCTATTAATAGATTGTGGAAATAGAATGCAAGCAGTTTTCTTAATTGAATTAATCTATCCAACTTGCTGATGCACCCTTGTAAATAGACTGTGGAACAAGAATGTACACATCAAGCACACAACTAAGGCGATGTAAAATTTAACAATTTCATTTTCCTGCTTGACATACTTGGGCGATATGAAATATAACAATTTCGTTTTGTACATTATACAGATTCAAAAGGTCGTTAAGAAATATGATATTTTGTTCATCGCCGATGAGGTAATATGTGCATTTGGAAGGCTTGGAACAATGTTTGGATGTGACAAGTATAACATCAAACCAGATCTTGTCTCATTGGCTAAGGTATAACCAAGAACAATTGCCCTTCTTTGGCCGTGCATTATTATTTCTACGCAGTAATGAATCTAATGATATATCTTGCAGGCCCTTTCTTCTGCATATATGCCAATTGGTGCTATTCTTGTGAGTTCTGAGGTTGCTGATGTTGTATATTCACAAAGCAACAAACTTGGTATGCTAAGACTGCACTTTAGAATGAAGAAGATAATGCACAATTTAGACACCTTAATCTTTAACTCCCTATTTATGATGCTGACATTTTCGTTTTATTATTGTTTGCAAGGTTCGTTTTCACATGGATTTACATATTCGGGTCATCCTGTATCATGTGCCGTTGCATTGGAAGCACTCAAGATTTACAAGTATGAGTTTTTGTTGTTCAGAGGAATGTTGTGGTATTAGGTATTAGTGTGTTACGTGCACTGTTCACAGGAACTCGTGCACATAATGAAATGTAAAAGGCAAATACTAAGAATATGAAGTTGAGCATTCAAAATGAAAGAGAAAAGAATAAACAAATGTCAGGGTTGCATATAATACCTTCTAAGTTGGACAATACAAGATTTTGCATAAACCGGGAACTTTTGTGCAGGGAAAGGAATATCGTTGAGCAAGTAAGTGCCATAGCCCCCAAGTTTCAAGATGGATTAAAAGCATTTTCTGGTAGTCCCATAATCGGTGAGGTAAGCCACCTTTTTTTCACCAACAGTTTTAAAAGACAGAGAGTTATGTTCTGTCCATTTTGTAATGCTTTTTGACTTAATACTCTGCAGATACGAGGAACCGGCTTGATCCTTGGTACAGAATTCACTGATAACAAGTCCCCTAATGACGCCTTCCCTCCTGAATGGGGTATGTTCCGATTGTAGAATTAAGAACGTTTTTGATATTTCTGGACAGTACTTTTGTGTTGAGAATCGAGATAGAGATATGGTTCAAACCTCTAGAGCCACAACATTGTTTTCCTTCTTGTCAGGAGTCGGTGCATATTTTGGAGCACAATGTGAGAAGCATGGAATGTTAGTCCGTGTTGCTGGAGACAACATAATGATGTCGCCACCATTCATCATCACCCCTGAAGAAGTTGATGAGGTATGCTTTCTTTGACAAATTCATGTTGCATGTTCTGATTGATGACTTGTCAGAACTTGATTGGAGAGTTTTGCATCAGCACGACTGCGTGTATAAGAATAGGAAATAGCTGAAAAGATTGTTTTTTTATCCTCTGTTTATGGCGCAGCTGATAAGCATCTATGGGAAAGCGCTAAAGGCTACCGAAGAGAAGGTGGCAGAACTGAAATCACAACAGAAATGAACGATGAAACAAGTTCGATTATGGCGGAAAAAAAATATATATATATATATAGACGAAAGTGTTGGAGACTGAATAAATTGGTGTTGTTTGTTCATTCTGGAAATAAAATATGCTCTTTTATGTTTTACATTCATATTTTTTCACTTAATACTTAAAATAAAGGCATGTCCCCCTAAAATAAAAAAATAAATAAAAATGACGCGATTGCACAGTAGCATAAAAATGACGGGGAAGGGCTTTGGATGTTGATGTTGGTGCCCCGCGTAATGAGTCATAATGAATCTAATAATCACTTGAGTCAATTGCTTTTGTTTAGCCTATAAATGATTATCTCAAGTTAATAACACAATATTTTTCATTCTTGTATTGTATTTATGGAGTCTTTACCTTTATTGGTATCATATCAAATCTATTTATGACGTCACATCGAACTTATTTTCTTGGATACCACAATGAGCTCCGATAATTGGAGAGTCGGATATTATATATGAGGTTTGACTTTCTAGAAGCACACAATCAGGGGGAAAATGCTCTTTAGATATACTAGTAAAGAAAGAAAAAAAAAAAAATCCAAAAAAATACAAGTTGCATTATCTCATTTTTTTTCTTCCAATTGGATGAGCAGATATGATCATTCTTATTGGATTTTCACGTTATTTTTTTTTGCACCTACAGTTCATCACTCAACTTGAAAATGTAATATTTATTCTATAGAATTTGGAATATTTTCTATCTTGCACAAAACTTTTTAAATAATATTCACATCGAACGACAGTTAGATTAATTAAGGCAGAGGTCGTAGTGGATGAAAAAAATGGTAAGAACTATTCTTGAGATTGAATTGAATATTAAAACTTTTTTTTTTAAGGAAAACATTCCACTTTCTTTTTTTCTTTTTCTTTTTTTTTTTCAAAGAGGGGGGGGGGGGTTAAAACCTAGAAATTTTGGATGGTATATCCATTTTTTGCAGATACTATTCTTATTTCATCATAAAACACTCATGAAGATGAAAATAAGAATAGTAATCTTATTTTTACACTATTCTTACTATTCTTAGCAAGAGTTGCCGAAAATGAAGTCTTTCTTTTTTTTTTTTTTTCTTGATTGAGAAGAGTCTTAGTTTTTTCAATTAACAAATGAAGTCTTTCATTGTTTTTCCACACGAAAAGAATAAAATAAAATAAAAATGGAGTCAGTGGTCACCATTTGCAAGCCAAAAATGGACGGTGTGGTCGGTTTGATAATAAGAGGGGCCTCCATTACCATTTTGTATTATTGTCTTACTCAAACTTCTTTTCTTAGGTTTCAAACATTTTACTTTATTGTACTTTATTTTTTTTGGAAATTAAATTCATACATTTAAGAATTTATGATGTTTTCTTAATAAATTAAAATATACTGAAATTGCATAGAGCAATAAACAATACCTATAATACAGCATACGCATGACCGTGACACCAAGACAATGGGAAAAGATAAATTTCACAACATCTAAGAGAAAAATAATCAACCTCATCAAAGAGGATATACAGTTTATTAAAGATCAAAAAAATTGCATCAAGGCTGATAAAGCTAAAGCAAGTAAAGCAACAAGTACGCCACCAAAATTACCCAAACTTGTCGCACAAGATTAGCGGTTGCAAAATAAAAGAATACTCCAGTAATATTCTCAGTTGACCGGAATATTTAGAGAATATTCTCAGCTGATTGGAATGTCGGGGAATATTCCTAGCAGACCTTTTGAACCCAATAGCAATGTATAAATACCCTTAAAATGTACCGTATAAAAACTCAGATTCTGAAATAATAAATAAAAGCATTAGTCTCTTTTTCCACATGATATCAGAGCATATATAGCTCGATCCTCTACTCTTTTCCTGCTTTCTGCAACAATGGCATACCAAAATCAACAACAAATTGTTCCGTTAAGCCCATACTACCTGCATCCAAATGAAAATCCTTCATTATTTTTAGTTCAACCACCTCTAGATGGAAACAATTATCATGCTTGGGCCAGATCAATGCGCATGGCACTAATGTCAAAAAACAAGTTAGGTTTTATCAATGGTGCTCTGGAAGCACCACCTGCAGATGATGTGGATCACCACGCCTGGGATCAATGTAATAGTACGGTGCTCTCATGGCTGCTAAATTCAGTATCAGCATCTATAGCACAAAGTGTGATGTGGCTCAACTCAGCCAAGGAAATTTGGACATATTTACATGAGAGGTTTTCGCATGGAGATCATTTTAGGCTCTCAGATCTGCTTGAAGAGGTAAACTCTGTTAAACAACATGATTTAAGTGTGACTGAATACTACACTAAACTCAAGATCCTATGGGAAGAGCTGCTAATCATCAGGCCATATCTTAATTGCACCTGCAATCCTACATGTAACCGTGGAGCTGTGAGGATTTACAGAGATTACTTTGAATCCGAATGTACTATCAGATTTCTCAAAGGCTTGACTGATAACTTTGCTCCAGTCAAAGCACAAGTGATGCTCATGCATCCTCTACCACCAATTAACCAGGTTTTTGGCATGGTTGTCAAGCATGAGAGGCAACTCAGTTATTGCTTGGGGCATCCTGATAGGATTGACAATCTTGTTATGGCTGCACAAAGGTCCAATTCATATGGACAATTGATGTGAGTCAACTAGTTGATGCATTTCACAATGTTTTATCCCCATTTCTCATGCATTTATTGATGTTCTCGTATCAATTTGAGTCATTATTTCCTTTGTTTCATCCAATTGTGTAGATAGTAATTATTATATAAAATATCGTGTTTTGATTAAGTTTTGTACCGGTTATAGTAACCGGAGCGTCGTGTCGGGTTTACTCTTGGTATTTTGGTGATTTATTGCAAGATTATAGGTTATCCAAGACCCCGAGTGACGCCATGTGTGAGCATAACACGTCTTTGAGGGCTAGGAGAGTGTGCCGGAAGCTATCAAAGTCAAACGGATCAATTGTCCTTAGTGTTTCTACCGTAGCCTATCTTCAACGGACATTTGATCCATCTTAGAGGCATTTTCTGGGGAATACTTCTGAATGAGAGTTGTAGATAAAGAAACGAGATTTCCAACGCATTTTGAATCACATCAATCAGAGCTCTACAACTCAAGTTATGGCGATTTTTCTGAGCTGCAGAGAAATCGTGGCGCGCGCCAACGTCACTGTAGCTATTCAGAGAGTTTCAGACCTTTTCGTGACACACGCCAGACTTTAGTGACACGCGCCAACACGTCACAGAAGCAGTTTTCAACCATATAAACCTAATTTTGGATCGAATTTTACCTAAGTTGGGGAGCCCCCAACTTCATCTTCCTCACCTCCACTCTCCTTGAAGGCACCTCCACCTTCCATGGGCTCTCCTAGCCGAATTCTAAGTAGAATTAACTCTTGATTTTGATTGTAATAATTAAGGGTTCTTAGCTAACTTCTACTCCTTTGCTTGGAGTTAAAAATACATTAATGTGTTGACTCCATTGGAGGTTTTGGAAGCTTGGATGAAGAACACCAATTCCGAGTTGCTTGTAATTGATAACTCTTAATATTTATTTTGATTCAAGTGTTCTTATGATTATAAATGTTAATTTTGACATGTTGATGTTTGTAGTTATAAGCGGCTAGGGTAACTAGCCAAGATGATGTTGTAGTATTAGCTTGTCCTCTCGTGATTGATTGGGAATGATTGTTTATGTTGTTAGTTTTGATTGTTGTGAAGCTTTACCTACTTGTATTGCATTGTTTTTTGACATTGGAGTAATTGCCTAGTGTTAGCATTTACACGTTTAACGGATACCGAACGGAGATGTTAAACGTGGGATGAGGGTAGGTGAACCGGAAGGTAAAATCCACCTTTCGAGGCATTCGATTTCTTATCCGGAGATAGTTGGCATTGTCATTGCATTCACGTGCGTAGCATACCGATTCATTAGGTTTAGGATGCCTAGACCAAGGAGGAGGTAGAGAGTAATTCCATACACTCGTATGAGGGGGATTGCTTGCTTAGGAATGCACCGTTTCACACTTTTGAACACGAATGGTAGGAAGGTAGGAAATCATTCCCATGATACTACGAGAGATTTACTAGTCTACGCATTGTCTTGGTTAGGATTTTTATCATTTTATCACCCTTTGTAGAAGTAGATTTTTAGATAAATTCACCTCCTTGAATTACTGCGACTTAGATCAAGATAATAATAGCTTTTCGGTGTTCAACCTCACAATCCTCGTGGATACGACCTTGACCACTTACTAGACTACAATTGACCCGGTACACTGCCGGTTAGATTGGATCAACAATCTGTTAGTCAGTTTGGTCAAAACACTGCACAAAACGGCAGTGTACAATATCCTAAAAGGCCAATGTCTGGTAATAGAAATTTCCAGTGTACCTATTGCAATTTGCAAGGACATACATAGGACATATGCTATAGAAAGCATGGATTTCCCCCAGGAGGCAGGGGAAGGGGTAGAAATGGTCAAGGAAGAGGTGGTGGTGGCAGGATTGCTGCTAATCAGGTTGATACCACTGAAACAACAATGGCTGAGTCTGCACACACCAATCTGTTACTGCTCTTTTCACACAGGAACAACTAGATGAACTGAGGAACCTGCTGAATACAGCTCCTACCACTTCTTCTACTCAGAATGAACCTGAACATCTGATTAACCAAGCCACTGTTCTGAGTGCTAACTTTGGATCTCCAGCTGCTGGTAAGTTTGTTCATTCTAGTTCAAGGCAATATTATAAATTCAGGTGCATCAGACCATATAACATGTACTCTGAATGTTTTTCTAACCTACAAGTCAATTCCTCAAACCAATTTAACCTTACTCAATAGGAACCAAGTCACTGTTACACAAAAAGGATTTGTGAAAATTACACCTGAATTAGTCTTATCTGATGTGCTTTATATACCTTCTTTCAAACACAATTTACTCTCACTTAGCAAGCTATTACACAACACCATTTTTTCTGTTACTTTTACACCTAGCCTCTGTGTTATTCAAGATCTTATGACCAAGAAGAAGATTGGATCAGCTAGGCATCACCACGGTCTCTATTACCTAAATCACCCTGAAAGTCAACACCAGTCCAATTCTGTAGCTACTTCTAATGCAGTCAACACTTTTAAAATTTTTGGTAGGCCTGATGCCTATGTATGGCATCTTAGGTTAGGGCATATGACAAATAAAGTTCTAAATGATGTAAGGCTCATCGAGCCAACTGTCTTGTCTTTTGAAATCAGAGATTGTACTGTGTGTCACCTTGCTAAACAAAGAAAACTATCATTTCCTTTAAGTAATTCTATGGCTGCTGAAGCACTTGATCTTATACATATGGATATTTAGGGACTTTATAAGAAGGCCACTGTGTATAATGAGCATTATTTTTTAACAATAGTTGATGATCACACCAGATACACATGGATCTTCCTACTTAAAGTCAAATCCCAAGTTAGTAATCTAGTAAAACAGTTCTGTGCTTTTGTCAAAACTCAATTTGGAAAGAACATTAAAACAATAAGATCAGACAATGGACTGGAGTTTATGTTGGCCGATTTCTATGGCATAAATGGAATTGTTCATCAAACCTCATGTGTTCACACTCCTGAACAAAATGGGATAGTTGAAATAAAACATCAACATATCCTTAATATGCTAGAGCCCTCAAAATCCAGTCTAACATTCCTCTATCTTACTGGGGTTTTGTGTCCAACATGCTGCCACTTTGATTAATTTAACCCCATCTCCCAAAATCCAACACCAGACACCTTATCAAAGACTGTATCAAAAGCCTCCAATCTATTCTAACCTTAGGGTTTTTGGGTATTTAGCCTTTTCCAACAACCCAGTGTCAACAAAACCAAGTTTGATGACAGAAGCCTTCCCTGTGCTTTTCTGGGATATGCCCCCAATGTAAAAGGATATGTACTTTTGAACTTACAAACTAAAGCTATCTTTATCTCAAGGCATGTTCTATACCATGAAGACATTTCCCTTTTTTTCTCCCCACTTCCAGGCCTTACAATTCCAGCCCCTATTCTTTCCCCTTGCCAGTCAATAATACACACTTACCTTTTAACCTTCAACCCGTTGATACCTCTTTACCCTCACAGACATCATCACCTCCACACTCACCAGCCAGTATCCCATCTCCCTATCCTGACCACACAGACACGCATACCACACAAACATATTATTCTGAATCACCAACAAGTTCATCCCAGCAATCTATAACTTCTAGCCCTCAATCATCTCCACCCTCTACTAACACTCCAACTATACCTGTTAGAACTTCTGCAAGACCTAGGGCACCACCTACATACCTGAAAGATTATGTTTGCAACCAAGCACACAACCCAGGTACCCCATTCAAGAGTACATGTGTTATAATTTACTTGCATCTAACTATAAGAAATTTGTCTTGAGTGTGGATGTCACAGATGAACTAGAAAGCTATCAACAGGCTGCTACGGATCCTAAATGGAAGGATGCTATGACAGTAGATATAAAGGCATTGCAGCAAAATCAGACCTAGGATATTATCTCGTTACCTAAAGGAAAGACTCATATTGGATGCATGTGGGTCTACAGGATCAAATACATGCCTGATGGGACCATAGAGCGCTATAAAGCACGACTCGTGGCCAAGGGATATTCCCAGCGATTGGGAATTGACTACAATGATACCTATGTGCCAGTTGCAAAACTCACTACTGCAAGGGTTATCATGGCTGTAGCAGCCACAACAAATTGGCACCTGGAACAGCTTGATATTAATCATGCCTACCTCCATGGAGACTTGTTAGAAGAAGTCTATATGAAGGTACCCCCGGGGTACATCACATTTGTTCCAAATGCTGTATGCAAGATCAAGAAGTCTCTATACGGGCTGAAGCAAGCAGGGCGTCTATGGAACACCAAACTTACTTCCTACCTCCAACCTCTTGGATTTCATCAATCGCGAAGTGACTACATTTTGTTTACCAAGGGTTGTAACACTACATTTGTGGCATTACTAGTCTACGTTGATAACATTATCCTAACTGGACCTAATCAAAGGTTAATTCAAGAAATCAAGACAAATCTAGACAAAAAGTTCAAAATCAAAGATCTTGGCAAATTACACTATTTTTTGGGAGTAGAAGTTGCCAGAGGAAGGAAAGGGATTACCTTGTCTCAACGCAAGTATACATTGGATCTTCTCTCTGAGTATGGTCTTCTTGCTTGCAAACCAGCATCCACTCCGATGATAACTAGCAAAGGACGATTCACCCTTGTTGTCTGACAACACTCCATATCGTAGCCTTGTCGGAAAATTAATCTATTTGACCTTGACAAGGTTGGATATAAGCTTTGCCGTCCAGCAATTGTCACAATTTCTTGACTGCCCCATCGTGAACCACCAACAAGCCGCCATACGACTGTTGCGCTTCCTCAAAAATTCTCCAGGCCAATAACTACTTTACCCTGCTGAATCCAACAACGATGTGCCCGCATCTGCTCTGATCGGACACAGATCGTCTTCCCTACCAAATATATCAGCATATTCAACTCCGACTGGGCCGGGTGTCTTGATACGCGGCGATTTATCACGGGATGGTGTATCTTCCTCGGTAAATCACTCATTTTGTGGAAAGCCAAGAAACAGAGCACTGTTTCCCGGAGCTCAGTGGAGGCGGAGTACCGAGCCCTTGCCGTCACCGCATGCGAATTACAGTGGTTGGTCTATCTTTTGACTGATTTGGGCATTTCACCGTCTTTACCCATACCACTATATTGTGACAATCAAAGCGCATGTCACATAGTGGAAAATCCCATATTTCACGAGTGTACAAAACACATCGAGCTCGATTGCCACTTCATCCGTGATAAATTCCAAGCTGGACTGCTCGTGCCCACTTCCATTCACACCACAAATCAGTTAGCGGATATCTTTACAAAGACTCTTGATGCACCACGTTTCAGTCAACTTTCACGTGATCTTGGACTACATTCCATATACTCACAGTCGAGCTTATCGGGGGGGGGGGGGGGGGTGGTTGATAAAGCTAAAGCTAAAGCAATTCCGAAAATCCAAAGCAACAAGTACGCCAACACAGAAAAATTACCCAAACTTGTCACACAAGATTAGCAGATGCAAAATAAAAGAATATTCTGGGAATATTCTCAGTTGACCGGAATATTGAAGGAATATTCTCAGCTGACTGGAATATTCGGGGAATATTCCCAGCAGACCTTTTGAACCCAATAGCAATGTATAAATACCCCCAAAATGTACGGTACAAAAACTCAAATTCTGAAATAATAAATAAAAGCATTAGTCTCTTTTTCCACAAAGGCAAATATAAACTTCAATATATACGGAAGACATACTACACGAAGAGAAGAGATTAACCGACAGCCGACGATGTTCGTTTTGATGATATTTAATCTATGTGATTATAAATCATAAGGTTAATAGGAATATTATTTGAATTATTAGTGATCAAAGAACATCATGTGCAAAGGTTGTGATGTCGAGGGATTTGTCTATTGCCTACACATACTGATGATTGTTGGCTTGTGACTATTCATTTAATAGATAGAAACAATTGTTAAAGCAATGATAACATGTACTTGATAAAGTATGAATCTAGAAAGTCTGAAACTTTCAAATATATATGGATATGACATTGGTGAACAACTGAGGAATTACTCTACAATTAGATTAAAGCAATGATGCGTAGAAGGTTGTTTCGGAGACACCCGAAAGATAATAAGATTCTCCCTTAAAAGGATATGCTTCGGAAATACGCAATAAGATTGTGTTATTAAAAGTGGAAAACACGCTTTATATGATAAAGATGCAGTGTAAGTTATGAAAGTATCTCATTCTTATTTTGAGATAGTGCCCGTATTCAGAAAAATATACTTAACCAGGTTCCATGTTAACGATTGAATAAACTTCATTTACGATATTAAAGGTGATGACATCAAATTCATATTAACTGATGATTTGAGGTTGGAAGGCTTAAATATGATTTTGACATATGAAACTCTGTAGAATGTCTTAGCAAGTTTGCTTGATAATTTTCCTAGTCCATGTAGCCAAAATGTTTGTCTTTAAGCATGACGTCTTCTAGAGAAGTGTTTCTTCTAAAAAGAAATTGTATGAGTGAAATAAATTTTAAAATAGTTTGAGAACCACAAAGAGATATTCAACCATTATAAACATGCGTAAATACCACACGACGTAGATGTGTACGTACTTTTTAGTGTACGTGAGTATTCCCTAAATCTTAAGATCACCATAACCCTGAAAAGGTCTATGGTGCTTTCATCTTGTAGAATGATCTCATGACTTGTTCAAAATGCTCAAAAGGCAAGATAAGGAGGCATGGCCTTGAGCCATGATATCTATAGTGCATTACTTGGTGCAAAAGGGATTAACAAACATGGATGGTAATATAATTATTAATAAAGAAAAGTTGATGCAATGGGATTACATGGTGAATGTAACTGATTAAGATCATTGTTGGTAACTATTCATCACTCATTTGTTAGTGATCTATTGTATTCACAAAATCGATCGAGGCCAAAAGGAAAAAATTGAATTCTACAGCAATTGCTTGATTTTCTTACACTAAAATCACTTTTGCCTTAAGATTTGGCTTTCAATTGTTATAAACATTGAGTAATATGAATGATGTATATGTAGACATTTTACAATTAATGATAGTACGTAAAAGTATCCGCATGTTTAAACGTTAGATTGCTGAAGTATCCACGTTGTAACAGTAGACATTCCACGCTTTTAAGATCATGTCACTAAGTTAATGAAAAGTATATGCAAGAGAAGGAAAGAAAGAAAAGGAAAGAACGGTTCATGGTTAGGTACCAAATTATCAGAAAGATAATGAATTATCGATCGATGGTCCCCAGTGTAAAAAAACTGAATACTGAAAAATATATGGAAAAATATATGGAACTTTTATTGATCTGATTTTTCAACTTGATTCATTACAATGCTACTGCTCTGCTTTTATAGCCTCTCTAGTCCTAATAATGATAAACTCTAATTTATCTGAATTTAGTTCGAAATAATCACAGAGAAAAGATAATCACATAGGAAAAGTAGTAGATCACTTTTGAACTCTTGAATACTCCACATATCCAGCTTTATTTTGAATAATCTTGTAATCTTTGCAGATAATCTGGTTTGAATTGAATTAATGATCGACTTGTTTGAATTACAGCAGCTTTATCTTGGAGGAGTTTGAATGCTGCCAACTGTTTGTTAAAATGTCCAGCTGAGGTTTGCTTTATCTTGTTTTATAGATTTTTGCTTCGAATAAATCTGAGATAATCCGTTTGAATATCATAGAGTTTCTGACTTTCCTTTTCTATTCCTTTTCTGTTACTCTCCATTTTTGCTTGCTGTCTTGCCTTGTGTTTGTTTGCTGTTAAGTTTGCTGCTTCTGTTAATACCCAGCACCAGACTCCGTTCACGGACAAGAACTGTGAGTGCATAGCGGGCATTCCATTTGTCTTAGATCAAAGGATCTCAAACATTCCACATTAAGCTTTATTATATGTGTCATTGTACTCGTGAACCTAAAATAGAATTAAACCTTAAAACAAATGATATGCCAAGTTTATTAAGTAACAATGTTGAATATTTATATCAACTGACTTTCTTGTGCATTGTTCATGAAATTTATTTATACTCATGACATTTTTTAGATATGCATTCTATGCTTGTGAAAGAGAAAAATGAGCATTTTTTTCTTCATATTTTCCAGTAATATGCTTAGTTTCCTCTGATGTAACTTTTCTTATTTACGTCATAAATCACCTCTTAATTTTTTAGGTGAGTCGTATGAACCTTTTTGATCCAAAAGTTAATAGTTGACCAGATGATTTAATTAATTAGTTGATGTCTACTATGTTGATGACATGATAGAGACGATGTGATCGATCCATGGGTATGTTGAGTTAACTTTCATGGTTCGTGATATCACACACACCACGCATGCGTGCGCATACCTATCGATATATTGTAAAGTTAATTAACAAAATGAAAATTCAATCAAAGATAATGCATTCACAACTTATAAAATAACATAGTGAATTGCATTCTCATTTTAAGTTGTTTAATTTGTTCGAATTCAATAGAATTATTTTAATGAAGGTTTCGAAAATTTCAGGCTTAAAATGTATAAATTTTAGAAAATTAGGGCTCAAAACACACAATTTATAGGACACCTCAAGCCCGAGCCTCATAGCTATGGTTTCAGGTCCAACCCTCTGTGTTTAATGTGTGAGATAATGACGTAAAAATATATTTAAAATGTTCTAATAGTATTTTAAAAAGAATTCTATTTTTTTTTTACGTCAAATAGCAATTTTTATTAAGCAATATCTACAAGACACGCGGTGAATACATCCTGTGATGGAAACCACCCCAGCTAACTAAACTCACGACAGACAGGCTCACAGGCTTGCACGGACAAGACAATGAGCCGGCTTATTGCCAGATCGTCTAACAAAACGAAAGATGCACTCTCGGAATGCTCTCGTCAAACTTAAACAATCAGAGACCAAGCATCCCAAGGAAGACGATTCGTCGGCGCCCCCTGAATACGTTGTATACATGACAACGAATCGGTCTCAACGATAATTTGAGAAGCCCCCTTTGACATCGCCAAGACTAAGGCATGTTGACCTATTGAGAGCTCCAACACTTCTACATCCAAATTTCCAAATATATGTTGCGAGACAACATGCACAATGAATCCCTCATTGCGGAGTATTTCAATGACCAAGGCCTCTGTCCATGCCGCATCCGTATTTAGTGGCGGACGCAGGATCCTAGGCGGGGGGGGGGGGGGTTGTGATGATATATACTAGATTTTTTTTGCAATTAGAAAATGTTTGTGTTTTTTTCTCTTTGATTCTAGGAGAAACACTACTATATAATGACAATAAACATTAATATACAATTTGTGATATATATTGATGAAAAATACTACTATATATGTCACATGATTCGAAAAATTAATCATTCTACACCCATAAATAAATATTTCACTACTATATATATCACATGATGTGAACATTTTGGGGCAAAAGCTTTTCACACTAGTATTTTTATTTTTTATAAGTAAAATGTTATCAATATTTGTTTAATTAAATGTATCATTTTTATAATGACTATGTATTTTATATTTGATGATAAATGTTTTATGTCAATTTATCCAACTATTACACATGAAATGGGACAAATCTAAATTTATGGGAGGACAAAAAAACTACACAACATTACAGATCCGGGGAGGACGACTTCCCCCTTGACATAAAGCAATTCCGCCCCTGTCCGTATTAACCTTTATGACCCCGATGGAGGAGCTGCCCAAGTGGAGGGCAAATTGACTTGGGTCTCCCTGATAAGCCTCGCCTCTATAAAACGAGTAGAGTCAACCGCTTCCTCTTTCGCATGCGTAATTAGGCCCTCATTTTTTTTCCGGTTTATCTTCGTATCACTATGCACTCCTCGACTTCCAGATATACCATATTGTGGTAACAATAATAGCCGCTTCCTCCGCATCGTACAAGTAGTAATGTAAGAGGCATCGCCAAATGAAGTTAGAAATACAATTCTTTCTCAATTTCGCATTGAAGTTAGTATACTCTCTTTGATCATTTTTGTTACACAAATTAAAAATAAATAAATAATTGTTATGAATCTTAGTTTATCAAGCCTAAAATACCCTTTAGTTCCGAGTAATTTGAAAAGTTATTGGATTAACATTGAATTGATGGTATAATGATGACGAAACCAATAATAATAGTACTTTAGGATCAAGATTATAAGCCAAGGAATCATTTTTTTTTGGGGAATGAGGGAGAAGGACAGAAATATTTCATCAATTGAGTAGAAGGACAGTTTTTTGAAACTTTTGCATAAAGGACAAAACTATTTATTCACCGTCGAAATTCACTTGTGTTCGAAATTATTTCGTTTAAATTCACCGCCGAAATTCATTGTCGAAATTCACTAATTTTCAAAATTCATTGTCGAGATTCACCGATTTTCGGGATTCATTCGTCAAAATTCATTGTCGAAATTAACTCGATTTTGGGATTCATTTGGGAAGATTCACCGATTTTCGGGATTCATTTGTTTGTCCTTCTCGTTATAAAAATTATGCAGTTGTCCTTCTCCCTATAAAAAATATGTAGTTGTCCTGTTACTTAAAAATATTCCAGATTTTGTCCTTATCCCTAATTTTCCATTTTTTTTTCCGAAGTGAAAAAGGAATCATATTTAAAAAGAAAATAATGGGAAAGTAATCAAACCAAAATTGGAATGGGACGCTGTGGAATAATTGTTGATTCTGGAAAGGTGGCGGCAACGTTTCAACTTAAACTATTTTCTCATTGGCTAACCTTTCTCTATTGGTTGCTCTTTACTTTTCTTTTGTGTGTCAATAGGTCTTCCCATCATCCATGTCACACATCATAAATTAATCAAGTTTGCCATTTTATTAAAAAAAGTAGTGGGAAAGCCGCAAAACACTATACAAATTAAAGAGTTCAAATTACAAATCAATCAAAGCCCTAAACTAAACGTAGATTTATAACTCTAATTTTCTTCTTAGAGATTATGACATTAATAGGTGGATGAGTTTCGCAACGGCCATGATGTAGTTGATTCCTCCCATGTCAAATGGAATAAATCACGTCCTTGAAAGAAAAAGATAGAGTCCCAAATACTCTCTTGTTCTTTGGAAGATCAAATTTTCGCATGAAGGTTTATACTAATCCACTTCAGAGAGTTGTAATTGAAGAAGGCGTGCCATTCATTTCTCGGCATCAAATTTTTCTAAGTATTTTTTATGTCTTGAAGTCCCCCAAATCATGAAGATTGGTCTCCTCATCATTTTTGCTAATTTGCTTTGTTGCTAATCCTTGGTCTCCTCGTCACTTTTATCTAAATCCCACACTAGTTGTATGTTTTTTTATAACAACCTCATTAAATGTGTTTTATTTTTTTATTTTTCATGTTCTTCTCATACACCTTTTATAACCGGCAATGATACATTTCATCTGATTTTTTATTTTTTATTTTTTATTTTTTGTTTGGAAAACGATCATTTTATTTATTTATTCAGAGTGGAAAAACCCAAAAGACACAAATCATAGAAAGCTAATAAAGCAAAAGTAGTTAGTCTAGCATCCATGCAATCCCGATGTTCCTAACTTATTTTCCACACTTGCGAGAATGACATTGATTGATGGAGCATTTTTCTCTGACTGCTTTTTACTAGTATACAATTGTCACTTTATTTTTTACCAGATAAAAGTGTTATTGTTGATCTTGGTAAGACTTTTATCAAACAATAAGTTTTACACTTTATTTATTAGTGCGGAAATTATAATGAAAAATGTAGCAATTCTATATGTGGTGAATAAATCATTTCCTCTTTCATACTTCCCTCAGTCCCACAATATACGATTTGAGTAATGATACTGTCACAACTGTTGTGACACTACGTGTATCTAGACCATTGATCATGATGAATATAATAATAATCAATTAGCCTACATTATGATCAACGATGCAAATACACGTTGTGGCACCGTATCATTACTCATAGGTTTTTTTTTTTTTTTGCCAAAAATATAAGCCTTTTTTAGTTTTTAATAAGAAACATCATAAATACATTATTTTTTAAATTTCAAGATAAATTGTTCTATTGTTTTTTCTCGTAAAAATTTATATATTTGCAATGTTTAATTTAAATGTAGAAACAAAGTATTTAGTATTGCATTGCTTAATGAGAATGAAATATATATAGTGAAAACGACATTCTTTATTCAATAAACTGATATGCCAAATATTTACAAAAAGTCCAAACAAACAAAGCAAAAATACTTATTATTGTTACTCTACTCCCCAGGCAAGCTAGTCTAATATTTCGAGTTCTTTCTACCATTGTGGCCAATAAAGACGTGAGGTGGGGGGTAACATGTCTCTTCCCCAGATATTCGGTTGTTACGCCAAATCCAAATACCGTTGACAATCTTCCCCCGAATGTATTTGCACTTAAGAGTCTCCGGAAAGGTACGGGCAGAATGTAACGAGAACGATCCAATCCTTTTTTGATTCAACACCAAAGAAGTCTCTTCTACAAGCAGGTTCAAAGAATTTTTCCCATATGGCCCTAGGCCAGCAGCAATCCTAAGGGCATGGAGAGAAGTTTCCTCCTCTTGACCACAAAGCCCACATATGTCTGACTCCAATACTTGGCACCGGAGCGTACACTAACCGGTAATGCGTCATGTCATAGTATCCAAACAAAATGATTACCTCTAGAAGGACCTTTTAGACTCCAAATCTCTTTCCAAATGTGGTTTTAAGTTATTTTGCACCATCGGTAGCAATTGAACGTGATAGCCCGAGCTAACCGTGAAGTGTCCCTTAGTAGTGTCCTTCCAAGTGAGAACATCATCAATCATTTCGGTTCCCACATCTATAATTGCCGTCCCGCTTTTAATCTTCTCCACATTATAGAACTCCCTTGCTTTAATGGTTGGTGGATTTTCCCATACTTAGATTTGAGGACTTCAACCCGCAACGCCTTCTTTTCCTTCATGTAATGCCACACCAATTTCGCCAAACTTGATTCGTACTTGCCAAAATTTTAAATCCAAGACCACCCGCTTCCTTTGGCACACACAACTTATTCACGCAATATGATGCATTGTCTTTTTTCACCGTTTATCACCAATAAAAGTCCCTGCAAATATTTAGCTGTGATAGAATGCCCACCGGTAGTTTGACCATGGTGTAAAAAGGCCGCGAGGCTAATGACGTTTGCATTAAGATAAGGTGTGAGATATTGATACTATATAAAAACAAAAAAAAATCTATATCACGGGACATAGAAAAAATAATAAAAAACGATACTATAGATTGATAAACAACTTTTTTTTTTGTTTTATAGTTTTTATTTTATAATTAGTTTTTGATATTATTTAAAATCACCATTATTTTTTTTTGGAGGCAAAATCACCATTGTTATTATATTAAAAGCAATTCCTAATATTTATCAAAGTCGGTTCTATGTAAAACAAGAAATGACATAAAAATAAAAAACTATTTGAAACGCCTCTATTTTTATTTTATTTTAATAACAGCCTCTATTTTTTGTATTATCTTTCCTTTAAATCCTCCAATTTATTCAGAATCCAGCATATCCGGCTGGAGAAGAGAGATAAGGAGGAAGCAAAAACTGCCGGAAATTGAATATAGTAAATATAAAAAAAATCCACGCAGATAAAAGCGCAGCCGGATCTCCGCCCATACCGATTGTTGTCGGCGACGATTGCTGCCGGCCAAACCATTAGCAATAATTTGAGAGGTAAAGAGCTTAATTTGTTTCCTTTACCTTTTTCTTTGCTTTTTCATTTTCAATTCCATTTCCAAAAGCAAAATAAACAAGACAGCCGTCCTAGATAACTCCAAAGTCTCCAAACTCCAAGTTAACGGATCTTTGTCATCTCCTCAAAGTCACAAACCCAGACCAAAATCCATTAACACTCAGGTTAATTGGTAGACTCCGTGCTTGTATCAGTTGACTGTTGAGTACCAATATTTGTAGCAGAAATTAGCAGTATCTGTAAAAAGAATCCAGCCAAATTTGAAACAACTATTTCATCTACCTCTGTATTGCATAAATCTGCAGCTGCACCCGGCCCACTTGCACCTGCATCATCGCTTCTGCGATCAAACGTTGATCTGTCTGTCTGTATTTTTTATTTTATTTTTGGGTCTCGTCTCGTCTCATCTGCTTGATAATATATCCAGATGATGATTCAGTAGCGATCATTGAATACAAGGGTGTTAATTATCTTTTCTGTTCACTACAGAGAAGGCGATTTCTGGTTTCGATTAACTGCTAAGCTTTATTGTTGCGAATTTGCTGCTGCTGTTCTATTGCAAGTCCCCCTGGGATTTCACCATCCAGGTATCTATCTATCTATGCTTTTACTTTTACTTTTTAATTTGGAGTTGGGGCGATCCATAATCATAGAGAACAAACGGTGATCGTTGGTTTTGGCAGTATAAATTTAACAAGTTTTTTTCATCCATTTACTGGTCACTGTTGTTTTGCTGTTAGATTTTTTTGATCCTTTGGTTAAAACATGTTAAAATTCTTCAAGAATGTTGAGAAAATGAGAAAGATCAATTTCCGCCACTTCTCCGGTCAGGTCAATAACATTTCTTGCCGACGATTCACTTCCCTTTCATACTTTTCGCCCCTTTTAAATTATTTTTGAAATTTTCCAAGGATTTATTAGAATTGAAACGCCCTATAAAAAATGAAATAACTGGGAACTGGGAAAGTGTTTTTTTTTAATTTTTTAATTTTTTAACAAACCATTACGGTAAGTTTTATGTGATAACAATTGACAAGAATTATTTAACACAAACCGTATACGTGTGTATACCATGCGAAATAGAATAAATATGAAATAGTGTAATGTATATCACTTGTTTTTTTATTATAAATTCCATCGTTGTGAGAATCTATATGCATGACTAAATTG
Organism: Gentiana straminea; assembly: GCA_036785695.1. Taxonomy (NCBI): domain Eukaryota; kingdom Viridiplantae; phylum Streptophyta; class Magnoliopsida; order Gentianales; family Gentianaceae; genus Gentiana; species Gentiana straminea. Next base: position 7,392,711 of record JAVUPR010000266.1, read on the forward strand.
ACACATAGGTCACACATTAATATCATAATGTAAGACCATTGATTGATAAATGTCACACTATGTCAATTGATGTGGTCATAACAATACTCTTTTTATAATAATATAATTATATATTATAAAATTTCAAAATTCTTTATTATTTTTTTTTTATAAATTATAGCAAAACGAATAAATATTTGAATATGACTTGTCCTAATTTTTTTAATATAGTAGTCCTGATTATTTTAAGATTTGCGTATGGAGTAATAAATTCTAAAAACAGTAATCTAGACCCCTATTTTCTGGAAGAAAAAAAAAAAAATAAGGACCATCCTTCATTTAAAACCATTACATATTATTGTTTGATTAAATATATATATTGATGTTTAATGGCACTAAAATGTCTCTCTATATATATATATATATATATATTATTTATTGGGATGTGAGGTGAGGGGAAGTTATTGGATACACCTGTATACTCATATGACAAGATCTACATCTTTTATTTTTAAATTATGTGTTTTAGATTTATTTACGTATAATTCGATATAAATGATATACCAACCGAAATGAAGGGGTCGTTCTACGATTTGATGTAAATAATCGAGGTGGAATACCGTGTGTGGAAACGCACGTTGCTTCCCAAAAACTTACCGAAATTTCCGAAATGAAGTTGTGTCGCAAAGTATGATGTGAGGTCAGGTAGTGCAGCCAGATTGACCAAAAGCGTGTTGATTGGTTGGTTATTATTGTAAATGCATTGTTTGCTATGTTTACTTTCCACATCAGCGGCCGCCCAATGGGACGGCATACTTTGTAGACCAGACTATCTTTATAAATAAAAATGCCATAATAAAATGTTTACACCATAATTTTAAATTATTTATTATTAATTATTACATGAGACATATTAATTAAATGAGTTTTAATAAAAATAAATGCTGAAAAATAGTGTTGTGGTATTTTGCTGTGTTACCAAAAAAATAAAAAAAAAAACAAGGACGGAAAGAGAGAACGAACAATTGTATATGTACATGTAGTGAGAAAAGAAATCCTCCTTAAACTTTAATTTTACATTATTATTAAGGTCTACTAAGTGAGTGATATGACAGTCTCATAGCTTAACATAAGAGTAAAGCGCGGGAGATACTTATGTGGTGTCTCCATACGTGTGGAGACACCATTATGGAGACATCACAACTACACACTTTTATTCTGTATTTAAACTGTATGGTTCTGATAGTTCATCCGTCACTTCACCTTCCAAACTCCCTCATCACATAATAATTTTCCGTAAACCAGATGTGGTTTAGCATCGTATGGGTGGAATGGATGGTGGGTCAGCACTATCTCTAAACTCTAATCACTGCCTTTCCTTTTCTTTTTTCTTGGTTGGTGGATTCCTTTGTCTTTCTTTGTGCTTTTACAAAACTATTATAATAGTGGTTCTTATTAAATAGATAGATTTAGATAAATAAAGTATACAAAGATAATGACAAGTCAGAATAGATGTGAGCTGGCCCAACTTTCTCCATTTTACACATAATCTTAAATGAGAAAAGTGGGTATGTTTTGAGTCGTGACTACCGATGGTGCTACAATAAAATAATCACGACAAAATACATAATATATTTTTAAATCATTGATTATGATATGAGATTTATTGATTCATATGTCTTCCATAAAAATCAATGATCTAAAAATGTTTCGTGACTTTGTGTATATTTTATTTGTGGCACAAATATTTCTTCTTCCGTTTTTCCTTTTAATCTTCCGTAGATTGTGGGGATTCATAGTTACATGGCGGGTCACCATTTCTTTTTAAAGTTTGATTCCTTCCGAGGACTGTTATAATTTATGTTTTTACATGAATTGATTTGAAATTAATGTTTTTTTTTTTGAGGTGGTGGTGCATTGATGTTTTCTTACTATACAATACAATAATTTCTCAAGAAAAGGAAAAAAAAATGTTGCCTTGCCACATAATAGTTGAATTTTCAAAAAGATGGTCACTATTGCAAGTTGAGTTTATATATAAATCAAATGAAAAATTCTTGTCCCTAATAATTTGAATAACCATCGAACCATTTGATTTATTACACGGGTATAAATAAAAAAAATATATATATATATATATATATATCCTCCAAATAAACATATCTAACAAATAAAATTCAGTGCATAGGATAAGCTGTGAAGGGTCGTTCTGATGCAGGGAGGCTTCATTGGACTCAGCCGTCAGATCTGTGGCACGTGTGTATAAAACAAAAACAACGTCAGATACACGACGCGTGTGTATAAGACAAAAATTACTTTTGTCTTATACACACGTGTCACGTATCTGACGGCCGAGTCCAATGAAGCCTCCCTGCATCAGAATCGAATCACCCACCTGTAAATAAGAATTTCCAAATGAGATCAAACAGTATGCAACAAGTGGTCTGCCTGTCCACGTGATCTTAGCTGGCAGCCTCCCTTTCCTACTACAATCACGCGCAACTAATTAGTGTCAAATGCAGTACTATTCTACACCATATATCCGTTTTGACATTACTTATTATTAGTCTTATTTCATTTTCTTACTTAGTACTTTCTTTAGTATACTGTTGTTTGAACTGAATCTGCTTTTGTGTTGAATAAACTGAATCAATGTTGTGATTTTGACAAGAACTTTGAGAATTGTTTTATTCATATGTAAAAATAGATACTTCATTTTGATGAAAAAAAATACATTTTGAATTAATTAAATAATTTAACTCATGCTCAGACACATTATTTGAAAAACTTTAAGATGATGGATCTAAGTCAATTGGAAATCTGATTATGAAGAAATTTCTTCATCTCTTGTGTAGGTTCCATTAGCATATATATATCCTCTCAGAAATGGAAGCCGAAAGCGCTAACCGATTCAGAGGTACCAAAAACCTTGGACGTTGATCCAACTAAGGTGTGTGTCCCCCCCTCCCCAATGTTCCTACAAAGTCTACATTATTGTTCCTTGAAATGCAGTATGCATGATTTGTTGAAATATATAAAATGTTAATAATCTACCTCTCCATCAACTTAAGCCTTTGGGAGGGATGGTAAATTCAACATTATTTATATTGCTTGATCTTTTTTTTAATTGTCTTAATTATTGTCCGGTTTGCAGCCACTAAAGCAGGACAAGGTTGTGCAAAAAGAAGATGAAGAAAACAACCTCGACGGTGAATTCATTAAAGTCGAAAAGGAGCCGTTGGATGCCAAACACAATTCTCACAGTGATGAAACCGCGTCTGCTCAGGATCCCAAATCTGATGGAGGATCGAGTAGGGAGTTTACAGAAGCCCAAGAAAAGATCACAGAGCTTGAGCATGAATTGGAGAAACTAACCGGGCACCATAAGGATTACGAAGCTCAGAATGAGAAATTGACAAATGAACTTTCACTTGCTAAAGAGTCATTAGAAGCAACTGGGAAGAAATATGAGGATCTTGAACTCAATCACCAAAAGCTACAAGAGCAGATTAAAGATGCAGAAAAGCAATATAAGGAGCAGCTTACGGCTTTGCAGGAAGAATTGCAAGCTCAAGAAGCAAATCACAAAGAGTTAACCCAAGTCAAAGAATCCTTTGATGCACTCAACCTCGAGTTTGATAGCTCCAAAAAGAGGTTGGGGGAGCTAGAACTACAGCTACAAACTTCTGCTGACGAGGCACGCAAGTTTGAGGAGCTTCACCAGCAAAGCGGTATACATGCTGAATCAGAAACAAACAAGGCTTTAGAATACGCGAAGTTGCTTGAGGCTGCAGAACTGAAAACAAAAGAGGTTGAAACTCAGTTGACTACCTTGCAGAGTGAGGTTAATGACCTGTATGAGAAAGTTGCTCAAAAGCAAGAAGTTGAAGAGTCACTTAAAACAACCAATGCTGAGCTGTCCAAAGTTCAAGGGGAATTCGAGGTTTCCAAGTCCCAAGTGGTGGAATTGGAGGAAAAACTCTCTTCAAGTGAGGCACGCTTCAATGAACTGAAACAAGAATTGGATGTAAAACAAATTTCTGAATCTCAGGTGAAGGAAGATCTGGCAGAGCTGGAGAAGACATTGACATTAGCACAGGAAGAGCTTAAAGAAAAGTCGTTAGAATTAGAGGATATAAAGCTGAAGCTGCAAGAAGAAGTCAGTGCAAAGGAGAAAGTTGAAGCTACTGCAAAGAATCACGAAGAAAACGCAACACAGATACAGGAAGAGGTTAATAAACTCTTGAAAGAGAAAGAAGACCTTGAAATTGCACTAAACGATTCAACAACTGAAGTAGCACGGGTGAAAGAATTGTCTGCTGAACTTCAGACCAAGTTGACGCAGTCAGATGAGAATTTCTCTAAAGCCGATTCTCTCTTGTCTCAAGCTTTGGCTAACAACGCAGAGCTAGAAGAGAAGTTGAAACACACGGAAGAACTCCACCACGAATCTGGACGTGCAGTAGATACTGCTGGGAAGAAGAATAGCGAACTTGAGGAAATGTTGCAAGCCTCTACTGTTGTGGCAGAGGAAGCAAAAGCTGCATTAGCAGAACTGGAAACAAAATTAATTTCTGTGGAAAAACGTAACCTCGAGCTAGAGCAAGAATTAAGTCAAGTAGAACTAAAAGCTCATGAAGCAGAGAGTCAAGTAAGTGAATTTTCATCGAAAATATCTGAACTGAACTCTACTATTGAAGCAGTTTCAGAGGAGAAGATACAATTAAGTGCCCAAATCAAAGAGTATGAGGATAAAGTTGAGAAACTAGCATCTGAATTAGGCCAATCAACGGAAAGGAGCTCTGAGCTCGAGTTAGAAGTAAAGAATTTAGCAGAAAAATGTGCTGAACATGAGGGTTTGGCTACTACCAAACACCAACGCAACATTGAGCTAGAAGATTTGATGAGTGTTTCGCATTCAAAAGCAGAGGAATCTGAAAAGAAGGTCAGCCAGTTAGAGCTACTTCTTGAAACAGAGAAGTACAGGATTTTGGAACTTGAAGAACAAGTAAGCTCATTAGAGAAGAAATTTCAGGATGCTGAAGCAGAGGTAAAGACACTATCAAATAAGGAATCTGAACTTCTATCGGAAATTGAAGCATATAAAGCAAAAACATCAAGCTTTGAGGAGTCTTTGGTAAGCGCTTCTGAAAAAGAAAAGGAATTCACTGAATCCTTAGACATACTTACTGCAGAGAAGAAAAACTTGGAGGAGTTGTCCAAAACTTTAAACGAAAAGCTGGTTGACGCTGAAGTACTTCTAGAAGTCACGAAGAATGAACTCGATGTTGCTCAACAGAAGTTGGAGAGTACTGAGACCGATCTAAAGGCTGTTGAAACGAGGGAAAGTGAGGTTATTGAGAAGCTAAGATCTGCACAAGAGCAGCTGGAAAACCATGGAATTCTATTGGAAAAGGCAACAACCAGAAGCGTGGAACTCGAATCATTACATGAGACGATAACAAAAGATTCAGACTCTAAACTTCAAGAAGCAATGGCTAATTTGTCAAGCAAAGATTCTGAATTACAATCAGTGTCTGAGAAATTGAAACTACTGGAGGAAGAGGTAACGAATTATAAGGAGCAGCTTAATGATTCGTTTGAAAAATACATAGCTGTGAAGGAAGAACTGGAGGGAAATTCAGTCAAATTGGCTTCCAGCTTAGCAACCATTCAAGATCTCACAAGCTCTCTCTCTGAAGCAGAAAAGAAATCTGAGGCTCATATCTCTGACAATGAATTGTTATCTGAAACAAACATTCAGCTGAAAACAAAGATCAGTGAACTCGAAGAGCTTGTTAGTTCGTTGTCTGCTGAGAAGGAAACTGCTTCTGAGCATCTTGCTATTCACTTGGCTACAATAAATGAGCTGACTGAAAAGCATTCAAGAGTGTCTGAACTTCACGCAGTTGCGGATTCACGAGTTTCAGAGTCAGAAATATTGTTGAAAGAGGCAACTGAAAAAATTGCCGAAAAAGATTCAGAAGTAAAGGAGCTAAAAGAGAAATTAAGTGTCCTTGAAAGCCAGATTAAAGCATATGAAGAGCAAGCTCATGAAGCATCCACAAACGCCGAGGGTCAGAAAGCAGAACTTGAATCTACACTAGCGAAATTGAGGCATCTGGAAACTGTCATTGAAGAACTTCAAAGCAAGTCAGATATTGAAACTGAAAAGCTACTCAATGCTAATGCAAAGCTGACAGAAGACCTGGCATCATATGAATCTACATTGAATGATTTACAGACGAAATTGGCCTCGACCCTTTCGGAGAAGGATCAAGTATTTGGAGAACATCAGTCTTCAAAAACAGCTATTGAACATTTACAGGCACAGCTCATTTCTCAAGAAGAGGGGCTAAAGTCTCAGGTTACTACATCTGAATTTCATCTCCTTATATAGTCGATTCGCCTGTTATTGCTTCCTGTTAATTAATTAATTTTATAAATTATTGATGCTGCAGATATCTTCTCTTGTGGAAGATAGCAAGACACTGGGCGAAACACATGAAAGTTCGAAAAAGGAACTCCAGTCAGTGATTACACAACTTGAAGAACAACTGAAAGAGCAAGAAAAACGTGAAGATGCTCTAAAGGATGTAATAGAAAATCTGAAAAACGATGTAGAACAAAAGTCGGTTTTGCAGAATCGTGTAGAAGAGCTGGAAGAGCAGTTAACAGCAGCAATTGAAGCTAAAGCTAATGAAGTGTCACAAATCCAGAAAGAATTGGACCTTCTGCGAACCACCTCTGCTGATCAGGTATGCAAACTTGTTATTTTCTTTATTTAACTTTGTTCACTGCTCAAAATGATCGGTATGGAGCAGTGCAAATTATATTGGACTTGAATCAGTGTGAATTACTTTCTTTTTTGATTGTACTGTTGATGTGGTTGTTTTTGCTGAAATTTGTGATGATTCAGTATTCGTCACTTCTTTTGTTGTCTAAATATAATCACATATTATTCAACTAAACAGAAGGATAGAGATTTTCAATTGCATTCTGAAAAGGAAACCGCTTCAAACCGTTTGGTCGAGGAGCTTGAAGTGAAGAGCAAACAAGTAGTAGCATTAGAGAATCAAGTAAAAGAGCTTGAGCAGAAATTGCAGCTTGCTGATTCCAAATCAAAAGAACAGGTAAAAAGCCGTGTGCTGTGCATGGCTTATGAATATCAGTGATGATGTACAAAGATTACGGTAAATGAATGTTAAAGGGCAACTTCTTTTCTTGCAGGAAATTACTATACAATCAAGGGATATTGGATCGAGCATTTCGAGCCCTCCATCATCATCATCAAAGAGAAAGAGCAGGAAAAAGTCAGAGGTTACTACTCAACAAGCAGCAGGTTCTGCTGCAGATACAACAACAACAACAAATGCTCCTCATTCCACAGAGGTACCACTTGCCACCACCTTCAAATTTGTGTTTGGTGTGGCATTGGTTTCAGTCATCCTTGGCATTATTCTTGGCAAGCGATACTAGAATTTGGCTGTTTTCGGGTTTTGGCTTTTGGTTTTGGTTTTGGTTTTGGTTTTGGAAATGATATAGTCTGCTCCGTAAGTTCACGACAATCATCAGAGACATCTGAACTATTGACGATGGTGGGACCCATCAACTGATGCAACCCCTACTCGGTCAGTAATCAATGGTTTAAAAGTATGTAGTGGTGGATGGTTATAATGAACTTAGTAATAAACCTATCATTCCCCTTATGGTTTTGGTTTATATCATATAGTGATGGGGAGAGTGTTTTTATTGTTTTTCATTTATTATTATTATTATTATTATTATTATTGGTGGTCATGATATTGTGTAATTTGGAAGATGGTCAGGGAATGGGTTTATTATTTTTATTTTTTAACATTACATTCCCCCCACGGTTCCACATTTTCTGGTTGCAGCCAATTCATATACAAGTTTGTGATTATTTTTTTTTTTTTTTTTTTTTGTTTTTTTTCTTTTTTTCTTTTTGAAGATATATATATATATTAAAACTCCCAAAGTTTCAATCCCACTTGTTACTGCATAACTAATTTGAATAATCATTGGAGGCAGTTTTAAAACTCATGAAGTTTATATTACTACTAGTATATATAAGGTCTATCAAAAAACGAATGAACTGTATCAAAAATTATAATCGGGTTTAACAACTGGACAAATCTAATTTTATCAATAATTGTAATTAGTAGATATAAAACATAAAATAAAAACATGTAAAAGTTAGCTTAAATCAAATTAGTAATTTATTAAACGTTACTTCTACTATTTTCCTTCCTTGCAAATGTGCCTGAAACTGAAAGGGAAAAAAGGTTTTTCTCCATTTTGTAGAAGCAAATTATTGTTATTATTATATATTATAAAGGAGAAAAAGTTTGTTGAGGTTTGCATTGTGGAATAAATGAAAGTATTATGTGTTTTTGGATAACAGGGGAGATCAAGCACAACCAATAACATATTGCCACGTTTCAGCAAGTACTGGAATAGAAGAAAGACTCCAAAACGTACTGCTATTGAAGATAGGGATGATGACAACGGTTGAAACACAATTATTGAGGACCCAACCTGTGCTACTTGGATATAATGTTTCTATTTTTATTTTTATTTTTTAACATGTTGTATGTTTGGAAGCCAATATCATATTGTAATATAAATCATCCGAGTTTGAAATCTATAGTTTCTAGTTTGATGTACTTATGTCATTTTTGTTAGGTATGAATAAAATAAAATTCACCCTAAAAAAAATGAAATAAAATCGTTTCATTACTGTGTTTGGAATGCGAAATAATAAAATGAAACAAATTATATAAAATATTACACATTGAATTATTAGTAAAACATGATAGTGGATTAAGATTGGATGAGATGAGGTATGGTATATAATGTAGCTAGGATAGGGTAAGGTGGGGTGATGTGGAGTAGCCCAGGGACGGACCCATCATGGAGGAGGGGGGTGTATGGCTCTCACTCAAATTTCGGTGTGAAATTATTAGTATACCACTTCAATAATATTAAATACCTGTGTATGTATATACTTTCGAACATTTCTAATAAATGTCTACCTGTAGCTCAATTGGTATGTTTTCCCCATTTTCTTATTAACATTTGTGAATTTTTCTAGAAAAATTTTCGTTACATATTTTAGTGAGAATTCGGCCCTCACTGAAAAAAAAATCCGGGTCCGTAACTGAAGTAGCCCTACCCACCACACCACTCTACTATATATACTTTATCCACCATTCCTTACCTATCACTCACATTACCAATCACCCAACATCACTCTATCTCGCTACCCCAACCTACTCTACCACTCATCTACCCAATCCTACGCCACCTTACCCTACCCACCTTACCACCCTCCTAACTCTATCAACCTACACCATGCCACCTCACCCTACCCCATCAACCACCCCACCATACCGTACATAACCATAGAGCCTATATATATATACTAGTATCCGTACACCGCGCATAATGCGCGGCACGCGTACGTCCATTCCGGATCGATGGATATAATTAGGGTCTTTTTTTGTGTGGTATATGTTGCGATTGTACGAAATGAGTAAAAGACTATAAGGAATCATAAAAGCTTTGAAACATTAACTATACATTATCATAAGGTGTTTTTTCAAAGACATAAATAAGAAATTTGGGGACATGACATGGCATGTGTTGTGTTATACCGAATGTGATAAATATATTCCGTATAATATACTTAATACGTTGTATTATAACGTAGCATGAAGTATATTACGTTGTACTACACCGGAAGCAATATTAAACGGACACGACGAATGTGGAACACCGAATTTAAAAAACAATTATAACACGAAACGTCATTGTATAACAAAATAATTAAATGGCCGACGGAAAAAAAAATTAACTAAAATCTACCACACGTCGTAATAAAATTGATGTAAATTTCTTACTATTGTCCCAACTAATAACAACAACCATTATTGTATCTTAAACATCTAAATAGACAAACCGCTTTTAATAACAATGTAACGAACTAAAGTAAGATAACATAAAATATCATTAAATTGTTTAAAAATATATTAAACTATAATAACGTGTATACGTAAGTACGCAACGAGCCATACTACTAAAAAACCGAAATAATACTAAAATTTATGTAAATTTGTGAGTATTGTCCGAATTAATACAAAGCGAAAATAAATCCATAGAAATATGTCGTCCATCGGTAGACGGCACTAATGAATCGGAGAATCTGGAAGGAAAAGAGGAATGAATACACTATATAGAAAAATTTCGCGTATTGCCGTAGACATCAACGGAAAAGTGATAGGAAACATCTACTAATAACAATAAACTCATTTTAACGTGTATACTAAAGTCCGACACTCCTAAAAAAACCGATATCATAATAAAATTGATGTGAATTTGTTACTATTGGCCGAACTAATAACAATAACCACTATCATATCTTAAACATCTAAATAGACAAATCGTTTTTAATAACAATCTAACGAACTAAACTAAGATAACATAAAATATCATTAATCGTTTAAAATATATATTAACTATAATAACGTGTATACGTAACGACTCACACTCCTAGAAAACCAGAATAATAATAATTAGAATCTGAAGGGGAAAGAAGCATAAATATATCATTGTATAATGCAAGGAACGGAAAAAAAAATAACACGTCACGAAGTCGATATTTATAATAATAAAAGTCTACAATGAAATAAAATCGAAATACGAAACGATACAATGTAATACAATAAGATAAGAAATCGGAAAAAAAAAAAAAAAAACTCGAAAGCGTCGTAAGAAAAAGATTGGAGGAGGTGAATAAAAAGAAAAGACAATATATATATATATAGATACATATATATGCATGTATAGGTGAAAAGGGAAAAGTTAGAGGAAAAAAAAATCCTAAATGTGGAAAAGTGTACCAGGAAAGAGAGGAAAAAACGTCGCTAGAAGTCTTAAAAGAGAGGGAAAAGCGTCGCTATAAGTCTAGGGAAAAAATATAGATACATATATATGTATGTATAGGTGAAAAGGGAAAAGTTAGAGGAAAAAATTAAAAAAAAAAATCCTAATGGGAAAGTGTACCCGGAAAGAGAGGGAAAAGCGCCGCTAGAAGTCTTAAAAGAGAGACAAAAGCGTCGCTATAAGTCTTAAGATAGAGAAAAAAAAAAAAAAAGCAGAAAACGTCGGGCCAATCAGGGCCCGACACGTGGCAGCACCAGAAGCAGCACAAAAAGCGCCCCTTGTTCCTTTATTAGATATAAAGATATCGTGAATAACTTAGGGCATTCAAACCAGAAGCCCTGTTTTCTAATCCTTTTATTGTTTTTTTTTTTTATCTACAGTTTGTAATTTATGTTTTATTTTTCCCTTTCTAGTGTTTAATGTTTATGTTTTTCCCTTTTTCTTATTAACATTTGTGAATTTTTCCAGAAAAATTTTCGCTACATATTTTAATTAGAATTCGGCCCCACTGAAAAAAAAAATTCTGGGTCCGTCAAACCGAAGTAGCCCTACCCCACCACACCACTCTACTATATATACTCTATCCATCATTCCTTACCTATCACTCACATTACCAATCACCCAACATCACTCTACCTCACTACCCCAACCTACTCTACCACCCATCTACCCAATCCTACGCCACCTTACCCTACCCACCTTACCACCCTCCTAACTCTATCAACCTATGCCATGCCACCTCACCCTACCCCATCAACCACCCCACCATACCGTACATTACCATAGAGCCTATATATATATATATATATATATATATATATATATATATATATATATATATATATATATATATATATATATATATATATATATATATATATATCTTGAATTCACTTAGGGCATTCACACCGAAGCCCCGTTTTCTAATCTTTTTTTTTATTTGTTTTTTATCTACAGTTTGTAATTTATGTTTTATTTTTCCCTTTCTAGTGTTTAATGTTTATGTTTTCCCTTTTTCTTATTAACATTTGTGAATTTTTCGAGAAAAATTTTCGCTACATATTTTAGTGAGAATTCGGCCCCCACTGAAAAAAAATTCTCGGTCCGTTACTGAAGTAGCCCTACCCCCCCCCCCCCCCCCCCCCCACACCACTCTACTATATATACTCTATCCACCATTCCTTACCTATCACTCACATTACCAATCACCCAACATCACTCTACCTCACTACCCCAACCTACTCTACTACCCATCTACCCAATCCTATGCCACCTTACCCTACCCACCTTACCACCCTCCTAAAGACAATGCAACAGTAACTGTATTTATAGGCACAAATCCCTAAACTCTAGCCGTCAAGGAATCTTTGTCCAATACGCCATAAATACCCCTACACGTGTCCTCCTTTAAATGACACTGTACAGCTGTCACATAACAGACGTGGGACCCTGCTGTATTCCAGTACTCAGGAGACTTTACTCGTTGACGAAGCTTCGATGGAGACTCCACCCCTACCGATGCACGTAATTGGATATACTCTCTCCATCGTCACACGGTGAGTCTTCAGATTGGTTCCACCAGATGTAGAGTTTAAGTCACTTTACTGACAAATATCTACCTTGATTTCTGATGTGATCCAGCCCAAGCATTATTTGAAGACAATGAAGATGGGCTTGGTTAAATTACAATCATAGTGATTTATTTTGTTTATTTTAGTTTCGGTGTTTTATTGAATAAAACGGCCTTAGGCCCGTGTCAAAAGTTGCCCATATGTTAGTATATTGGGTTAAGTGTTTATTTTTAGCAAATAAATGTCATTTGGGCTTATTAGTTGCAAGTTAGGCCCACTAGGAAATAAAGTGGCGAAAATTACTAAGTAATTTGTCCACATTCTTAGGAAGTTATTTGTCTCTTATTTTGTAGCCTATATAAAGGCATTCTACTTGTTCTTTTAGAAGACATCAATACACCTACATTTAGTGAAATATTATTTGATTAAGCATTGTCTTAATTGTGCACCTTGTGTGTGTGAGGTGAGGTTCTCTTGGATTGGAGGATCGCCCCCTTGGAGAACTTATCAACGTAAGTGAGCATTACGTTGTGGCGTTCCCACCGTTGTCTTGGTCTAAGGCGCGGATTTAGCTCCCATTGGTTATCACCAATTTCTTCCTGGGCAAAACAAAGGATTTGATTCGTAAGAATCACATCAGTTGGTATCAGAGCTCAGTAATTGACGGTAATCAAATATCCATTTTTCGTTTTTCGTTTTATTTTCGTTCTTCGTTGTTCATCAAATTGTGTTCTCCACATCCCCAGAAATTTTTTTGTTTTTCCAGTTTTCGTGTTCTTCTTTCGTCGTCAGTTTCCACTCCAAAAAAAATTCCAAAAAAATTATATGTTTTAGTTCTTTGTGTTATCTACAAGTTTCATTCTTTGTGTTTCTCTAAATTCTCAGTGGAAATCGTTCAAAAAGTGTCAACAAATTAAATTTGTCAAAATCGTCAAATCCTGTGATCAGCTTCGTATTCTTGTGTTTTGACCCCTAATACATTCTCAAATCGAAAAGTGGTTAAGATAAAAGTTGTAGATCATTAAATTTCTTACAACTTTTCTCTTTTGTGATTTTCGAAATTCTCCCCGGAGTCCATTGAAAAAAATTGTTGAAAATTCTGCAGTTTAGATCTACAAACTGCCCGGAAAACCAATGCTTACCTTAAAATCCGTAAAATCTTCCATTTACGTCCAAAAATTCTGATATTTTGCGATTGAATAGTACACTTCCATATCTAAATTTTATCTCTTTTGTGCAACTTCAAATTCGTAATTTATCATGCCTGAAATCAGCTTTGTTGCCGTGTACAGCCAACAGCAAACATAAACTTGACCTAAATTCCCGGCCGCCACCACCGTTAACCTAATTTTCGTAACCATCAAATTTTATCCGGACGCCCGTCCATATCATTAAACGCACGTCCACGAGGCAGACGCCAATCCGACATAACCAAACACCCGTCCTACCCAGAGTCTTAGCCCACCTTTAGCCTAGATTCGTTTTGCTTGTTATTTTGCTTTGTTCATAAAAGGGTGCTTTACTTTCCACAAGAGAGAGGGTGAGTGCAAACACGAGAGTTTGGTGAGGATTTATTGTCTATCCTATGGAGGACTCTAAACATTCTAAAAATTTGAGTAATGAGTATCTTGAAGTGAGATTGGCTTCCCTTGTCAAAGAATTTAGCAAGGCATTTAATGCCGAGAATAATGCAAAGTTTGAAAGGATTTTTGCGGATATGAGTTGCTATAAGGGCTTTATTGAGACTTTAACGGCGCAAATGGCTAATCTTAATCGTGGTGCACAACTTTGATGTTGCACAACCCAGCTGCTATTCTTTGCGGTACCTAGACTTCGACAACCGCTCCGTGTCTTCATGCTCCGAATAACCGTGATCATGCGGTTGGAAATGTTGACGAAGATGTGCTCATCCCGGATAATAATATGACACGAGTAAAGATGACGCTTCCTAGTTTTGCGGGTTCCGGTAGTGCTTCGGTATATCTTGATTGGGAGAGTAAGCTAGACCGGATCTTTGCGTGTAACAATTATGCGAGGAGTTGACGAGAGAAAGAATGTGAGGGTGTGGTGGATTTGAAAAGACACGAAATTTTAGAAGAGTTGGTACGAGTGTTGATGAGACAGTTCTCACGGCGAGGCTCATGTTGACCTTCCTGTTGCCGATGTTGTTGTTGTTACTACGAGAGGAAATTTGAATTGGTCGTTGAGGCCGACGTAAGTCCGATTGAGGTTGAAGTTCGCATGAATGAGGTTGTCAACGAGATTCTTGTTACGGATATTCATATAGTGCGACGAGAGGATCTTGTGGAATTTGAGGAGTTACCAACTATTCACAATTGTATTCATCTTTCCGTTCGGTACAAGATGATTCACTTTATTTTGATGGTGAAAGCTGTTGAAAGTTTGTGAACTCGGTTGACGTGATGGTGCTATTCAAAACGTTACGGTGTTTACACGATTATTCGATCCGTTCCTCTGAATTGTAATTCGTTGGATTTCGTTATTGCTAATTTTTATGTTGCTTCCATTTCATTATACGAGAGGAGGACATGATTCATTGTTCACTTTGTTCTATTTTGTTGGTGGTATTCGGTATATGGACCTCTTGGCGTGTGTTGGTCCAAGGTTTCTCTTTGATCCAGGTGGTTTCAAGTATCCCTTTGATGCGAGGACGGATCCTTCCCAAATTTGGGAGGGAATGATGTGATCCAGCCCAAGCATTATTTGAAGACAATGAAGATGGGCTTGGTTAAATTACAATCATAGTGATTTATTTTGTTTATTTTAGTTTCGGTGTTTTATTGAATAAAACGGCCTTAGGCCCGTGTCAAAAGTTGCCCATATGTTAGTATATTGGGTTAAGTGTTTATTTTTAGCAAATAAATGTCATTTGGGCTTATTAGTTGCAAGTTAGGCCCACTAGGAAATAAAGTGGCGAAAATTACTAAGTAATTTGTCCCACATTCTTAGGAAGTTATTTGTCTCTTATTTTGTAGCCTATATAAAGGCATTCTACTTGTTCTTTTAGAAGACATCAATACACCTACATTTAGTGAAATATTATTTGATTAAGCATTGTCTTAATTGTGCACCTTGTGTGTGTGAGGTGAGGTTCTCTTGGATTGGAGGATCGCCCCCTTGGAGAACTTATCAACGTAAGTGAGCATTACGTTGTGGCGTTCCCACCGTTGTCTTGGTCTAAGGCGCGGATTTAGCTCCCATTGGTTATCACCAATTTCTTCCTGGGCAAAACAAAGGATTTGATTCGTAAGAATCACATCAATTTCAACTCTCACCAGAGTCAAAACAGATTGTATAACCAGATGTACTTGTACCAGATGCATTCGTCAATGCCAGATGTACTTGTACCAGACTATCTCCACAGCATCCACTCCACTGATCTGCCCTCAGTAGAGTTTCCATCACACAGATTATAAGCTCTGAATATTCAGTAAGTCCAGGCAAAGCTGAAACTTACTCTGTTGAATTGGTTTAGTGAACATATCAGCAGGATTCTCCTTTGTGCCAATCTTCTTCACCACAACCCTCTTTTCATTCCTCGAGAAATGATACCTGACATCAATATGCTTGGTTCTCTCATGATGAACCTGATCCTTGGCTAAACATATTGCACTTAGACTGTCACAATTTATCTCAGCCAAATCTTGATGCAACCCCAAATTACTGACTAGCCCCTTCAACCAGATGCCCTCCTTAGCTGCTTCAGTAAGAGCCATGTATTCTGCTTCAGTAGTTGATAACGCTACTGTATCCTGAAGAGTAGCTTTCCAGTTGACCACTGCATTTCCCAATGTAAACACATAACCAGTCATTGATTTTCTACTGTCAACATCACCTGCATAATCAGCATCATAGTAGCCTGTGACCAGACCAGTATCACCTCCATAAATGAGACCAACATCAGCTGTACCTCTCAAGTACCTGAATATTCTTTTAACAGCTTTCCAGTGTTCTTTTCCAGGTTGAGCCATGAACCTGCTGACAACACTGACTACCTGAGCCAAATCAGGCCTAGTGCATACCATGACATACATCAGACTGCCAACTGCACTAGCATAGGGAAATTTTGACATATACTCATTCTCTTGGTCGATCGTGAAGCATAAACGGACAAATGAACATTTGATGCCATATGAGTATCTATTGGTTTTGCAAAGAGACATACCAAACTTGGCCAATATCTTCTGCACATAACCCTGCTGAGACAAGAACAGCTTCTTCTGACTCCTATCTTTCCAGATCTCCATCCCCAAAATTTTCTTTGCTGCACCCAAATTCTTCATTTCAAATTCAGCACTGAGAAGGTTCTTCAGATTTTGAACATCATACTTCCTTGCTGCAGCTATCAGCATGTCATCCACATACAGGACAAGATAGATATATGATCCATCTTTCAGCAGACTATAGTATACACAACAGTCATAAGGACTTCAGCTGTAACCCTGCTGAAGCATAAAACTGTCAATCCTTTTATACCAATGTCTTGGAGCTTGCTTCAAACCATACAATGATTTCTTCAACTTGCAAACATAATTTTCTTTGCCAGGAACTTGAAAACTCTCAGGTTGTGTCATGTATATCTCCTTATCCACCTCACCATGTAGGAAAACAGTCTTTACATCTAATTGCTCAAGTTCCAGATCATGTTGTGCCACCATTGCTAGTAACACCCTGATTGAAGCGTGTCTGACCACTGGTGAAAATATTTCATCAAAGTCAACCCCTTCCTTTTGACTGAATCCTCTTGCAACCAAACGTGCCTTATACTTGACCCCTTCTGCCTTAGTTATTCCTTCATTTTTCTTGAAAATCCATTTACAAGTCACAACTCCCTTGTCAGTAGGCTGTTTGACCAATTCCCAAGTCTGATTCTTCAACAATGACTCCATTTCATCTCCCATGGCAGCATGCCACTGGGATGCTTCTGTACATGTCACTGCTTCCCTGTAAGTAGTAGGTTTAAATTTTAAAATGGCAGTTTGCAGAGTAAAATTGGCATGCTGTTGCAAATTTAATACAATGATAGTTTATTATCATAATATATTGTATTATTTATCTTGGTTTACCACATCAAAAGCTTTAATTTTCACATGTTTGTAAACTAGCTAGGATTATTGTTACCTACGATTCTAAAATGCATTCCCGAATTAATGATTCATCGTTTGTACTAATTAATTCAAGAGTCAAGAATGGAGGACTTTGTCAGTCTGTATAAGCCTTCTATGGGTGCTGGTCGTCTATATATAGTGACCTATGAAGGTTGATATATATTACATGTGACGGTTTAGAACAAGCGTAATGGTACTGTCCAAATTATGCATCGAGTTTGACAGTACAAGCCAGTCCAAATTACATGTCTACGAACTATGTTTAACGCGTAGAATTTTTTATTATGGGTAATACTATAAAGCCCGAGAAAATAATAAAGATTGAAGAAAGGAGGCCATCAAATTCAATCTTCATCTCAATGGACGAAAATTTGACATATATGCACATAATCTCCTTTGTTGTGACAAATGTTCATTAATTTTGGTGATCACTAACTACCATAAAATTTTCCATATGTATTCCTATGTGCGTAATATTTTTGTATGCTTATATATGAATAGTGGCAATACGCCACAACAAAATTACCACACTTTTTTACCTATAATGTGAGACCTATTGATTCATATGGGTCCTATAAAAATCCATTGTGTAAAAATGTGTAGCGGTACTTAATTGTGACAATTTTGCTGTGACACAAATATATATCTTTCAATTTTGCTTAAAAGAGGCTGAGGATATTTACACCAACTTTTTTTCTTTGAAATGTGATAACCAAGAGAAAGATAGTAGACATTGTAGAATCATCATGTTGTCTTTGGAATAACAAAAACATGTTAATGAGAAAATAGATAATTAACATCATATAAATTAGGACCGAGCAAAATAACCAGAAAATCAAACCAAACTGTAAACCGACCGAACCAATCCAAAATTAACCAAACCAAATACAAACCAAATGAGTTGGTTTGGTTTGGAACCAAACCGAATTGCATTAGGTTTGTTTCATATATTTGTAATTACACTCAATCCAAACCGAATTTTTTATACACTAAATATAATATACCCAACCAACCAAGGGCGGATCTTAGCATGGGACTAAGGGGGGGCTAAGCCCACCCGGGAAAAAAAATATTACACTATAAAATCTATGTAGTCTAGTTTGTTCTATAAAAAATTCTTAATCCAACCCACCCGACGAATTCGGTATAGTCCATTAGCCGACCCAAGATGAAAATCCTGGCTCCGCCCATGCAACCAACCCAATATAACCCATTATGTAATAATCTAGTAGTCTCCCTTTAGAGTTTAGTCCATCTTAAGCCAATTGACTCAACCCTCATTTACATTCACCGTCGTTTACCCTAAACCTAAAACCGCAACCAAAGCTTCTCGCCTCCTCCGTGCATCTCGCACATTCCCAGTTTCACAATTCACCATCTCCATTCGCCGTCGTTCTAGCCTCTAGGGCTCCACCATCTCCACCGCTTGCCATCAAATCTGTCAATCTCTTTTCTTCCAATCAAGATTTCGACTCATCTTGATGTTTAATTTGACTGGCCTTCTTCATCGATTAATATCGAAAATGGAAATACGTTAGATTGAGAACCGAGAAGTGTTATTCATCATCCTTTCACGTGAATCTTGCTATCTTCTCGTCATTGAAGGTTCGTTTTTAGCTAAATTTGTCATCGAGTTGTTCAAAATCTTTACAAATGTAATAAAAATATATTTTTTGCTGTTATTTGTGCTATTTCTTTGTTGATTTCCGTTGCATGTCGAATCAGTGTATGACTGTATGTAGTGTTTCAACTATTTTGTTTTAATGTTCATTCTCAGCGAGTTACATGCTTACTAACAAATAGATAAAGAAAGTGTAATGACATAATGGATAAAAAAGATTCATGACTGCAAAAATGTTGATAGTAATATTTATAGGTTCATTACTCATCGATTTCATAATTCAAATGTCTTTTACCATTGATGTAAAATATGTGATCCAAACCTTGGTTTGTGATTTATCTTAGTGTGGATACGTAGCTATTTAGAGTTTATGTAAAACATGGTTGGTTGTCATATTTTTTTTAAAGATTAGGCTTGTTAAACCGTAACCAACCAAATTCAAACTGAAACCAATTCTAACCAAACCATTGGGTTGACTTCATTTTAGTTTGGTTTGAGGAACAAAGATGCCCAAACCTTTTTCAAAACCAAACCGAACCAATCCAAACCAACCCATGATCACCCTATGAATATATATTTCAAGGCGCACACCATGAGGGCATATATTGCAATGAGATTTGTACGCTCTCGCTCTAATTACATGTTGAATTATCATATGTCCTAAAAACGTAGGTCCCGTTTGGATTGAAAAAATTAGATAGAAAGTAAAAAGAAGGTTAGTGACAGAAAATAAAGGGGAGGTAAATGATGGATATATCTAAGTCTATTTTGAGTGTTTGGATATTTTTAGACATAAAAGAAAATAAATACTTTGAATTGTCAAATTAATTTTACTAAACATGAATTGTTTTCTTCCGTTTCACATCTGTTTTTGAAGGAGACCACCCACTTTGTGAAAAAGATGATCCCTCCTTCGGTCTTACTTTCATTTCCTTAATTTCAACTAAAACATACCAAGCATACAAATTTAACTTTTTTTCAAATAATGTCATTTTTCATGTAACGCCTCTAGAGCTGGTAGCGTTAAATGAGTAATAAATTTCCGGTCAAGAATTTAGACCGTCGTCCTCGCTTGGTCTAAAAGGGCCAACCCGAATTGACAAGACATTTATCTGTCACACTTATATGGTGGTGATTGCTTCCCCCAATTCCAATTTGAGATATCACATTTCTCCATTCAATACTTCCTATCCAAATAGGGCCTTAAGGTGATGAGAAGTTAGACAATTAACCGGCCAATTGTTAGGAGAAAATTTCTACACCGTTGGAGATTCTAATTTTCACCATTTTGGGGATTTTTCTTTATGACAACCGTTGGAGAAGCTCTAAAATAAGAAAAAGAAACATAAGGAAGCAGGAGAAACATAAGAAAAATTCCTGGTATAATTAGTACTGCACTGTATCTTATTTTGTAAGAGAATGATTCAGACCAAAAAGATCTCGAACACGGGAAATTCTGCTTGGAATTTTAATTTTTATTAAAAAGAATCGTAATGTTACCGTCCAAATTATGCATCGAGGAGTTTTGAAGTACAAACCAGGCGCATGTCAAACGCCGTGCTAGCTGTAAAGCCAGACTTTAACCAAAGACAAATGAAAAGGATCTAGAAATTGAAGGTGAATCCCGATACCGAAAGCGGTTCTTAAGTTGGCTCTCTTTTTGTAATTATTATTTCAGGTTTTGATAGAAATTTGGTTTGCTTAATTGATGAATCAAGGCCACCTTCGTTTTAGAACTGTGGGACTGAGACTTAATCTAGCCAAGGGTTGTTTTCAACAAATTAAAGCTGCCATGCGAATTTTCCGTTTAGTTTACGCCGGGGCTAAGGCTTGAATGGAGGCAAAGCAAAGTCTAAACTTTTTGCTTGATATTTTTCTTTTTTCTTTTCTCTTTTCAAGGAGTTTAAAAACATCTGGTTTAATAATACAAGGAGGAAGAGGCACAAGAATGCATGATTGTAAGTAGGCGTACGATGATTTATGATTCAAAAAAACTCATAAAGTGACAAACAAGATTATGTTCGGAAGCAGCTCTATTCGTTTAACAACTATAATCAGCATAAAATTCCTATGTTGGTCAAAATTAAACAGTAACGAATCATAAAATTAAACAGTAACCCCTACAGTCTCCTATAGGGGTTAGTATCATAAAATTATTCAAAATTAAAAAGTAATAATACAGAAAATTCAACGGATTAAAAAAAAAAAATGAAAAAAGAAACATGTCACATATGTCATAGGTATATAAATGTTGGTCGTTCCTATGTCTGTTTGTTTTGTTTTTCGCCGTGTGCTATAGTTTGAGGTAGTAACACCATACATTAATGAATTAATTAACACAAACAGAGCACTAAACCCAAGTAACAAGTAACCATGCTTAATCAAATTTAGGCAGAAGACAAAGCATGATGGCCCTTCCTTTTACTTGCAAATGTCAACGTAACCAAGATCATGTGTGTACATACTACACTACATACAACAAACAAGCCTATCAATCTCAATCCATGGTCTCTTTCCAACCTACCTACCTACCATTGACTCCATATAACTTGGATAAACCATTTTAGCACTTAAGCAAGCACAACGAGCCAAACAGTTAATGCCTACTGGCTAGAGGCTACCACCCAAGTTCTAGGCCGTTGTAGCAAGGTCCTGAGACAATAGTCACAATACTCACTAAAACACAAATCCAAACTTAAATTTCAACAACACTTGTCAAAACCTAACAAAGGACGTTTTCATGATTTACCAATGCAACAGGAATCGCATTGCAAATGACCAACAACCCTGAAATGAAACCTGTAACCAGACTCCGCGTGTTCACAACTTATGCAACAGGAAAGCAGTAATTAAAAGCTCAGCCAATAGGGTTGCCAGGATTAAGATCACCCAAAAAGCCCTACATAATCTATCTCTGTCTCAAAACATGTGGTGGTTAGATCAAACGTGTCTCAAAACCCATTCAAACCAAAGCTTCAATTTACGATCACCTTGATTATTCTAGTACTACTTCAACACCAGATACAAAGAGAAACTGAAAAATCATACAAAAGGTGCATTGATGCATACATGTCTATGGATCCTTTAAAGGAGCAGGCCCATTCGGATCTCCTAGTTTCCATGATGTGCTTGTAAACCCGTAGCATTTAGGTAACAGCTGTAGCAAGTTTCCCCTTCCAATCAACAACATCTAAACATGCTCTGTTAAAATTGTTAGGTGCAAAAGAGAAATGCAGGTTGAAGTGGGGGTCATTTGTCAGGACTTCTTTGTAGACTGCATCCTATGAATCCCCATTAAACCCTTGATAAAGTGATTTAGCAACAACTAAAGGGTTGAATGCATTGCTCATGTATCCAACAGATGGCAAGGATCAAAGGGTTTTTACTTGACATTACATTCAAGAATAAAACCCAGACAACAGCAAACTACAACATAAAAAGATTCACTTCAAAAGATCCACTTTATCACAAGTATGCAAAATACGAAATGAAAATGCTCATTAAACTTAAGTTCGTACATTAAATAAGTAAGCCTTTTAACGTCTTCAAGGAAAATAGTACCATCAAAATCAACCATGTCCTATAGAAAATCTGACAGAAAGTAAAATACTTAGCAGAAATAAACCAAAACGAAGCCCAAGATGAATATCTTCTGAAATCCATCCATTTAAAACCTGAGTTTGGTGAAGAACCAACGGTTTTTGCCAGTCTTGAAACGATCCTCAAAGCGAGCCTTGACTTCCTTAGCAGCGGTTACCTTCTTATCCTTGGCCTGGAGGCTGTCCACAGCAACGATGTCCTTCAGATCCACATCCAGAGTATAACGTGTTGGCATGATATGCTTGTAATTCACAACCTTAAGGAAGCACTTAACCCTCGATTTTTCGCCTGCTTCTTAGCCGAGTCCTTGCGGATAACCTTCTTCGGGTACTTGGCTATTCCCGCCACCAAGCAGTGACCGTATGGACGGTCGCGAGTTCCATCGTCGAAGTTACGGACAATGACTCCTTTCCGGCCGGCGTAACGGCCTTGGAGGATGATGACGGCCTTGTTTGGCTTTAGGAACTTCACCATTTTCCTTCAAAGTGGTGGTTGGTGGTGCCTCCGCGTGCTCTGTCTCTCGCTCCCTTAGAAACCCTAGTCCAAATGAAATGGTGGCCAAGTGCTTTAAGTAATTTAAGTGGACGAATGTGTTTATATTATCCTAAGAAAGATGGGCCGTGGGCTTTGGGTTTCAGCAGTATGGATCAATAAGAAGTGGACACATAGCTTTGGGTTTCAGCAGTATGGATTTTTTTTTTCTTTCATTAATCCAAAATTGCCTTTGTTGAAACTCCTCTGCAAGTGTGGCCGTGTGGGTTCTGTTGGCACCTCAAATACTTTCAACACCAAATTCATATTTAAAAATTAGTACGTAAATGTGGTGTCGAAAATATTTACAAAGTGCCGATAGAACATACATTTTCAAATTGTTGGCTATGTGTAAGTAAACCAACCCCATCAACCTTTTCGGTCTTCTGTATTATGTGTCGCGTAAACGATTAGAAATATGTGTTTTTTTTTTGGTAACGAGTTCGAATTCATGTTTTCTTCTTATTAACGAGTTGTCTTTGCATAAAAAATGCTTTTTTCCCTGATAACGAGTTGATATCGTCGGAAATTTGTGTTTTCCCTTTATAACGGGTATAAATTTGTGTTTTTTCTTTGATAAAGAGTTCGAATTCATGTTTTTTTTTGATTAACGAGTTCAAATTTGTGTTTTTCTCTGGTAACGAGTTGTCCTTGTAGAAAAAAAAAGGTTTTTTTCCCTGATAACAAGTTGACATCGCGAAAATTTGTGTTTTCCCTTTATAACGAGTTGAAATGTGTGTTTTTTCTTTGGTAACGAGTTCGAATTCAAGTTTTCCTCTTATTAACGAGTTCAAATTTGTGTATTTCCCTAGTAACGAGTCGTCCTTGCAAAAAAAAATTCTTTTTCCTTGATAACGAGTTGACATTGCCGAAAATTTGTGTTTTCCCTTTATAACGAGTAGAAATTTGTGATTTTTCTAAGATAACGAGTTCGAATACATGTTTTCTTCTTATTAACGAGTTCAAATTTGTGTTTTTCTCTGGTAACGAGTTGTCCTTGCAGGGAAAAAAAAAAGGTTTTTCCCTGATAACGAGTTGACATCGTCGAAAATTTGTGTTTTCCCTTTACAACGAGTAGAAATTTATCTTTTTTCTTTGGTAACGAGTTCGAATTCATGTTTTCTTTTTATTAACGAGTTCAAATTTGTGTTTTTCTCTGGTGACGAGTTGTCCTTGCAGAAAAAAAAAATGTTTTTTTCCCTGATAACGAGTTGACATCGCCGGAAATTTGTGTTTTCCCTTTATAACGAGTTGAAATTTGTGTTTTTTCTTTGGTAACGAGTTCGAATTCATGTTTTCTTCTTATTAACGAGTTCAAATTTGAGTTTTTCTCTGGTAACGAATTGTCCTTGCAGAAAAAATGTTTTTTTCCCTGATAACGAGTTCACATCGGCAGAATTCTGTGTTTTCCCTTTATAACGAGTAGAAATTTATGTTTTTCTTTGGTAACGAGTTCGAATTCATGTTTTCTTCTTATTAACGAGTTCAACTTTGTGTTTTTCTCTGGTAACGAGTTGTCCTTGCTGAAAAAAATGTTTTTTTCCCTGATAACGAATTAACATCGCCGGAAATTTGTGTTTTCCCTTTATAACGAGTTGAAATTTGCGTTTTTTCTTTGGTAACGAGTTCAAATTCATGTTTTCTTCTTATTAACGACTTCAAATTTGTGTTTTTCTATGGTAACGAGTTATCCTTGCAGAAATTTTTTTCCCCGAATAACGAGTTGACATCGCCGGAAATTTGTGTTTTTCCTTCATAACGAGTAGAAATTTGTGTTTTTTCTTTGGTAACGAGTTTGAATTCATGTTTTCATCTTATTAACGAGTTCAAATTTGTGTTTTTCTTTGGTAACGAGTTGTCCTTGCAGAAAAAAATTTTTTTTTCCCCGATAACGAGTTGACATCGCCGGAAATTTGTGTTTTCCCTTTATAACGAATAGAAATCTTTGTTTTTCCTTTGGTAACGAGTTCGGGTTAATGTTTTCTTCTTATTAACGAGTTCAAATTTGTGTTTTTCTCTGGTAACGAGTTGTCTTTGCAGAAAAAAGGTTTTTCCCCTGATAACGAGTTGACAACGCCTGAAATTTATGTTTTCCCTTTATAACGAGTAGAAATTTTTGTTTTTTCTTTGGTAACGAGTTCGAATTCATGTTTTCTTCTTATTAACGGGTTCAAATTTGTGTTTTACTCTGGTAACGAGTTGTCCTTGCAGAAACAATGGTTTTTTTCCCTGATAACGAGATGACATCGCCGGAAATTTGTGTTTTCCTTTTATAACGAGTAGAAATTTATGTTTTTTCTTTTGTAACGAGTTCGAATTCATGTTTTCTTCTGATTAACGAGTTTAAATTTGTGTTTTTCTCTGGTAAGAAGTTGTCTTAGCAGAAAAAATGTTTTTTTCCCTGATACGAATTGACATCGCCTGAAATTTGTGTTTTCCCTTTACAACGAGTAGAAATTTTTGTTTTTTCTTTGGTAACGAGTTCGAATTCATGTTTTATTCTTATTAACGAGTTCAAATTTGTGTTTTCCTCTGGTAACGAGTTGTCTCTGCAAAAAAAATATTTTTTCCCTGATAACGATTTGACATCGCCGGAAATTTTTGTTTTCCCTTTATAACGAGTAGAAATTTGTGTTTAGTCTTTGGTAACGAGTTCGAATTCATGTTTTCTTCTTATTAACGAGTTCAATTTTTTTGTTTTTCTAGTGTAACAAGTTGTCTTTGCAGAAAAAATATTTGTTTCCCAGATAACGAGTTGACATCGTCGGAAATTTGTGTTTTCCCTTTATAACGAGTAGATATTTGTGTTTTCTCTTTGGTAACGAGTTCGAATTCATGTTTTCTTCTTATTAACGAGTTCAAATTTGTGTTTTTCTCTAGTCACGAGTTGTCCTTGCAGAAAAAAAGTTTTTTCCCCTGATAACGAGTTGACATCGCCGAAAATTTGTGTTTTTCCTTTTATAACGAGTTGAAATTTGTGTTTTTTCTTTGGTAACGAGTTCGAATTCATGTTTTCTTCTTATTAACGAGTTCAAATTTGTGTTTTACTCTTGTAACGAGTTGTCATTGCAGAAACAATGGTTTTGTCCCCGATAACGAGTTGACATCGCCGTAAATTTGTGTTTTCCCTTTATAACGAGTAGAAATTTGTGTTTCTTCTTTGGTAACGAGTTCAAATTCATGTTTTCTTCTTTTTAACGAGTTGAAATTTGTGTTTTTCTCTGGTAACGAGTTGTCCTTGTTAGATGTGATGCCCGAAAGACAATTTTGTAATCTTTTTATTTAATAAATGAAATGATATTATTATTCATATTTATTATTCTCATAATCACCGATGTGACAATAGTATTTACACTACAGAAAACCCTAAGTATATCGTTTATGTAATCACTTAACTCAGTGTATGGGATATACACAGGAGGATTGAGTTAGTGAAGATGTACTTAAAATACAATTAGCCCGTAGTGAAGTTAATCGAGAGTATCGGGTCTCTCCTTTAACGTGCTATTAATGCGCCCAGAACACACTAGGTGTGATTGTCTTATCCGGACTTTCGGTTAAGAGAACCTAATGGGGCATTTATATATGATAGATATATCATATAGGGCTGGACCGATTTGATTAGAGTTCACGATATAATTCCGTAATCGAGAATTCTTATCGAATCAATGGATGATCATATTTATGGATATATCTTAATCCTGAGGTGATCACAGTCAACTGCTTGAATCAATATGAAGTTTGACTTGACGGTTAAGGATTACACTGAGTCTGTGATCTGAATTACCCCATCTTGGCATTGTACTGGATTGAGTGAGTAGTCTGTGTTATCACAGATACGGAATCCATTCCTTCCATTTATGGAAGTAGATGACGATTCCCTTATTTGTTAATCCTAGAAACTGATCGATCCATGGAGTTCATATTACACTGAT
This sequence comes from Gentiana straminea, assembly GCA_036785695.1. Taxonomy (NCBI): domain Eukaryota; kingdom Viridiplantae; phylum Streptophyta; class Magnoliopsida; order Gentianales; family Gentianaceae; genus Gentiana; species Gentiana straminea. Next base: position 7,420,042 of record JAVUPR010000266.1, read on the forward strand.
TAGCTATCAGTGAGTTGTATGAATTAATTGATCACTAGAGGGTTAATGGTAAATATGGATAAGAGGTTCTAAAAAGGGTTAACGGTAACTTCCCGATTTAGAATGAACAGTCTATGGAGGATTAATCCATATGTAATGATTATATCAATGGACTCTTATTATTATTCTCGTGTGGAGATAAATATAATCTCATAATCGGAGGAGTGCAGTCACGGGATTATGGTGGCATATTCCTGTGATTGATTTATCGAATATAATTATTCTGTTCGTAAGATAATTATTTATTTGATTTATCGGAGCCACTGATTAGTAGTCCATGGTCCCCGACGTGCCTCCTAATATAGCATAGCTATTCTCGGACGTCGAATCCTAATAATATTAATTTAGTTCTTGTTGGACTTTATTAAAACGATATGTGAATTAATTGTTTAGTGGACTATTAAATTAGTTGGGCTAAATAATTAAATATGTGAAAAAAAACATTTTTCATAATCTTGGCCCAATTTATGTGTGTTGGTCGAAATTAATTAGTGACTAGGTCACAAGCAATTTCGCCCCATGTATTAATTTAGGAAACAAGAAATTGTTTTCTTGTGTATTAATAAGACATGTGCACAAAATATTTATTGGATAAATATTTATGGTAATAAATAAAGATAAATATTATTCTAGATTTGTTCTAGAATATTATGGGATTATCTTTTATTTAATGGGATTATTATAATTGATTTTGTATTAATTATTAAATCCTTGGAGGTTAAGTTTTACTCTCCTATATAAAGAGAGTTCACCCAAGCCTTTTGAACACACAATGAAATTCGACTTCTCCTCTTAGAGAGAAGAAGGAATAAAATTCGGCCAAGGGGTTTAAGGGGAAAATCTTGGAGATTTTCCGGGTAGCATATCGGAAGGATTCGAGACGAGGATTTCCTTTCACCGGGAGTTGCTTGGATCACACGTACGGAAGATCGTGGTGCTCTTCACACCTTCTTTCCTATTGCGGTTCTTCAACTTGGATTTTGAGATCCAAGAGGTATGTTCTACAACCCCCTTGTAGATGTAGATCTAGTTATTTTATTACGTGTATTTTATAGATCTAGATCCTTAAATCGCTTCCGTTGCGGATGGTATTACTAACAGTGGTATCAGAGCCCGGAAATTTGTGTTTTCCCTTTATAACGAGTAGAAATTTGTGTTTTTTCTTTGGTAAATAGTTCGAATTCATGTTTTCTTCTTATTAACGAGTTCAAATTTGTGTTTTTCTCTTGTAACGAGTTGTCCTTGCTGAAAAAAAGGTTTTTCCCCTGATAACAAGTTGACATCGACGGAAATTTGTGTTTTTTATTTATAACGAGTAGAAATTTGTGTTTTTACTTTGGTAAAGAGTTCAAATTCATGTTTTCTTCTGATTAACGAGTTCAAATTTGTGTTTTTCTCAGGTAACGAGTTGTCCTCGCAGTAAATTTGTTTTTTTCCCTGATAACGAGATCACATCGCCGGAATTTGTGTTTTCCCTTTATTATGAGTAGAAATTTTTATTTTTTCTTTGGTAACGAGTTCGAATTCATGTTTTCTTCGTATTAACGAGTTCAAATTTGTGTTTTTCTTTGGTAACGAGTTGTCCTTGTAGATAAAATCAATTTTTCCCTGATAACGAGTTGACATCGCCGGAAATTTGTGTTTTCCCTATATAACGAGTTGAAATTTGTGTTTTTTCTTTGGTAACGAGTTCGAATTCATGTTTTCTTCTTATTAACGAGTTCAAATTTGTGTTTTTCTCTGGTAAGTGTTGTCTTTGTTGAAAAAATCTTTTTTTCCCGGATAACGAGTTGACATCGCCGAAAATTTGTGTTTTCCCATTATAACGAGTTGTAATTTGTGATTTTTCTTTGGTAACTCGTTCGAATTCATGTTTTCATCTTATTAACGAGTTCAAATTTGTGTTTTCTATGGTAACGAGTTGTCCTTACAGAAAAAAGGTTTTTTCCGTGATAACGGAGTTGACATCGCCGAAAATTTGTGTTTTCCCTTTATAACGAGTAGAAATTTGTGTTTTTTCTTTGGTAACGAGTTCATATAATCATGTTTTCTTCTTATTAACGAGTTCAAATTTGTGTTTTTCTCTGGTAACAAGTTGTCTTTGCAGAAAATGATTTTTTCCTGGATAACGAGTTGACATCGCCGGAAATTTGTGTTATCATTTTATAACGTGTAGAAATTTGTGTTTTTTCTTGGGTAACGAGTTCGAATTCATGTTTTCTTCTTATTAACGAGTTCAAATTGGTGTTTTTCTCTGGTAACGAGTTTTCCTTGCAGAAAAAACGTTTTTCCCTGATAACTAGTTGACATCGCCGGAAATTTGTGTTTTTTAATTTTATAACGAGTAGAAATTTGTGTTTTTTCTTTGATAACGAGTTCGAATTCATGTTTTCTTCTTATCAACGAGTTCAAATTTGTGTTTATCTCTGGTAACGAGTTGTCCTTGCAGAAAAAATGTTTTTTTCCCAGATAACGAGTTGACATCGCCGGAAATTTGTGCTTTCCCTTTATAACGAGTTGGAATTTGTGTTTTTTCTTTGGTAATGAGTTCAAATTCTTGTTTTCTTCTTATTAACGAGTTAAAAATTTTATTTTTCTATGGTAACGAGTTGTCCTTGCAGAAAAAATGTTTTTTTCCCAGATAACGAGTTGACATCGCCGGAAATTTGTGTTTTCCCTTTATAACGAGTTGAAATTTGTGTTTTTTCTTTGGTAACTAGTTCGAATTCATGTTTTCATTTTATTAACGAGTTCAAATTTGTGTTTTTCTCTGGTAACGAGTTGTGCTTACGAGAAAAAAAAAAAAGTTTTTTCCCTGATAACGGAGTTGAGATCGCTGAAAATTTGTGTTTTCCCTTTATAACGACTAGAAATTTGTGTTTTTTCTTTGGTAACAAGTTCATATTCATGTTTTCTTCTTATTAACGAGTTCAAATTTGTGTTTTTCTCTGGTAACAAGTTGTCTTTGCAGAAAAAATATTTTTTTCCGGATAACGAGTTGACATCGCCGAAAATTTATGTTATCATTTTATAACGTGTAGAAATTTGTGTTTTTTCTTTGGTAACGAGTTCGAATTCATGTTTTCTTCTTATTAACGAGTTCAATTTGGTGTTTTTCTCTGTTACCGAGTTGTCCTTGCAGAAAAAATGTTTTTTTCTCTGATAACGAGTTGAAATCGCCTGAAATTTGTGTTTTCCCTTTATAACGAGTAGAAATTTGTGTTTTTCCTTTGGTAACGAGCTCGAATTCATGTTTTCTTCTTATTAACGATTACCGAGTTGTCCTTGCAGAAAAAATGTTTTTTTCTCCGATAACGAGTGGAAATCACCGAAAATTTGTGTTTTCCCTTTATAACGAGTATAAATTTGTGTTTTTTCTTTGGTAATGAGTTCGAATTCATGTTTTCTTCGTATTAACGAGTTCAAATTTGTGTTTCACTGGTAAAGAGTTGTCCTTGCAAAAAAATGGTTTTTCCCCTGATAACGAGTTGACATCGCCGGAAATTTATGTTTTCCCTTTATAACGAGTAGAAATTTGAGTTTTTTCTTTGGTAACGAGTTCGAATTCATGTTTTCTTCTTATTAACGTGTTCAAATTTGTGTTTTTCTCTAGTAACGAGTTGTCCTTGCAGAAAAAATGTTTTCCCTGATAACGAGTTGACATCGCCTGAAAATTGTGTTTTCACTTTAAAAGGAGTAGAAATTTGTGTTTTTTCTTTGGTAACGAGTTCGAATTCATGATTTCTTCTTATTAACGAGTTCAAATTTGTGTTTTTCTCTGGTAACCAGTTGTCCTTGCAGAAAAAATGTTTTTTTCCCTGATAACGAGTTGACATCGCCGGAAATTTGTGTTTTCCCTTTATAACGAGTAGTTTTTGTGTTTTTTCTTTAGTAACGAGTTCGAATTCATGTTTTCTTCGTGTTAACGAGTTCAAATTTATGTTTCTCTGGTAACGAGTTGTCCATGCAAAAAAATGGTTTTTCCCCTGATAACGAGTTGACATCGCCGGAAATTTGTGTTTTTTCCCTTTATAACAAAGTAGAAATTTGTGTTATTTTTCTTTGGTAACGAGTTCGAATTCATATTTTCTTCTGACTAACGAGTTCAAATTTGCGTTTTCCTCTGGTAACGAGTTGTCTTTGCAGAAAAAAATTATTTTCCCTTATAACGAGTTGACATCGCCGGAAATTTATGTTTTCCCTCTATAACGACCAGAAATTTGTGTTTTTTCTTAGGTAACGTGTTCGAATTCATGTTTTCTTCTTATTAACGAGTTCAAAATTGTGTTTTTCTTTGGTAACAAGTTGTCCTTGGAGAAAAAGGTTTTTCCCCTGATAACGAGTTGACATCGCCGGAAATTTATGTTTTCCCTTTATAACGAGTAGAAATTTGTGTTTTTTCTTTGGTAACGAGTTCGAATTCATGTTTTCTTCTGATTAACGAGTTCAAATTTGTGTTTTTCTCTGGTTACGAGTTGTCCTTGGAGAAAAAAATGTTTTTTTTTTCCCGAATAACGAGTTAACATTGCCGGAAATTGATTTTTTTTCCCTTTATAACGAGTAGAAATTTGTGTGTTTTCTTTGGTAACGAGTTCGAATTCATGTTTTCTTCTTATTAACGAGTTCAATTTGGTGTTTTTCTCTGGTACCGAGTTGTCTTTGTAAAAAAAATGTTTTTTTCTCTGGAAACGAGTTGAAATCGCCGGAAATTTGTGTTTTCCCTTTATAACGAGTAGAAATTTGTGTTTTTTCTTTGGTCACGAGTTCGAATTCAGGTTTTCTTCTTATTAACGAGTTCAAATTTGTGTTTTTCTCTGGTAACGAGTTGTACTTGTTGAAAAAATGTTTTTTTCCCTGATAACGAGTTGACATCGCCGGAAATTTGTGGTTGAAATTTGTGTTTTTTCTATGGTAACAAATTCGAATTCATATTTTCTTCTTATTAACGAGTTCAAATTGATGTTTTTCTCGGTTACAGAGTTTTCCTTGCAAAAATTTTTTTCTCGGATAACGAGTTGAAATCGCCGGAAATTTGTGTTTTACCTTTATAACGAGTAGAAATTTGTGTTTTTTCTTTGGTAACGAGTTCGAATTCAGTTTTCTTCTTATTAGCGAGTTCAAATTTTGCGGTAACAAAAAAAATGTTTTTTTCCCGGATAACGAGTTGACATCGCCTGAAATTGGTTATTTCCCTTTATAACGAGTAGAAATTTGTGTTTTTTCTTTGGTAACGAGTTCGAATTCATGTTTTCTTCTTATTAACGAGTTCAAATTTGTGTTTTTCTCTGGTAATGAGTTGTCCTTGCAGAAAAAATGTTTTTTTCCCGGATAACGAGTTGACATCGCCCGAAATTGGTGTTTTTCCTTTATAATGATTAGAAATTGGTGTTTTTTCTATGGTAACGAGTTCAAATTCATGTTTTCTTCTTATTAACGAGTGAAAATTTGTTTTTTTCTCTGGTAACGAGTTATCTTTGCAGAAAAAATATTTTTTTCCCTGATAACGAGTTGACATCGCCGGAAATTTGTGTTTTCACTTTATAACGAATAGAAATTTGTGTTTTTCTTTGGTAACGAGTTCGAATTCATGTTTTCTTCTTATTAACGAGTTCAAATTGGTGTTTTTCTCTGTTACCGAGCTGTCCTTGCTGAAAAAATGTTTTTTTCTCTGATAACGAGTTGAAATCGCCGGAAATTTGTGTTTTCCCCTTATAACGTGTAGAAATTTTTGTTTTTTCTTTGGTAGCGAGTTCGAATTCATGTTTTCTTCTTAATAACGAGTCAAATTTGTGTTTTTCTCGGGTAACGAGTTGTCCTTGCAGAAAAAAATGTTTTTTTCCCGTATAAAAAGTTGATATCGCCGGAAATTGGTGTTTTCCTTTATAACGAGTAAAAATTGGTGTTTTTTCTATGGTAACGAGTTCAAATTCATGTTTTTTTTTATTAACGAGTGCAAATTTGTGTTAATCTCTGGTAACGAGTTTTCTTTGAAGAAAAAATGTTTTTTTCTCTGATAACAAGTTGACATCGCCGGAAATTTGTGTTTTCCCTTTATAACGAGTAGAAATTTATGTGTTTTTTCTTTGGTAACGAGTTCGAATTCATGTTTTCCCTTTATAACGAGTAGAAATTTGTGTTTTTCTCGGGTAACGAATTGTCTTTGCAGAAAAAATATTTTTTTCCCGGATAACGAGTTGACATCGCCGGAAATTGGTGTTTTCCTTTATAACGAGTAAAAATTTGTGTTTTTTCTTTGGTAACGAGTTCGAATTCATGTTTTCTTCTTATTAACAAGTTCAAATTTGTGTTTTTCTCTGGTTATGAGTTGTCCTGGGAGAAAAAATGTTTTTTTCCCGGATAACGAGTTGACATCGCCGGAAATTGGTTTTTTGCCTTTATAACGAGTAGAAATTTGTGTTTTTTCTTTGGTAACGAGTTCGAATTCTTGTTTTCTTCTTATTAACGAGTTCAAATTTGTGTTTTTCTCTGGTTACGAGTTGACCTTGGATAAAAAATGTTTTTTTCCCGAATAACGAGTTGACATCGCCGGAAATTGGTTTTTTCCCTTTATAACGAGTAGAATTTGTGTTTTTTCATTGGTAACGAGTTCGAATTCTTGTTTTCTTCTAATTAACGAGTTCAAATTTGTGTTTTTCTCTGGTTACGAGTTGTCCTTGGAGAAAAAATGTTTTTGTCCCGAATAACGAGTTGAGATCGCTGAAAATTGATTTTTTTCCCTTTATAATGAGTAGAAATTGCTGTTTTTTCTTTGGTAACGAGTTCGAATTCATGTTTTCTTCTTATTAACGAGTTCAAATTTGTGTTTTTATCTGGTTACGAGTAGTCCTTGGAGAAAAAATGTTTTTTTCCCGGTTAACGAGTTGACATCGCCGGAAATTGGTTTTTTCCTTTTATAACGAGTAGAAATTTGTGTTTTTTTCTATGGTAACGAGTTCAAATTCAAGTTTTCTTCTTTCTTAACGAGTTCAAATTTGTGTTTTTCTCTGGTTATGAGTTGTCCTTGGAGAATTTTTTTTTTTTTTCGGATAACGAGTTGACATCGCCGGAAATTGGTTTTTCCCTTTATAACGAGTAGAAATTTGTGTTTTTTCTTTGGTAACGAGTTCGAATTCATGTTTTATTCTTATTAACGAGTTCAAATTTGTGTTTTTCTCTGGTTACGAGTTGTCCTTGGAGGAAAAATGTTTTTTCCCAGATAACGAGTTGACATCGCCTGAAATTGGTTTTTCCTTTTATAACGAGTAGAAATTGGTGTTTTTTTTTTGGTAACGAGTTCGAATTCATGGTTTCTTCTTATTAACGAGTTCAAACTTGTATTTTTCTCTGGTAACGAGTTGTACTTGCAGAAAAATGTTTTTTTCCCGGATAACGAGTTGACATCGGCGAAAATTGGTGTTTTCCCTTTATAACGAGTAGAAATTGGTGTTTTTTCAATGGTAACGAGTTCAAATTCATGTTTTCTTCTTATTAACGAGTTCAAAATTGTGTTTTTCTCTGGTAACAAGTTGTCTTTGCAAAAAAAATGTGTTTTTCCCTGATAACGAGTTGACATCGCCGGAAATTTGTGTTTTCCCTTTATAACGAGTAGAAATTTGTGTTTTTTCTTTGGTGACGAGTTCGAATTCATGTTTTCTTCTTATTAACGAGTTCAGATTGGTGATTTTCTCTGTTACCGAGTTGTCCTTGCTGAAAAAATGTTTTTTTCTCTGATAACGAGTTGAAATCGCCGGAAATTTGTGTTTTCCCTTTATAACGAGTAGAAATTTGTGTTTTCCCTTTATAACGAGTAGAAATTTGTATTTTTCCTTTGGTAACGAGTTCGAATTCATGTTTTCTTCTTAATAACGAGTTCAAATTTGTGTTTTCTCTAGTAACGAGTTGTCCTTGTAGAAAAATTTTTTTTCCCGGATAACGAGTTGACATCGCCGGAAATTGGTGTTTTCCCTTTATAACGAGTAGAAATTTGTGTTTTTTCTATGGTAATGAGTTCGAATTCATGTTTTCTTCTTATTAACGAGTTCAAATTTGTGTTTTTCTCTGATTACGAGTTGTCCTTGGAGAAAAAAATGTTTTTTCCCCAGATAACGAGTTGACATCACCTGAAATTGGTTTTTTCCCTTTATAACGAGTAGAAATTTGTGTTTTTTCTTTGGTAACGAGTTCGAATTCATGGTTGTGTAGTTGGATGCATCGCACATGAGTTCAAAGGGTAGGTTCCAGTTAGGAGAGATAAGGATCGGGGCGGAAATCAGTTGACTTTTAAGCTCATCAAACGCATGCTTGCAACTGTCATCAAAATTGAAAGCAACATCTTCTCTAAGTAAAGTGGAAAGGGGCTTGTCTACCTTGGAAAAATCCTTAATGAACCTCCTATAAAAACCAACATGTCCAAGGAAACCTCTTACTTCACGCACATTTTTAGGGAAATTCATCTTCTCTATAGCTTCAACTTTTGCCCTATCTACTTCCATTCCTCTTTCTGATATCTTGTGTCCAAGAACTATTCCTTCGTCTACCATAAAGTGACATTTTTCCCAGTTTAGGACTAAGTTCTTTTCCACACAGCGGGATAATACTTAATCAAGATTAGCAAGACAGTGATCGAAGGATTGACCAAAGACTGAGAAATCGTCCATGAATATCTCCATACACTTCTCGACAAGCCCATCAAAGATTGCCAGAATACATCTTTGGAATGTAGCTGGGGCATTGCAGAGATCGAATGGCATTCGCCTGTAAGCGAATGTACCATAAGGGCAGGTGAAAGGTGTTTACCCTTTATAACGAGTAGAAATTTGTGTTTTTTTCTTTGGTAACGAGTTCGAATTCCTGTTTTCTTCTAAGTTCAAATTTGTGTTTTTCTCTCGTAACGAGTTGTCCTTTAAGAAAAAATATTTTTTTCCCTGATAACGAGTTGACATCGCCGGAAATATGTGTTTTCCCTTTATAACGAGAAGAATTTTGTGTTTTTTCTTTGGTAACGAGTTCGAATTCATGTTTTCTTCTTATTAACGAGTTCAAATTTGTGTTTCTCTCGGGTAACGAGTTGTCCTTGCAGAAAAAATGTTTTTTTCCCGGATAACGAGTTGACATCGCCGGAAATTGGTGTTTTCCCTTTATAACGAGTAGAAATTGGTGTTTTTTCATTGGAAACGAGTTCGAATTCATGCTTTGTTCTTAAACGAGTTCAAATTTGTGTTTTTCTCTGGTAACGAGTTGTCCTTGCAGAAAAAATATTTTTTTCCCTGATAACGAGTTGACATCGCGGGAAATTTTTGTTTTCCCTTTATAACGAGTAGAAAATAGTATTTTTTTCTTTGTGAACGAGTTCGAATTCATGTTTTCTTCTTATTAACGAGTTCAAATTGGCGTTTTTCTCTGTTATCAACTTGTCCTTGCAGAAAAAATGTTTTTTTTTTCTGATAACGAGTTGAAATCGCCGGAAATTTGTGTTTTCCCTTGATAACGAGTAGAAATTTGTGTTTTTTCTTTGGTAACGAGTTCGAATTCATGTTTTCTTCTTATTAACGAGTTCAAATTTGTGTTTTTCTCTGGTAACGAGTTGTCTTTGCATAAAATGTTTTTTTTTCCCTTATAGCGAGTTGACATCGCCGGAAATTGGTGTTTTCCCTTTATAACGAGTAGAAATTTGTGTTTTTTTTTTCTTTGGTAACGAGTTTGGATTCATGTTTTCTTCTTATTAACGATTTCAAATTTGTGTTTTTCTCTGGTAATGAGTTGTCCTTGCGGAAAAAGTCTTTTTTTTGCCTGATAACGAGTTGACATCGCCGGAAATTTGTATTTTCTCCCTTTATAACGAGTAGAAATTTGTGTTTTTTCTTTGGTAACGGGTTCCATTCATGTTTTCTTCTTATTAACGAGTTCAAATTTGTGTTTTTCACTGGTAACGAGTTGTCCTTGCAGAAAAAATGTTTTTATCTCGGATAACGAGTTGACATCGCCGGAAATTGGTGTTTCCTTTATAACGAGTAGAAATTTGTGTTTTTTCTTTGGTAACGAGTTCGAATTCATGTTTCTTCTTATTAACGAGTTCAAATTTGTGTTTTTCTCTGGTAACGAGTTGTTCTTGCAGGAAAAATGTTTTTTTCCCGGATAACGAATTGACATCGCCGGAAATTGGTGTTTTCCCTTTATAACGAGAAGAAATTGGTGTTTTTTCTTTGGTAACGAGTTCGAATTCATGGTTTCTTCATATTAACGAGTTCAAACTTGTGTTTTTCATAAGTAGAAATTTGTGTTTTTTCTTTGGTAACGAGCTTAAATTCATGTTTTCTTCTTATTAATGAGTTCAAATTTGTGTTTTTCTCTGGTAACGAGTTTTCTTTGCAGAAAAAATGTTTTTTTCCCTGATAACGGGTTGACATGGCCGGAAATTGGTGTTTTCCCTTTATAACGAGTAGAAATTTATGTTTTTTCTGTGGTAACGAATTCGAATTTATGTTTTTTTCATATTAACGAGTTCAAATTTGTGTTTTTCTCTGGTAACGAGTTGTCTTTGCAGAAAAAAATATTTTTTTTCCCGGATAACGAGTTGACATCGCCGGAAATTGGTGTTTCCCTTTATGACGAGTAGAAATTTGTGTTTTTTCTTCGGAAACGAGTTCGAATTCATGTTTTCTTCTTAAACGAGTTCAAATTTGTGTTTTTCTTTGGTAACGAGTTTTCCTTGCAGAAAAAATGTTTTTTTTTCCCTGATAACGAGTTGACATCGCCGGAAATTTGTGTTTTCCCTTGATAACGAGTAGAAATTTGTGTTTTTTCTTTGGTAACGAGTTCGAATTCATGTTTTCTTCTTATTAACGAGTTCAAATTGGTGTTTTTCTCGGGTACCGAGTTGTCCTTTCAAAAAAATGTTTTTTTTTCTCTGATAACGAGTTGAAATCGCTGGATATTTGTGTTTTCCCTTTATAACAAGTAGAAATTTGTGTTTTTTCTTTGATAACGAGTTCGAATTCATGTTTTCTTCTTATTAACGAGTTCGAATTTGTGTTTTTCTCTGGTAACGAGTTGTCCTTGCAGAAAAAATATTTTTTTTCTGGATAACGAGTTGACATCGCCGGAAATTGGTGTTTTTCCTTTATAACGAGTAGAAATTTCTGTTTTTTCTTAGGTAACGAGTTCGAATACATGTTTTCTTCTTATTAACGAGTTCAAATTTATGTTTTTCTCTGGTAACGAGTTGTACTTGCAGAAAAAATGTTTTTTTCCCTGATAACGGTTGACATCGCCGGAAATTTGTGTTTTTTCCCTTTATTACTAGTAGAAATTTGAGTTGACATCGCCGGAAATTTGTGTTTTTCCTTTATAACGAGTAGAAATTTGTGTTTTTTTTTCTTTGGTAACGAGTTCGAATTCATGTTTTCGTCTTATTAACGAGTTCAAATTTGTGTTTTTCTCTGGTAACGAGTTGTCCTTGTAGGAAAAATATTTTTTTCCCGGATAACGAGTTGACATCGCCGGAAATTGATGTTTTCCCTTTATAACGTGTAGAAATTTATGTTTTTGCTTTGGTAACGAGTTCGAATTCATGTTTTCTTCTTATTGACGGGTTCAAATTTGTGTTTTTCTCTGGTAACGAGTTGTCTTTGCAGAAAAAATATTTTTTCTTCGGATAACGAGTTATTGAATGTGTTTTTTTATCGCTATCACCACACTGAGGGAATCGTTTTTAGTTTTATTTTTCACTAAAGGAGGAAAGTTTTATTAAATTCGAACAGAAAATTATTTACAACAAAAATAGCCTCCCGGCGAGACTAGTGACCCAGCACACTGTTGAACTATGACCTAGCAAAAGCTAGACCAAGATAGATGACCCACAACAAACAGCAGAGCCAAATAATGGATTCGATTGAGGCGTGTTGAGCAGAAATAAATAAAAATATTCATCAAATATAAAGGGACGCTCAGACAGGCCGGAGACCGCCTTATGATCAACCCATTACTTATTAACGAGTTAAACATGATCGAGTTTATTCGTTAGCAGCTATGTTCGTTAAATATAAAGGGACGTTCAGACAGGCCGGAGACCGCCTCATGATCAACCCATTACTTGACAAGCTTGGTTCTAAACGAAACAAACGATCATAAATACTTATTATTGAGTTAAACATGATCGAATTTATTCGTTAGAGGCTATGTTCGTTCAACAGCACTAACCGGCACCATCATTTAGTCTAAAAATACTTGTTTTTTTTAAACGACATTACAAATTACCTTTTTGTGCAAATTAAATTAAAAATGATTGTTATCTATAAGAAGAACTTTTTATGCAAATACGAGTTTTGTCTGTTGTTCTTTATTACATATATATTACAAAATAGTCCCAAAAGCACATCAATGAATTGGCAGATATGTTAAGGAATTAAAGGTATGAATACACCTCCTTCTGGTACTCGATCCAGCCTCCATGCGCGCATAAGAAAACTTAGTATCCCATTCCCTTATAACTTGAAATGTTGCATAACATGTACAGGTGGTTAAGCTGGTTGATGCGCAAGTAGCATAAGAAAAAAGGTAACTTGAGATTATAATATTGCACAGACCGTCGTCTTCGTTTGGTTTAAAAAAAACCAATTCGAGTTAACAAGATTTTTATGTCTCACATTTATAATGTCGGGATTTGTTCCAGACTTGTCCGTACCATAAGAACCTAGAGATGCCCCATCGTCTCTTACAGTATGACACTTAGTTTAATCGTTGTCGGCTATGATACCAATTATAACCCCCCAAATTCCGAGTCTAATGATATTAAATAAATCATAAACGATCGGATCAACTGCTTAGACCGTTATCGACATTCGGTCTTAAAAGACCGACCCGAATTGATAAAAATTTTAATGTCTTAAATTTATAATTTATTTATAAGGTGGAGGTAATGCACTTCAATTCTTCGATATATATCACAGATAGTTTGCTATAATTATGCTAAGAACTTAAAAGTTGTATATTGCTTAGATCGACCAGAGTATGGGCTGAAATGTTTTCATTTTTTACTTTGTTGTTAAGAATTTTTTATTTTCTTTCCTTCATCAATTAAGGTGAAGAACGTGCGGTCTCTAGTGTCCCGGCCTGTTTTTAATTAAATCTATCTTCAAAATCAAAAAAGAGAGACACACACAACTCCCAAAAGGCTAAAGCAAAGAAATTACATACATACAACGTACATGAGATGAGTTAGATCAAGGTAGATCTGCTGATGAGCAGGTTACAAAAAACAATAAACACGCACATGCATACATAAGACGCAATCCACTTAATTATTACAACATCAGCAACCTGACCCTACACCTACTCGATCGACTACGCACACACACCGTGCCTGCATCCATTGCTTATTATTACAGTACTGAATTACCAAAAGACACAACATAATTACACATAATTAATACTAGTCCCCTCTTAATTAAACATAAACCCTTACTTACTTACTACATACGTTAATGCATGGATGCATGCAAGCACAGCTGGTGTATTTATGAGCTCCTGGTCTTGTACTTGGACTCATCGATTGGGATCCCTTCTTCCTCGGCACGCTCTCCGCCGGACTTGTCGGAGGAGCTAAGCCCACCTTTCTTACCCATTTCCTGATAGCCCTCAGTCCCAATCTGGTCTTTCCTAGTTTGACCACCACGGCTTCTCCCTTCAGCTAGACGCTCTTGTGCCTCAACACTTTTCCCACCTGTACCTCCTGGAACCACCGTCTCTCCTTGCTTTGCTTTCTCTTCCATAGCCTCCCTATCTTGTTGACCGCTCGACATTCTTTTCTTTTCTTCCTTTTGATGGATTTTTTTTTTGTAATATGTTTGTTTAGTACTTTGAAGATGACGATTACTACTAGAGTGATGAATATATATATATACAACGAGTGATGAATATATGAAATGTCTTATTATAAAATAACATGGGATTTATAACGTACTTGGATTCATTTTTTTTTCCGGATAAAAAGTTGGTAAATAAATCCCATAACAACGTACTTGGATGTTTCTTTAAAAAGGTAAATAAATTCCCCGACAGGGAAGGAATATTGGGATGATGACGCGTGTCTCATGACGAGGATGAGAGGGAAGCATTACACGTATGTACGTATCCACGCGCCCCTAGCTTTACCTGAAGAATGACACGAATTAATCTCCACCCTGCTAATTGATCAATATCCAACTACCATTTTTCTCCTCTTAATTTTTCTATTGTGTGCATTTATTGACACCAGGATCTGATGCAATGACAGATAGATCAAATTTTAAGATGATCCATGTGTTGCTTGATTTTTCTATTTTGCAATCACCGGGCAATGACAAATTTTAAGATATCATTAATTTTAAAAAACTAATTGGTTGTTGTAAGAGTCCATTTTAAAACCCGTAATTTCTTTTAGTTGTGTGCATCAAATAGGATTTACACCATATATAACCAAGCTAAAATTTGTACTTGGCATACTCCAGGCGTCTTTTCTTTTTCTTTTTTTCCCTTTTTTTTTTTTTTTTTTTTTTTTTCAGGGTAATTGTTGGTCAACGTTAAAAAAGTAATATCAATAAAGATGTGACAATTTAAAAGACTAATCAGCTATCTTTTAGCTTAGTTTAATTCTTGTATAGTTAATTGGCGTTAGCTTTTTCATTTTGTTTCACTTTGGTTTTGCTTGGTTAGCTTGATGTGAATATTTGTACGTAATATGGTAAATTTGGATTTCTAGCGACTTGCCAGACCTTTAATAATAACAATATGATTTTGGTATTTAAAAAATAATATATTGGTCACACTAGAACACTTGTGTGTAATTTATTTTTATCATCTAGTCCAATTGCCTTGACAATACTAGAACACTTGTGTGTAATTTATTTTTATCATCTAGTCCAATTGCCTTGACAATACCGATATATTAATGCCCTGATTGTTGGCCAATGCTATGTGCACGTAAAATAGACGTAATACGTTTTACATTATTTATTTTAGGAGCAAATAGTAGATTTAGTCCACTGACTTTCCTAAAAAGGATGGACTTAGCCTCATCGATATTTGATTTTGTTTTGATCGGTTTCTTATCTTTTAAATATTTTTGCAACTTTAGTCCTTTTAACCGTCAGTCAACAAAAAATTGACGAAAAACCTGTGTGTGTCCTTCACGTGCTCTTAGCATTTAAAAATATTATTATTTTAATCAATTTCCAAAAAGAAAACTATAAAAAAAAATTATCTCATTAATGTAATTACCCTATAAGCGGTAAAAAAAGAACATTTTTCACCACTCTTCCTCCCGTCGTTTTTCTTCATCTTTCTCACCTTTAATGTAGCTCGAATTTATAAGTTTATCTCCAATTTCATCTTAATATAAATCTTTAAGTGATATTTTCTATAGTTTTATCTTTCATTATTATTTTTATTTTAAATTCAGTTTTTATCTCATTTATTTTCTATATAAAAAAAATTCATTGTATTATTTTAATTAATCTAAAAAAAACTTAATAATATGCATCAAATAGTTGAAGGCAGCAAAAGTGAAAAACATAATAATAATGAATAATTAAGAGGTCGACACCATCTCAAACTTAATAATAATTTAATACGAACAAAAGTAACAATTATGAAGTAACAAATATAGAATAAAGTAAATATGAAATAACAATTGTGAAACACAAAGTTACATTAACACGTGAAGTAACAATTTTAAAGTAACAATTATGATTTTCGTCCTTTATAATCAGCGTAAAACGTTACTTTTTTCTAATATAATATTATTCCGCATCAATTTATTAATTTTTTTGTGCTTGTGGCATCTTCTCCCAATAATCTAATATAATAAAAGAAATCATCAAATCTCAAACAATGAAACAAACGGAAAAGAGAATAATAAAGAGCTGAGTGTCGAGACAAATAAAGGAGACATATACAAGGACTGCCGCGGCCATCCGTCTCCGGTCGGTCGCTCCTCCTCCTCAAAAGCAAGCGTCCAAGAGGCAGCAGCAGCACAAGGCGGCACAACTGCGCGTAAGCAGTATTATAGTATGTACGTTAATATAATTAATACGTTATATATATATATTTTTTTTTTTTTTTTTTTTTTGAGGGTAGTAATCAGTTAACTTTGGCAGCTTGAATACGTACAAAATGCTATTAATGTGATTTCTCCCCGTATATCTGTATTTTTCTCTCTAATGGAGGAGTAAGTTGTTTGTCTTTGTTCTATATTTATAGGAGGAATCGTAGTAAAATTCATTTTTTTTTCTCGATTAGCTTAATTAATCAAACAGTCTATTTAGTATTTATATTGTAGTGCTTTATTAACTTATTTTAGCTTGGATTAAAAATAATAGTAATAATAATAATAATAATAACAACAACAACAACAACATGCATGGAAGGAATAGATGGAGCAAATTAAAAGGAAACGAACGTACCACTGTACCAGCCCTTCCAGAAGCCATCTTCCCTAGTCTGAGTTCTGGCAGAAACATGAGGGGCGCCGCCAAGAGATTGGCCGTCCTTCAACGGATAGCCTGGAGGTGGTGGAGCCGTGTAATTAGCACTGTGTTGGTGTTCATATTCCTCAAAAGCAGCAGGAGCAGGATATGGATTTGCTACTTCAACATATACATATACATATTTAGAATAATAATTATTAGAAACATCACGAAGATGAAATTAAAGCATCGTTTAATAATTAATTAAACAAGTTGTTTGATAGTTAATCAAAATTAATTAAAAGGGGTTCAAGAAGAAAACATGTAATTAAGCATAATATAGCATACCAGTTTGAATGTGTTGGTTACTCATGGTTGAAGGGAGATAGTAACTTGGGGAACAAGTAAACGATTGACAATTACTTGAAAGACACCAATTAGCTAGCAAAGAATGAAATATGAAGTTGATGATGATGATGATGATGATGATGATGATGAGAAGATGGCTTAGCAAGTCATATATTTATACCTAATGTTTTTGTTCTTAAGTCCAAGTCCTCCAAATAGTTGGAGTTGTTTTCTTCAAAAGAAGACAACCACCTAGTGGTAATGCTGTTGACATAGTCATTTAATTACAACGAGTGACATAATATGAGTTTATACCATTGATCATCGTTCGCTTATATAACTATGATCAATATGTCATATATGATAATTAATTAATGATGTAATCATATATATTGTGGTATTTAATTAGCTCGTTGCGATCGAGTGCTTGTGCTACTAGCATTAGTCATACATAACATATATAATTCTTTGCATCATTCATATATATTACAAGTATTCCAAGAGTATGTATATGTATATACATGTTAGACAATTTGCTAGATAGTATACATGGAAAATCCATGGGAGGTGAGGGGGATTTTATCTGCATGGTGTCCGTCATTTTTCAATTGTTGTGATCTACGCCGTTGAAATCCGCCATGGATCCTGATTCCAAAATGTGGCTGATTTTTCCATATGTACTCCTACAATATTTACATATGGCGTCAAATTGAATTATCTTTCCGGTGACAAACTTGAGAATTAATTAATTCCCTATATATGTTCCACATTTCTACCCTAGTTTATTTGTACTGATGTCCATATATCATACTTTTCTCTTTTGATTATAGCCTTCTCACAAAGTAAATTATTGTAACACTGTTTGATATCGAGCTTCTATTCGGAAAAAGTTTGTTTTTCACGCGACTTTTAGAATAAATATCCCAACACCCCTCCTCAAGTGTTGGCAATCTATCCCAACACTTGTACAATTTTTCATTCAAAAGTGTGAGCAATCTGTCCCAACAAATAAATTAAATTTCAAAACTTAAGTATAAGTCTGGTGTCATACACTACAAGAAAAACATCATTTTGCTACACCGACTTTTATCACATACACAAAAAAAATTCTAGCTAATAAATACTTAGTTAGATTTATTTGTCAAGCTACTGTGACTAATGTAAGTATATATCAACACATTTTCTTTGTGTGTGGCGAAAGATTGTGTAAGAAAAAAGTGTTTTTCTTGTAGTGATATCAGAAAAACAAAAAAAAATGCACAGGTTAACCATTTTAAGCCAAGCAAGAATGACGACGGGTCCAATTAGTTAGTGAATCTATCATGGCTCGATTAGTGCTGTCGGCTCTAGGTTTGGAGTGGACGTTACTCTATGAAGCATGAATACGGACACGAATACATAACATGTCATGTGATACAATACGGGCACGACGACACAATAAATTTGAAAATTTAAGAAAATGTCACGTCAACGACACGTGTTATTAATATATTTAATATAAATTAATATTAGATGATATACATATAATAATTATAAAACGCATAATTAGTACGTAATTCAACCATTTTTAAATATTCACAATATATAAGCATCCGGTCTTTATAAGGTTACAAAAGAAAACACATAAATTTGTTTGGCCTTCTGAATATTATAATGCGTTAAAGATAATTGTTTATCAATCAAACAAATAATAAGACAAATCAGATCGATATATCATATATCAATCGCTAAATTATAATCAAGGTGTTGATGAAAAAAATCAGAATACACATAGTAGACAGTACTCTCCTTTATATAAGAGATAAATTTAATAACAAACTAGATTTGAATAAATTAACCTAAAGATAAATAATATCACTTAAATATTTATTTCAACCAAACTATATCATATCTTTCATTTGAATATCATCTTTATCTTTGATTTGCATTCCATTCTTTATCTCTTATGTCATTCATCTCTAATACCCTCCCGCAAACGTTGCCGGCATTGGCGGCAATGTTAGTCTATCAACAAAAAAGATGATGCGGCTTTTCGACACCCATGTTTGTATTTTTTTTCTTTGGCTCCCGCTTTTAACTAGCGCTGTGGCTTTCTTTTTTTGTCGAAAAAACTGTTAAATCTTTCTCTGATCGATGATGACAAACTTGCTTTCTCATTTGGAATCCGCTTGCTTTATCATTTTTGTGTTTTTTTTTTTTCAACTGAATCTGTAAAAATCGGATAAGAATGGTTGCCCAAAGAAAAAAAAATGGTATGATATGCATAACAAAAGAACTGGCCAAAAACAAAGGACGTGGAAGAGGAGGTTGGACATATAGATATAATTTTTTTTTTTTTTTTTTTTTGACTGGACTACATATTTCTTATGGATAAATAAAAAGAAAATAATGCGACACTCCACAAAAAACTAAACGAGCAACCATACATGCTTGCTTTAAGTTTTATTCAAACCAAATTGGCGAGAACGCAAATGCAGAAATGAGATTTTTTCTTTTAAGTAAAAAAAAAAACCCCACTAAAAGTATGAACTAAAAGGATATTAAAAACATAAATTATTTCGGATTCGTGGACTCAAAGAGAAAAAGACTCGGTAGGAGATGAAGACATTGGATGCATGTGAAATAATTTTGGATGCCGGATGAAATTCATAGGACGCATGAATCAACCTTTTTTTTTTTTTTTTGAGTGTGATACTAAAAAAAAATAAATCTGGAACGGTGAGAGTTGGGAAATTGCAAATTGCAATTGCAGATGAGGATCGGGCGAGGGTTCACCAATGTTAAGGTATTCGAACCCCCGCTCCTATTTCTGATACCATGAAAAAAATCAGAATACACAGACGAAAGAATCAGAAAGTGTTTTTTATTGAATATATGTAAAATAATAGACAGTACTCTCCTTTAAATAGGAGATAAATGAGATAACAAACTAGATTTTAAATATTTATTTCAACCAAACAATATCCTATCTTTCATTTATTTATCTCTTATGTCATTCATCTCTAATACAATTGAAATTCATATTTAATTATCAAATCATATACAACTCGTCTTGCACTTTAATGTACATTTGGAAAAAGCTAAAACTAGTAAATAAAAATAATGGTGTCGTTGAGTATTGATACCGTGTCGGGGTCCTCGGGGATTGTCGATAACGTGTTCGAGATATTTCCGAAATTAAAAATAAAATAAGATTATTTTAAATAGACGACACATGTTGAAAATAATTCAAAAATGTGTCGGAAGCGTGCCGTATTAAATGTCTGACAGTACTGTGCAAGGCACCTGAATAAAAGAAGTGACCGTGTTTTTTTCTAGGTTGAATTGGGAATTGTTGAAGGAACTCCACACAACAATATTGTTGTTGACAATAATATCAACTACCTTAAAACGAGTAATATTACTATAATAACCAAATTAACATTATAAATATAACATGTTGTGGTAGCAGATATGACACGGATATTGTATATCAGCTATCACAGAGAGTGTTGCGACACTTATCAATATATTTGTGATAGCGTTCGTAATCTTGAAAGAATATTATTCCCGGCCCGCTAATTGTGTTGGTTTCTTGAAACATCAATATCATGCATCACAAATTTTATTATGGTTCAGAACCAAATTCTACCTGATGTGTCCAACTAATAGGAATTAAGCATAAATTCATTTTAACAATCCAGGCATTTAATAAAGCTACATTCCAACACAAATTTAGTTAGTTGAAGATCGATAAAGAGTTAGCATATTGCATTTACACACACACACACAAAAAAAAAAGAGTGCATTTTGTTTAACTCTACCAATTTGATATAAAAAAAAAGGTCAATAGATATGGGCAAATTTGTCTTGGCACTTGGTGGTGGGTAGTAGTTGTAGCTGATCAAGTTCACTGTTATTCTGTGAGAAATACGATTCCACCATATCATCACTCACTTGCTCTAAACATGGCGGATCCCACTGCATGTATATGCAACATTTATTTCATTATTTACTTTTATATATATATATATATATATATATATATTGATAACTTTAGGTGATACGATTTCATAAATGATTCTAAATTAGCAAAAATTGGTTTTAAGTGATCGAGTTATTTATAATTCGGTAATATATACATACCTTGGGTCTGAAACATTTGTCCACCAAACGAGCTCGAACTCCCTAAAATTGTGAAAAGAAACCATTAAAAGATGAGGAAGGTGAAATTGATAGTCTCTCATTCCATTATACAACTGTATTTTTTTTTTCCATGCATTATTGGTATACTATATATGTATTTTAATTTTAAGTAGGTGGATATATAATATCAGTTTACCTCACAAAAATCATTGGAAATGTTCCTTGAAATTGCTTGCACAGTCATGCGATACTCCCTCCTCAAACATTCCTCAAATGTTTGATTTCTACCTTCCCTTATCTAGCTTTACAATATTCGTTCGTGTCACGACTCAAATCATTTCCATTATTATATATATATATATAGAGAGAGTGAGAGCGAGAAATTTATTTAAGAAAACTATACCGATCTTAAGGCAACTTTCAACCCAAGAGGTGGAGCAAATTTGAGGGTCTTTAGTGTGGAAATGCACCATGGATCTCCTGTTTCTGCTGCTGCCTTTTCCTATTAATTCAATGAAAACTTTCATATTTAATTTCTTCATTAATTAATCAGAGCTTTCAAATCAGATACCGTATCATTTGTTTGGTCCAGGTGTATGTTTTGGACCACCAAGTCATCACTTTCAAAGGGATACATTGGTGGAAAGTTTTTACAGGTAGAGTCTCATTTTAGAATGTTGGATTTCTATTGGTTTTAGTGCACAAACTAGGATTTGCACCAGGTTCAACATAAAATTTGTGCATTTGATATAACGTTCGAATCAAATACTAATATGTTAATTATCTATCTTGAAAACAATTTAACAGAGATAATTAATGAGCCATAAAATAAAGATTTCAGCTGTCATTACATACCAATGCGTCTATTATTTCCTCGACTGTAGAATGACCGAAGCATTTGTCAATCAATATTGTCCTACGAAAAACAATACATATATATATATATATCAACAATAATGTATACTCCGATCATTCTAGAATGACCGGAGTACATAAAACAACATACATAAAACAAGTAATCAATAATTTAATAAAAAAAAGTAATTAAAGAGTACTTGTGGTTGTTGATACGACTTTGAGATAAAATCGGGTCACCGTTTCTTCTGAGAATAGATTCAATTGAGAAGCGTGTTTTGTTATCCTTTGTCTCCTTTAACTGCTCCTCAACTAGATGAAGTTTTATATATATATATATATATATATATATATATATATATATATATATATATATATATATATATATATATATATATATATAGTATAGTATAAGTAAAGTAAATTTAATTTGTTACTTAATTAGATCAAAATTAAGGTGAATTAATATAATATTAATTAATGCTTTGTATTGTAAGAATTGAGTAAAGCAAGGAATTATAATATTGATTACCTTACTGTTAACGTAGTGGGTAGCTAGTCCACATGATATCAAATCTGTGCCATTGAGAAAATCTCCTGTGAGACCCAAATATTCACCTGCATTTCAAATAATTATACACTATGTCATTGTCCAGAAAAATAAAAACAATGATAACTGGCTATGTATGTCACTGTATTTAATGTGAGTTTATGATAAACGTTTGTAAAATTGATTCTATCAAGTGACATGTGTTATATTATTTTATTCATACAATTATTTTCGTAGAAAAATGTGAAAAAGAACAATTTAGAGCTATTAGAGCACTTGCATTAGAATCTGTAAAAAGTGGTAAATCTGTATATACAGCTCCAGATCCAACTAAAATGTGCTGCATCAGAATCTGTATACATGATCTCTATTCAACAGATTCTGGATAAAATTGGACATCATACTCTATATCTACCGCAATCTGATTTTTTTTTACAGATTCAAGTTTTTGCTATTTCTAACATATTATATATATATATATATATTTCGAGTCACAAAAAATGCTTTCTACAAATATTTCATTAATAAGATCTTCTATACATATTTTGAATATCCATACAAGGTAATATTTATCACTATAATAATAATAGACAATAAATTATTTATATGTGTATTTGTTTTTGTAAATATGTCATAATTATTTTGGTTTACAATTACTTTATTATTGTAGTACGGTAGAGATTCCCGTATGTGCGACTATGTGTAGAGATTCCGTAAATGATGTTGGAGTACGTAAAGTAGAGGCTATTCGAAGTATTTGATCGACGAAGTCTTTCTTAGTTAGCATTTAATCCAGTGGAATCTTTTTAGGGTGAAAAAGTACAATTTAATGATCCACTAGACCATTTTGCCCTCTTTCCATTTAATCTTTGCCGTATCCTCCTCAAAAAAAAAAAAAAAAAACTTTGTTGTAACTACCGATCGTCTACAAGTATTGTGGTGGGATTTCCTTCTCTAGTAAACATTTCCTTTCTCCCCAATTTCAGTTTCATTATTTAGGCAAATTTTACTACGATTTCACTCTTTGATAGGAAAAATTGCAGATACAATTCCTACCCATGAACATAAGAACAAATGGTTTTCTCAACAAAAAAAAAAAAACAAAACAGAGGATTTATTGAGTGAAATTTGAAAATCGCCTAATTACTTTCTGAACGGGCTCTTTGATTTTTCGCGATTGCATCGTTTAGAGGAATTATAACAATCCACTAATACATTCCACTACTATGAGTTTCAACGACACATGGATTCGTAATACTGGCCGGATAACAGTGAATAAGTGGAATTGGTGACACTTCCTATGATCAAAATTTCCGCTCCTTTTTCTGTGATTGATTCTACTATACTTCCAATTCCACTTTCTATGATAAAAATTCCACTCCTTTTTCTGTGATTGATTCTACTATACTGAAATCTAAATAGGTAGCGAAAATCGAATACTAACTTTAAACAGAGTTGTGTTTTTTTTTTTCTTTCTTTGTAGCAGAGAAGTTAATGTGGTTTTTTTAGAAGAGAAGTTAAAACTAGGATAACAGGGTTATTTCGTATTTTTATAATATATTTTGTCCTTCTTCACAAGTTTTCAAAACTTATGTCCTTTTTGACATTTTCCTTCTTTATATTGTTCTTTAAACCCATCAACCCTTTTTTTCGTCGTTTATCACATGCTTAATATGTGAAAAAAAGTAAATATTGATATAATTCATATGTCCCATAATATAAGTCATATTGGGTGTTTTTATACGGATTAAAAAAATGGTTGAGTCCTTTCAAAAAAAAAAATTAAAAAAAAAAAAAATATATATATATATATATATATATATATATATATATATATATATATATATATATATGGTTGAGTGACATAAATTTTAAAGAAAAATTACTAAAATATCATTTGACTATCATTAATGGAATATTTATAAGATAATGAAAAATAGTTGGATTTTTAATAAATCAAATGTATAAATAGAAAAAAAAAATATTTTATTGATAATATAAAATAACTTATATTCTAGACAAGATGACTTATATTCTTGTATGGAAGGGGTAGGACGAATACGGTTCTACAACCGCTTATTTATAAAATTTGTTTTTATATATTTTCCGATAATTATGGAAAATTCCTTAGTACTTCCAACGTTTTAAATTATACGCCTTTTTAAAGAATCTGACATAAATTCCCTCCCCCACCCCACCCCACCCACCCTCCCTAAAAAAGACATAAATTAATAAAATAGAAATGATGTAAAATACTTTCTCCGTTCCGAAATATCTGAGGCAGTTGTTAAAAACACGCTTATTAAAAATTTGATTTAATATTATGATTTTAATGAAACAATGACTAAAAAATCTCTATTATAAAATTAATGCAGTCTTCTTTTTAACTCCATACTCCCTCCGTTCCTAATTATATGTCGTGTTTGAGAAAAAACACACAGATTAAGAAAATGAGTATTCCAAAAAAAATCTTGGAAAGTGTAGTGGTGTAATGAATATGAAAGATTGATGGATAAAATGAGTCTAGAAAGTTGAAAAGTAGTATTGAAAAGCAGAAAAAGTATTAAAATATGTATTGGAAATGTAACTACGACATATAAAAATGAAATTTTGATTTTGACAACTGCGACATATAATTAGGAACGGAGGGAGTACCAAATATTAAATAAGGGTAAAATAGAAAAATTAGCAATAAATGTTGCTTTGGATAATGGTGTGTCTTAGCTATTTTGAAACAAAACTTTTTGACAATTGCTTCAGTTATTTTAAATCAGGGAGAGTACCTTTTGATCGTAATAGTTGTATGATAATTAAATTTTATTGAAATCGATGAGAAATTAAATGTAAAAGAAATAAACACTCTGTAATAACTCCTAGGTAATATACATAAAAAAATAAAAAATAGTACAAAGTAAATTAGAACCTAGGTAACCCGGCAAATGGGAGAGATAGTACGAAGCTCCGCCGTCCGGGTGGAGGCCTGCATGAATTTCAGGAAACGCGAGGGCCTGCAATGTTTTTTATTTATGGTTATTATTATGCATTGACTGTGGTATTTAAACATGCTTTAAATTAAGGGTTATTCGATTGCGCTTTAATAGAGAAATTTGCGATACGCATAGCTAACATCCGAACCACACAATTTTATCCTCAATGTAGAATCGCATACGCGCATTTAAACTCTGTGTGGTATAAGTTATTACCTAGTAACCTAGTGGAATGGAATGTATGATGAATTGGACAAATTTCATCACTAATAAATAAAAAATGCTATATTAATTCACGGTGAAATATAATATTATGTAACTTGTTGCGGACATAGTATACTCTACCTGGTACACTATCATTATGAAAATAAAAATAAAAAACCCAAAACGATGATAATTAAGTGGAGTAAAAGGATGGTGTAATCTTACAGTGTTGTCGGTTGCAATACGGAATGACCCGCAAATAGAAATTCCGGCCGCCCCTCCTATGGTTATCCCATCCATCAGCGCCACCTGATATATCAATTGGTCAACGTCTCTCATGCACGTTACAAGGGAAATAATCAAAAATTGGAAAATCAGGTCGTGTCAGATCTGACACTTACAAATCAGGTCATGCATTTTCTGACATGAAAAATAAGGTAAACGTAAGGATCCTTACGTTTAAACGTAAGGAACCTACGGCCAAACGTAAAGAAATTCTTGTGCTTTTATCATCTTCCTTCATCAAAATCCTCAACCTACAAACGCTTTGTTTCCTGGTCCGTGGAGCATATATCCACATAAAATTCAGATCTGAACCTAATTGCTTCAGTTACTCTTCCGAAACTATAGTTGGCTACTTGGCTGTATTCCACGTGAGCAATTTCACTTCTTTCGTTTTCATGCTTTCAGTTCTTTGGTAATTTATGGATTCTTGAAAAGCTCTTCTTTTAGCTGCTTTTTGTAATTCCATTGAAATTCGCCCAATTTTTTTTTGCTGAATATTCAAGGGTAATTTTGTGGAAAAAGTTGGAAAGTTTGGATTTATGCGTCTCATAGTCTAATAAGAAAAAAAAAATTTAAGTATTTTAATACCATTTGGGACAGGAAGGATGGTTGAGGATTTTGATGAAGGAGATGAAGGTAGAGGATAAAGCACAAGAATTTCTTACGTTTGGACGTAGGTTCCTTATGTTTAAACGTAAGGATTCCCTACGTTTAAACGTAAGGATCCTTACGTTTACCTTATTTTCCACGTCGAAAAAACGTGATTTACGTTCTGTCGTATCCGACACGACCTGATTTTCCAATTTCTGGGGAATAACCTCTCCCCCTTCCTTCCCACACACGTAAAAAGAAAAAAGAAGGTAGGCGTACCTGTGGTTGAAGGGAGGATGCAAGCATGTGCATGAATTTATAATAGGTACTAAAAAGAAGTTTACATTCTTCAATTCTTCCTGTATGAATTAATTAGTTTCATATTAAATTATAATCACGTAATTAATTATAGTTCCGTTTTATTTTTAAGCTAAGAGATGATTTTTTTTTTTTTTTTTTTGGTCGGAAACGAAAGGATAACACACACGCCCCAAGTGGGGTTCGAACCATGAACTCCCCACTGAGAACCAAGTTAGACCCTAGTGGATTATCACTAGGGTATGTACCCGAGTACAAGCTAAGAGATGATTGCACATTGGTATAATTTTTCTAATGTGATAATTAGTCACTTTAGGCGTGCTCCGATTATGTATATTACATAATTCGTACTCCTATTTGACTGGGAAAAATTAAAGGAAATACATACATACAAAAGGCCGGCCAGATTATTAGCGAGTAATTAAGTATATATACCTTTGTTGATCATGTTATAGGCCTCAACAATGTCCCCTCCAGCTGAAAATGCCTGGCCAGCCCCCTTTATACGACATATAACATACATAAAAACGTACATATATACATATCAGCTGAAAATGCCCGGCCATCCCCCTTGATACGACATATAACATTACATACATACGTATGTATATATATACTAGTGGAGGAAACCGTGCAATGCACGGTGCATGCCCATTCCAGTATTGCGGGTGTATTAAGTTTGTGTTGTCGTGATATTTAATATGTTTTGTCACGGTTTTAAGAGTTTGTAACATAATGGATATCCATGAATCTCATTTTACACCGGGAGTCGAAAAAATTCAAAACCACGGCAATAAAAAATAAAAAAAATACGTAAGAAGCATAAAGGATCCCGGAGAAGAAAGCGTTATACAAACAATATTACATTATGTAAAAAAGCTACGAAGAAAGAAAAGAAAACACAAAAATATACAATAACGAAAAAATAACACAACACAAAAAAAAAAAAAAAAAAAAAAAAAAGGTGACGCGTGTCGTCCCTACAATAGTCCCATATCGTAAGGAAACGTACACTGGGAATCGAAAAAGTTCAAAACCACGGCAATACACACCGATGTCTTCACATAAAAAATATTCTAGACTTTTATCATCATAATTAATGAAATATAATTAATGACATTTAATCATCATAAAATAAAACAAAAAAAAACAAAAGTGCTACGTGTCCTCTCCCCCTTCCTCCCCCCTTCGATCTAGGAAAAAAATAAAAAAGCGGAGGCGGTTTTTGAGGTCGTTCGGAAGAGGTCGTTCAGAGGCGGTTGAGGAGGTCGTTCGGACACACGACATATCGTAGAGGAGATATGGTAGGATATATATATGTGATCTAGAGGGAAAAAAAAACCTTCCTCAGAAATCATATGTCCTGTGCTGCAAGTTGGGTTATCGCTCAATAAGCATATATGGGGGGTTCCAATTCATCGGGTTCATATTGAGTCGGAGGACGTCTTTCGGATCGGAGGACCTCGTTCGGATCGGAGGAAAAAAAATCGGAGGCGGTTTCGGAGGTCGTTCGGAGGCGGTTGAGGAGGGCGTTCGGACACACAAACATATCGTAAAGGATAATGTTAGAATATATATATATATATATATATATATATATATATATATATATATATATATATATATATATATATATATATATATATATTTGATTTCGAGAAAGAAAAAAAAAACTCTCCTCGAAATCCTATGTCTAGTGCTGCAAGTTGGGTTATCGCTAAATAAGCATATAGGGGGGGTTCCAATTCATCGGGTTCATATTGAGTCGGAGGACGTCGTTCGGATCGGAGGACGTCGTTCGGATCGGAGGACATCGTTCGGACACACGGAGGACGTCCTCGTTCGGACACACGGAGGACGTCGTTGGGACATACGGAGGAAGTCCTCGTTCGGATCGGAGGACATCGTTCGGACACACGGAGGACGTCCTCGTTCGGATCGCAGGACGACCTCATTCGGATCGGAGGACATCGTTGAACGACGACCTCGTTCGGATCGGAGGACATCGTTCGGACACACGGAGGACGTCCTGGGACAGACGGAGGAAGTCCTCGTTCGGATCGGAGGACATCGTTCAGACACACGGAAGACGTCCTCGTTCGGATCGGAGGACGTCTTCGTTCGGACACACAAACATATCGTAAATAAGGTAGGATATATATATGTGATCTAGAAAGAAAAAAATTAAAAAAGAAACCTATCCTCAGAAATCCTATGTCTAGTGCTGCAAGTTGGGTTATCGCTCAATAAGCATATATGGGGGGTTCCAATTCATCGGGTTCATATTCAGTCGGAGGACGTCTTTCGGATCGGAAGACATCGTTCGGACACACGGAGAACGTACTCGTTCGGATCTGAGGACATCGTTCGGAGGACCTAATTCGGAGGACGTCGTTCGGACTCACCAACATATCGGAGGACGTCGTACGTCGTTCGGACACACAAACATATCGTAGAGGAAATAAGGTAAGATATATATATGTGATCTAGGGAAAAAAAAAACCAATCCTCAGAAATCCTATGTCTAGTGCTGCAAGTTGGGTTATCGCTCAATAAGCCTATATGGGGGGGTTCCAATTCATCGGGTTCATATTGGGTCGGAGGACATCGTCCGGACACATGGAGGACATCGTTCGGACACACGGAGGACGTCTTCGTTCGGAGGACCTAATTCGGAGGACGTCGTTCGGACACGCTAAAATACACACAAACATATCGTAGAGGAAATAAGGTAGAATATATATATATATATATATATATATATATATATATATATATATATATGTGTGTGTGATCTATTAAAAAAAATATGTGATTAAAAAAAATTTAAAAAAAAAACCTTTTAGCCAATAGGGATCTAGAAAGAAAAAAGAAAAAAAAAACTAATCCTCAGAAATCCTATGTCTAGTGCTGCAAGTTGGGTTATCGCTCAATAAGCCTATATGGGGGGTTCCAATTCATCGGGTTCATATTGAGTCGGAGGACGTCGTCCGGACACACGGAGGACGTCGTTATACATATAAGAAGATGATTTAGGCACATAAAGTTATCCACACACATACACAACTATCACTTTTTCACCACACGTTTTAAAACTTTAAAAAATAAAACAGTAAAACAAAAATCCATGACCACAAAATCCATCTTTATGTGGATAAGCGTATGTGTATGTATCATTTTCCATATATGTACTATGGAATGGAATGTGCATATAATAAAGTTTTAAAACGTTAATGAGAAAGCATAGTTGGAATGATGAACTGGCAGGAGGTTCAATCTCAGTTACTACAAGCCTCCAATAGCACTTCTACATAAAAGAGGATCTTTCATAGGTTCTCCTTGACCTTGGACTTAGATGATTCCCAACAGTTATAGGAATGTCACAGGGCTTAATGTTTTCCATGTTCAATATTTTCAACAACTGTCCAGCATAGTGTTCTTGAGAAAAGGTCAGACCTGTAGTATCTCTCAAAGCTTGCATCCCTAAGAAATGAGAGATAGAGCCCAGGCCTTTTAATGCATACTTGGAATTCAACATCTGTATGAATTTATGGATCATCACATCTGAAATTCCAGTTACTAGAATATCATCAACATAGATAAGAACATACAACATCCGATTCTCAGTTTGCAGTATAAACGAAGAATTGTCTGCTCTGGACTAAGTAAAGCCCCAACCTAGCAACTGAGAGCACCAAACCAAGCCCTGGGGGCTTGTTTAAGCCCATACAAGGCTTTATTAAGCTTGCATACAAACTGTGGTTTACCTGGTTCCTCAAACCCTTCAGGTTGTGGCATATATATGTTTTGCGTATAGGTCCATTCAAAAAAGCATTGTTTATTTCAACTTGCCTAATAGACCACTTGAACATAACTACAACAGAAAGAACAACTCTTATAGTTGATGCTTTTGCCACTGGACTAAAAGTCTCAGTGAAATCCACTCCATATTTCTGTAAATACCCTTTAGCAACCAAACTATCCTTGTGTTTCAAGATTGAACCATCTGGTCTCAGTTTCAACGTGAAAACCCACCTGTTACCTACTAGATTATGTCCTGTGTCCTCATTCATGGAGACACCAAGGCTAGGATCACTTGGGGCTTTGGAAGTGGTATTAGATTCAGATACACCAAAGGGAAGATGAAAGGTATTAACAAGATTAGGATCAAGCAACACAATTCTATTAGGTCCTTGAACAAAGCCATTCTTAAAGGGGAACACAAATTCATTGAAAACGACATCTCTATTGATATATATTCTCCCAATTGGTCAAGACATTTATAACCCTTATGAGAACTTAGACCTAAGTTAACACATTTAACATAGTGATAACTGAACTTATGATTATTGTAGGGTTTAAGAGTAGGGTAACAAGCACAACCAAACACTTTGTATTTGGTGTAATCAGGTTTGACTCTGAATAGAATTTGTGAGGGAGACTGATTATTCAACACATGGGTAGGAAGGTCATTTATGAGTTGAACAGCTTGTTCAAAACCATTCCACCAAAATTTAAGAGGCATGGAGGACTGAGCTAAGAGTGTTAGTCCCATTTCCACAATATGCCTATGTTTCCTTTCAACACTACCATGTTGCCCATAACCGATCAGCAGCTGGTCTGTAATACTCCATTCCTCTGCAGTCTGGGGTCTTTGAAAAAGAGAAGGAGATACAGACAACGAAGTAGAGCCCATGCTAGGTTGAGAATCATTTCCCAAAACATGACTCTCAAGTTTGTGACCCCTTATGATGGGTAAAACCGTAGACCTCGACAGAAGATAGTTGGATCTATCCAACTTCACATTACATGCCTGACTCAGATTTCCCGAAAAATGCATATTAGAGAGATGATTCACTCCCAGGGACCCAAGATTAGGAGCTGGTGGTAAGTAATAATACCCAGGTGTGAACATACTAGCTGTAGGATCAAACCGGCCAAAGTTCAGACCAATGGCTGTTTGTGCACTCATTGGTGGAACGACAACTTCACTAGCCGCTGACGATGCAGCTGCGGTGGAGGACACACTAGCAGCGGCGGTGCTCATGGTGGAGGTGACTACGACGGCATAACCACGACTCTGATACCAAGACAAATAACAAAAAAGTAAAGTTTGTTTTTATTATTATGATAATAGATTTGCTGGTACACACAGAATATATATCCTGATGGTGCCACATCACAGTATTAGGTGGCACTAGAATACAATGCCAGAAATACCCCTACACGCAATATAATTATTTCTTAACTGACCTTCAATATAATAAGGCTCACGTCCGGGTCACTCTCCCACGACTTGTATAATCTACTCATTCGAAAGCCCTGAAAGAAAAAAGAAAAAAAAAAAATATACACATAAGTACATGTAATAAACATTTCTCATTCACATGTAATTGATAATATATTATCCTATTGATTCAAAGAGTGATAGTTTTCTTTTTTTTGTTTTTTAATTTTACGGATACAAAATAACACCTCTAGGTTAAGAACCATGTTACATACCGCTGTGTCAATGCCTTGTTAACTAAAGAGTGATAGTTAAACATATAAAAGTGAGCATTAAATTAATATTAGACAAAATTAATATATCATATAAAAGATGGCGTACTCCTTTCGTTTCTTGTTAACCGACTCAGTAGTCAAAATCACACATAATAATACTCCTTTTGTCTCAATTTGTT
This sequence comes from Gentiana straminea, assembly GCA_036785695.1. NCBI lineage: Eukaryota > Viridiplantae > Streptophyta > Magnoliopsida > Gentianales > Gentianaceae > Gentiana > Gentiana straminea. The sequence goes on from JAVUPR010000266.1 coordinate 7,452,467, forward strand.
TGAAACTTATTCCATTTATGGCTATCACAAAATAAGTCTCATAACTCTAATTAGACTCAAAGTTTTTGTTTTAATTGCCTAAATTGCTCCCAAAGTATTTTATAAAATGAAAAATTGTGCTTCATATAAAAAGGACAAAAGGGTAAATTAGTCAAGTTTTAAATGACCAGACAACATATTAATTGATATCTCATTAAATATTGTGAGCTATAAAATATCCCAAATAAATTAGGACGGATGGAGTAATTCATTTATATATTTAAGAAAAATCTTATTCTAATTTTTTTAATAATAAATAACTGTAAATGAAAGAAAGAAAAAAAACATGCTTGTCAAGAAGAAATATTTTGTTTCATTAAAAAAAAAAACAAATATGTGTAATATATATCTCGATTGGTTAAATAGAAACGCAGGAGGAAGTGATACAACCACAATCAAATAACACAATCACCCAACACAACAATAATCTATATCATTGATTTTTAAGGGATCTATATTGATTGATCTAAGTCCCACAATAATCAATATTGTGATCGTATCATTGCTTAACGCGGAAAGATCCACGTACTCGTGTGATTTATGAGCGGGAAATTAAATCATGTGATTTATTAACTTGTATTTTTCCTTCTTTTGGAGAATAATCACTAGTTTATATTTATAAGAGGGGCAAAATGTGAATTATGGTATTCATATTTCTTGAAATGAAAAAAAAAAAAAAAAAAAAAAAAACGAACCATCTGGGTATTGAGAGCGTTCAAGGCGTGGGGTCTGTTGAGGATCACCGTACGGCAACTATTGCTGCTTTCCACCCTCACCTGCTGCTGCGAAATCAAAATCATGAATTCAAAAAATCATCGGAAAAATGACAGATTCACGTAATCGATATTAATTAATTAACTAACCAACCATGTCCGCAGCAGCAGCAATTGGATCCTTATTTTCCCTATCCACCACCACCCAACTGTTATTAATGTCGGCTGCTGCCGCCGGCTGGGAAGAAATAGTGCATCTGAAGATGTTGTAATGCGGCAGCGGAGGGAGAATACGACGAGCCTCTCGAATTTTGCTTATCATACTCATATTTCTCCAATATGCACAAAAGCTGTGTGTATATTATATATACACACTACACACAGCTATATATATATATATACATAAGTGCAACGACGTTTTTATATATATATATATATATAATATATATAATATATATATAATATATTTAATCCACGAAAAGTCAGGGGGATTTTTTTTTTTTTTTTTTTTTTTTGAGGGTAGATAAAAGTTTTTCTCAAGAAAATCTGATTACGTTTTTTTTTTATACTGATATAATAAACGCATTTATTGTTAAATTTTCGTCATTAATTTTGATTAAAAAGATTTAAAAACTTACATTTTAAATGAAAGATAAAAAAATGATATAATAAACTAAAAACTTACATTTTAGGATAAAACTATAAAACTAAAAAGCTAAAAGGATTTAGATTTGGAGGTAGTATACATATATATAAATAAGCCGTCAGGTAGAGATGAATGATGTGATGGTGACGAGGTCGGTGCATTTCTTAGTTTAGTTTTGTGGCCGGTCGTTGTTAAATTAATGTCAATTCTCAAAACAAAATTAATGTCCCTCTTACCAGAATTAAGGCGTTACAATGAGGACTATATTTTGTTTTTAAGGTTGGATGCAGTTTCAACATATTCTTCATTTTACAATATTATTACTATTTTTATTTTATTTTATTATATTTTAAAGAATCTATATTTACAATAAATGTATTAGTATCTCTATAGTAAATGCATCAGTAAGTAATTTGTATAGAGAATCTATACATATAGTGCATAATTTATGATTTGTTTATACTTTATTGATGCAGAACATGTTTTAAAATAAAGTTTACTGTTTATTTTCCTATTTTACTCTTATTTACCAGATATGAAGTTAAAAGTAAAGTACGATTACATTGATTATATCATAGAGACAGGGACGTTCCTGTCCAAATTTAGGCTCGGGGCCAAAAAAAATTTATGGGCCTTTCGAAAAAAAGCAGTAACCAAAATGTATATAAAAAATAAATAAAAAAATGCTGCGTGAGATAGCCATGGATTTGGAAGAAAAAAAACCTACTTATTCGACTCCTAGCCCTAGTTTATAAAAACAAAAATTATTGTAGCTATCAAGGTTCAAAACCGGGTCTCATTTCTAGTATACTAGAGTGCTAACCATTAAGGTACTACATTCCTTGTTCATATAAATACAATATATATATAGTATTAAGTCGAAATTTTGTGGGGCCCTTAAATTTATTGATTTTCCGGGGGGGGGGGGGGGGGCGCTCCGGGCCACGTGGCCCCGTTGCCCCCCCCCCCCCCCCCTCAGGGGCGCCCCTGCATAGAGGTTTTTAGTTAGTGCATTTTTTTTTAGAATTAAAAGGAATTTTATTGCACCAGATCATGGAAAATAGCAGCAATTACAAGAGGAGGGGGCGAAGTACCCATTCTTTAAGACCAACTAAACTTAAACCTTCTTTTGCCAATAAATGAGCCGGCATGTTGCCCTCACGCTTGACAAAAGAGAAACCAGTGAAGAGTAGTTCTACAATCATCGATAATAATTCCGATTGGCGAATTATCTAAATCTGCATTTGATAGCTTTTGGTGAGCTAAAAGAGAATCTCCTTCAAAAACTACATTGAAGTAGCCCCAAGTCGTATGTAACGTCCCGTTCCCGGACACAGAGTCCTTATCCGGAAAGAGCGCTCGGCACAAATATTATCAAATAAATTCAATAATATATGTAAACCTAACGTCATACATCAGAACTAAAACGACGCGGAAGATAAAACGACTCGGGAAAACAAAAGATCGAACACACGGTTTTCAATGCTGCGAAACTAAATCCAATAAAGAAAACTAAATCATCCAACATTCAAATCCAAAGAACTCAAACGGAACTAATCCAAAAGAAAGACAACATTGTTTGAACTTGAATCAACAACTTTATTGAAAGAAACTAAGTCTTCGAGAGCTCCATCTCACACGTCATCGTCGAAGAACTCATCAACACTAGAAACCTGTTCATCTTCTTTGGGGAAAGAGAAAGACAAACATAAAGTAATGGGGTAAGTACATAAGTACTTAGTAACGCGTAGAAGATCGTATAACGTCGGTCTCATAAAGAAATAAAAGCAACGCCGTCTTTTATTAATTCATTCCATTATTAGCCCTAGCTAACTATCATATTATGTTCATAGCATAACATGAGGTTCCAAAGTTATCTAGCTTAGCTCAAGTTGGTTACATCATGAATAACAAGGGCACTACGCCTAGTAATATAGGATGTACTAGGACAACTGGGTGCAACCTACTTACAGACACGCTTTAGTAGCCCTGGGAATATCTGAGTCCCGATAGTGATGACCGGCAGAGTGCACCAGACGCTTTATCTAGCCAATCGATTGACCGGTGTGGGTACAGTCTACTTTGTCTAGTCAGAGTACACATTGCGATATTGTACTATGCCTTACCAAGCATTGCATGATGTTTATTATTATTAATCTAACACATACGTTTGATTAGATGTTTAACTAGCCACCTACGTTGATTCACATAAAAGACTCACCTATCAGTCTACTCCATCTTCTTAAGACCACTAGACTCTAACAAAACCTAGCACATACACAGACATCGATAAACCCTAGCTTATCGAAGCACAAGGCAAATCCGAAGTTTTCGACGGTCCCACACTTCATCTTTTTTGGGAATCCACATGGTGCCGGAACTAAACGCATCAAAATCTTGTTCAAGGCTTTGTCACATAAGGTTAAGTAGTAAGGACATGTTTATAAAGCCTGAAACCAAGCTGACACGATAAAATGGTAAAGAAACGAAATAGACAGGTCAAACGCACGTTCGACACCTTGTAAACGCATGTTTGCCTTGAACGAACGTTTACTACTCCTCAAACGCCCGTTTGTGAAAAAAGGCCACATCCTGTATCACATGCCAAACCCTCAAACGCTCGTCCATAAACCCCAAACGCTCGTTTGAATTGTAACGATCGCAAACGCCCGTTCGCCCTTGTGTAAACGCTCGTTTGCCTGGGTTTCTCCCAGAAATCTGCAACTGTTTAAATACGATTTCCAACCCAATTCCTCCCCAAACTCCAACTTAAATAGATCATAAACAATGAAAAATAAACATACAAATTGCTCTATAACTTTACAACACCTTAATCATACGATAAGAATACCACGTTACCTTAAATTGCGAGCTACTACGATCCACGCTACCAAAACCGTGAAAAGGTTAAACTTTAGAACTCCGAACCTACAACGATTCGAACCAAAACTGATTGCTACGAAAATTAACTCAGAAAAACTCAACCTTAACAATGGTGATTAAACCCTAATCACCAAGAACGATGGGGGAAAACTTACGTTAACGGATTTAGGGATTGTCAGTATCAAAAGCTTCCTTGCCTTGAGATGATCGATTTTCCCTTGAAGAGTCTGTGGAAACGATCAACGGATTAGCCTAGAGATTCGAAAGTCTCTCCTCTTCATTTTTTTTCAAAAATTGCGCCACTCTTAGATGATTTTTACGTAGAACTATAATTAGGTTAATTTAGGATTAGTTTTCCTTTTAGTATCCCAATTAATTAATTAAATCCTTATTACCCCTCTTTTTTTCCTTTAATTCCACACCTAATATTCAGATTTTTCGTGAAAAGACAAGGATGCCCTTTTTGAAAAATCGGGATATTACATCGTAGCATGGTAAATGGCCAAGATTTCTCTTGTGAGCACATCAAATCTCCCATCTAACTTCATGGAATAACTATTGAGAATGACTCTGTTGCTGTTACGAACCAGGCCACCAACTATTGCCACATCATTCTTCATTGCAAAATCAACATTAAATTTTACTGTACCTATTTCTAGCTTACTCCAGCTCCCTAGATGATTTGCTTGGGTTGGGGGTTTGAACTGCAATCGATTTGCCTGGATGTAAGATTGAGCATCCACTTCGGCCTGGGAGCAAATGGTGTTTATATTGGGCTGATATTTATCATAGACCCAGGCGCAACGCGATTTCCAAATCCACCAGAGAGTACATATTATTCTTGCGACCTCATCCTCTTTTTCCTTACTCACTAGGAGTTCGAAAAAGTTGGGGCTGGGGTAATGTCTCTGTTTAAGCCAAAAGTCCCCCCGGGGTTGCTCAAATAAACAATGTGTGGTCGTTTCCTTTGCTTTGAAACAGACCAGGCAAAGTCCATCCCCAATACGACGAATTTTTAGGTTAGCAAACGTAGGCAAAGCATTTGTTAAGAGTTTCCAGCAAAAGTGCTTAATTCGTGGTTGCACATTTAGTGACCAAAGCGAAGTCCATAACTTTTTATATGTTTGGGAAGAGGATGGAACATCTGCATCTTCTACACTTAATTTTTGTTCCCTAGCCAAATGATATCCAGACTTAACAGTGTAGTTTCCATTTGTGGTGTAGTGCATTTTAAAGTCATAACATTAAATTACATTCTTAATTAGCGTGTTATTTTTGGCAAATCCCTCGGACAATTAGTAACAAAGAGAGTATTTGGATACAACTAAGAGCATTAACATCAAATTCCATATCCAAAAATACTATTAAAAATACATATCCCTACTATACAACAACTAAATTCAGAGCACTCTACATCTGCATCCCTATCTCTATGCTTACACCGCTAAAATATTCATTCTTTATTTATAAACAACTTTTTAAAATTAATGTTTGTGAGATTGAGAGAGAAATGATGAATAAAAAATATGTAGGGTGAACTACAGTACCACCCTACATTTGGGGTGACACTGTTCATGGTCCCTATCATAGGGAAAGGATGAGGAGGATGATTGAGTGTATTGTTGGTTGTATCCCTACATTTTAATCCCATTGTGGAGATAATTAGGAACTTTAATGTTAATGAGCACTTGCATTGTATATTGTAAAACAAGACAAATCTATAAAATAGAGATTCAAAAAAGAAACCCTACTGCAATAGAGTTGAAAGTACAAGTTGGAATCATGGAAGATGACCTTATTACCAATATATCAGTAAGAAGAAAATAAATCAAGAATTTCATGATTATTGAAAGCTTTCGCGTTGTAGAAATCATATCTATATGGATTATGCATGAACGCTACACGTTTAGGGATTAAGAGAACCAACAAATGCTTATTCCGTGCCCTATGTTGTTGTTTCAGTCAAAATACGACGAATCTAAATAGGAAGCTATCGCAAGTTCTACATCAGAGACCGAGTATATTGCAACATCAAAGGTGGCAAATGAAGCAATTGCATGTCCAAAAGGCTAGTTGGTCTTATGGCCAACACTAGTGGCCCGATAAAAACAAACAACAAAGATTTGGCTAATTTAACTAATTAACCTAGATTAAAGAAGAGTAGTAAGAACTAATCAGGATGATTAACTCTAACCCTCCCTCTAAAGCTGGTTGATGTATATCAAACATTCCCAGCTTGCCAATATCATCTTGAAAGATCTTCCCAGGTAACCCTTTTGTGAAGAGATCATCAACTTGTCTTTAGAGGGCACAAATTCTGTAGAAATCAATCCACACTCTAGTTTTTCTTTGGTGAAATGCCTATCCATTTCAATTTGCTCAATCTTGTCATGTTGGACAAGATTATGAGCAATTTCTATGGCTGATTTGTTGTAACTGATCAGTCTTATAGGGATTTTCTATTGTATTTCAGATCTGTCAAAACAATCTTTAGACATAAGTATTCACATATCCCAATTGCCATTGATCTAAATTCTGCTTCAGCACTAAACCTTGCAACCACAAGCTGTTTTTTGCTTCTCCAAATCATCAGATTGCCACCCAGAAGGATGCGATGACCAGAGGTAGATCTTCTGTCATCTATTGAGACATCATAGTCTGAATCAGTATAGGCTTTAAGCTCAATTTTGTTCCATTTTTTTGTTGAAGAGAATCCCTTTTCCAGGACAACTCTTCAAATATTCCAAAATTCCACCAGTTGCCCTTTGATGACACACCTTAGGATTCAGCATAAACTTGCTAACCATGTTCATAGAAAAGGCAATAGTTGGCCTTGTGTGAGCCAATTATATCAGCTTAACCACTAATCTCTGATAAGAGTATCTGTCAACATGTTCATCTTCGGGAGACTCTTTTAGACCATGATTGTATTCAATAGGAGTTCCAACAGACTTGCTACCAAGTTTCCTAGTTTCAGAAAGCAGATCAATGATATACTTCTGTTGTGAACTTGTGACATAAAGATCCCTTGAGAGGAGTAGGTAACTTCAATCCCCAAAAATACTATGGTCTTCCTAGATTCTTTATGTCAAATTCTTTTTACACTCAAGCCTAAGGTACAACTATTTTTTTAAAACACTTAACTCCTTTACCTCGAGAATAAGGCTTTACCACTAGAAGACATTTTGGGGACATTATTCACATTTAAAAAAAAAAAAACTAAGCCCTAACCGAAAGGGCCCCCACTCTTCCTGTCCCACGGAATGAGTGGAGAGGTAAATCGAACCTAGTGGATCGATCCTTTTACATGGGCTGCTATTTAATCATGATACTGAGGTCACATTCCGTTATAGCGAACAGAATGCTTGGTTTCCTCGATCTACTGGAAGACATTATTCACATTTTGACACTATGCGTGGCGGTTGTTAGTATATTCTAGTGTAAGTTTCTAACAAAACATTTTAGGACAAATCAAATGTTATCTTTGTTATCTTCCTTAAATGTAATCTTCGTTTATCTTCCTAAATCTTAAAGTGATTGAATCAAAACCTCCTGGTACTATATATTTAAACAGGATTCATCCTTCAAGTTCCTTCTGGGCATAAAGATCGAAACCGTCGGTGATCTGAATTGTGAGCTGTGATTTCCGATTGATTTTGGTGTTTAACACTAATTTGTTAGATAATAGATCAGGGAGTGCGATATAGTACAGTATGGATGGGCAGTATGAAAATGGAAGTGCATCAAGTTCCACTTCCACTTCCCGTGATACAGAGGATGATCATACCATCGCTGTTCTCCTTGCCGAAGAAGAAGAAGAAAAAGAAAGATCAAGAAACTTCAACAGACTTTCCAATAGACTTTCCCATGTGAATTCCATCCCGGTATTTCTCCTAAGGACTTCAATTTTTGCCCTTTCTTTCAGCTTTTTACGGCCACATTCTACATTTTAAGTCCATCTACCTAGCTTTAGTCAGCTTGCAGATGGCTTGTGTTTGCAAATTTTCTGTTAATTAGAAGATAGGATTGCCAATTCAATGGTAACATATTGGCTAAAGGATGATGCTTTTTTGTTTCCTTTTGAGAATTGTAAATTCTTTTGTTAGTATGCTGATTGCAAGTGTATATGAGAATCAATTCTCCATTAAGCAAGAAAACTATGAGCAGATTTCTATTTAGGAAACTCGTGTGCCTGCAACATTTGCTACTTCACATTTACAAGGAGAAGTTCCATTTGAGAGGGTTATGATTGGTAATTTCAATAAGTTCTTCGGTTGTGACGACATTCAGAAATGATAAATTAGGAACTGTTTATGGTCCAAGTATCAAATATTGACCGAATTGAAGGCCAGAAGTTGTGGGATTGGGGGGGGGGGGGGGGGGGGGGGGGTTGCTACCTGTATTTTTCTAGTTTCTGTTGCATCCCGATCTCATTGTTCTCGTTAATTCACCAATCCGGAAAAGGTTTAGTATAAATGGGACCGATGTTGTTGATTGTATTGTTTCTTTATCATGCCCCCTCATGTTCTGTACTACTGTTTTTTTACATCACAAAATAGAAATTAGTGTGGCAAGTTTTACATTGTCATATTATCTTATGGCAGCACATGCCTCGTGTTAATATGTTGATACCTGATGCAAATGATGCCACATTAGATCATGAAAGGCTTTCTCAAAGGTAATTTCCTGATCTTCGCAAAGTTCTGCCTTCAAATTTTCTATCGAGAAATTGACCAACTGGAAGTATTTCTGTTTGGTGGACTGGAATAGCAGTTTATCTTGTAGAAACATCATTGCCTGAATGAAATGGCTTCCTTTTCAAATTTACATAAATTACAAGGGTGAAAAAGGCTTACCAAATAACAACTCGGTTGGGCCCTAACTGTTCCGTGGTTGTTTTCTCATGTGATGTGGACATTAGGTGTTCCAGTTTTCAGGGGTGAGTTGTACCTTTTTCTTAACGTAGATAAATTCAGTTGATGAATAGACAAAATTTCCACATCCTGATCCATCCAGTCCAACCTACTCCTACGTACAATGCATTACATTACAAGGAAATAGGTAGAATGCTAGAGATAAGGAAAACCACACCAACTCCCTTTGAAATTGAGGTCTCCATGCATTATTCATGAGTCACTCCAGCATTTTCTCTCATTCTCACTATCACCGGGTACAAGGGTCGTTCTTAACAGTTTCGGCCGTGCAATCGTTGAGTAATGACAAGCAAAAAACAGGTGGTCATGAGTCTCTTGTGAATTCTTACTGAAACAGCAAGGATCCTCTCTCAAAATACCCCTCCATTGTTTCCTATTTTGTGTACTGAGTCTCTTCCAACAAGCCACCGAAAAGATCGTAGCAAATCTTTGTTCGTTCCTCTTGAACCAAACAATTCTTCTCCAAGTCAAATCTTGGACTGGTTGCCTGTGGCAGTCCATTGCACTGCTGATTGACAAAGCATAGGATTGAGCAGGCTGCGAAATGAGTTCATCATTCAGATGATCTCTTATAAGAAGCTTATCAGGGATGTTATCAATAAATCTCCAGCTGATCAGGACTCCTACTTACAGAGTCACAGGCCGACGCTTCCATTCCTAATCACCTCTGTAACCTTTGGTTCTGTCTCCAGATTGAATTTTCCCATCGTTTCAAGCAGATTGCTAAGTTGTCCTCGTGAGTGCCATCTATCCTACCAGAAGTAGGTAGTCTACCTATTACCTGACTTGAACCCTGGCCGCATAGAAGTATCTCATTGGTCCGACATTTATGTTGGCACCTGGAGAGCTGTAAGAAAGCAAAGACAAAATTGGAATATTTGTGTTTACTGTTGCTTTAATACAATATATTTTTTCTAGAATGTAGTAGATCTCAGTGTTGTAATTTTGTGAGAACCTTATGACTAAACCTGTTACATGACACTATTTCATAATTTATGAAAATGTATCCCAATGACAAGTGAGTGTGTGTATGTGTGTGTGTGTTTCTGCACATGAAGGCCTTCTTCCGCTCTTTCAGACTGTTAACTTATTTTTCTTTTCTTTATTTTTATTTCTAGTGTTTTTGGTGTCTTACCTAAACTGTATGGATGTATTACGTGATAGATTTACCATCATTCAGGTTGGCCCACTATGGTTTGGCTGAGTTGCGGATTGAAGGAGACGGGAATTGCCAGGTTAGTCGTGTTTATCTATCCCAATAGTGATTAGGGTGTGAGAGGTGAAGCATGAGTCATGAAGATCTTGATGATGACGTGTCAACTACTATCAATGCAGTTGACTCCTAAGGTTTTTTTAATGTGTTAAAAGTCCTCTACTTTCTTGTGATGGACAGTTTCGAGCCCTTGCAGATCAGTTGTTTGGAAATGCTGATTATCATAAGCATGTAAGAAAGCACATTGTTAAGCAGGTATGTGATACACTTACTTGATTGGCTACGACGTGATTCTCTTTGACTTGTTAGCTCCTAGCAAGTGTTTTGTATGGCTTTCTTTTCAGATGGGTTTAAAAGTCCATTAAGTTGTTAACCATTTTTTCTTTTCTTGTACCTGAGATTCGTTTGATAAACAATTCTAAAGACAATAAAAGGTATACTTACTTGGAACCTGTCACAAAACTAAATTTAACAAAATAAAAAACACCAACTGCATTCTAGAAAAAATTCCTGGATAATGCCACCATTTAGCCATTTATGGTCAGTGAGAATGGAGGACATATATTTACAGGATCCATTGGTCACAGAAATGCAATTTATCCATTTCGATGCATCATTCCAATAGGTATAAGAGCCTGCAATTCCTAGTCTCATCCAGCAAATGTAGCTTAGAATATTAGGTGCTACGTTTTAGGAGCCACCTATTTGATTTTGCCGTTAACTGGTGTATTAAGTAATACACATGATTGCTTTTGCCCTCGTCATTTCATTTGGACGTCCATATTGTCATCTTGAGTGAAAGTGGAATTTATATGAAACATAGAAGTCCAGCTAGTTTGTTGTTCTTAGTGCTTGATTGAACATAACCTGTGGCTTCATCAGAAAAGCGTTATAATCTTTTGAGGCTTATGTCTTCTGTTTGTAGCTTTAACCAGTGTTACATATGGTCATTCTACAGCTTTTTGGTGTAGTTTTAAAATGTGTTTTCAATCCGTGGCAGCTAAAAGATTTCAGGAAGTTTTATGAGGCTTATGTGCCCATGAAATACAAAGACTACCTGAAGAAAATGAAAAGGTAAGACATCTTTTAAGCCACTTGATTTGTCAAGTCTCGTAATATTTGCGTATTTGAGTTTGTAAACTTTGATGTGCTCTAGGCAAGGGGAATGGGGTGATCATCTTACTTTGCAAGCAGCTGCTGACAGGGTAAGTTTGATCTGATATGCTCCGTTTCCTTTTAACTTTTTTTTTTTTAATATTTTTTATTTGCTGATTCTTTATGATTTTCGAAATTCAATTGAAATTATGTTATCGTCTAAATGTCATTGTAGTTTGGAGGAAAAATATGTTTAGTCACTTCTTTCCGGGACACCTGCTATATTGAGATCCTTCCTAAGGATAATAATCCAATCCGAGGTATGTATCTTTGCTTGTTTTGGGATTGTGTCACAATAAAATAAAGTGGGGCATAAACTGACTTAATTAACATAAGGAATTAATTAAGATGCTGGTAAATGTCCCATTTGAACTTGTATAGTAAAGTAAGTGAAAAGAAGTTATGTGTTTGTTTTCCTGAAAGATGGACTAATAGTTATAGTTATTTGTCTGTTGTCCTCAGAAATATGGCTGAGCTTTTGGTGTGAAGTACACTATAATTCCCTCTATGACATTGGAGGTAACATATATATATATTGTATTAACATTAATCATTTCTTTCGAATATACTGTTATTATTATAGGATATGAGATGAGTTTCACTCATTCTTCATTGCTCTACAAGTTTGTAGTGGCACAATGCAGTGACTGTGTCGTTTTCGTGTTTGTTTTTTTTTATATTTTAAGTGAAGAGAGATAATGCGCGCACTAATACTTACTTATAACCTAACCCCAACAGGAGTTCCTACGCGAGGGCATAAGAAGAGACACTGGCTTTTCTGAAGGCACATGATTTTGATTCCTAGTAAAGCAGCATTCCGACACTTTTGATCCCTTTTTCTGTATCACGGTTTTTACATGTTTATTCTCTCAGTATTGAAGGCATAAATGCAACAAAATTCTGAAACAAAAATGGACTAAAAGTATATCATTTTCATATCTATTGTAGGATCTGATGATTCTCACGCCCGTTTTTCCGAAATATATATATATTATATTATTGCCACCCTTTGTTTTGATTTGTCTAGTGGTTATTTTGGTGGCATGGATATGTGTAAGTGAATATTATTGAGTTTGATGTTTCAAGCAATCAAGCAGCATAATGCCATATGTTGTTGTTGTTGTTCTTTGGAGAATATGATGAGCAATTTGCTCTCACTGTTTGTATCTTTGAGTGCACATCAAGTGTTAAAGGAAGATAAACACAAGAATTTATTTTGGATCATCCCTTAGTTATTTGGTTTAAAGTTCAAATATTTGTAATATGATAGAGATAAACTTGCTGCTCCTTCAAAGTTGGAGCAGAAACATGAATAAGATAATAAATGAAGTTTTCTTTCTTATACTACCTCTCTCATATAAAAAAACATCCAATTTTTGTGCTACACGCAGATTAAGAAAACAATTTATATGTTGTATTTTAAATACTGATGGACATATATACCCCTATTTTTTATAATTTATGTTTGAACATTTTTTTGAGACATAATTCATTTTAAAAAATATGAAAAATATATACAAACATTAAACTCCCGGGTACTTAACGGCTTCAAGAGTAGTCGCTTTCCTTTCCAACCTTATATATTTGGAAAAATATGTATTGATTTTCTAAATGAATATACCATTTTTATCATCTTAATTCGCCTTCACGGCTTGGAATAGTAGAATAAAATTCATTTTACGGTTTCAAAAATAGCCGCCATCCGGAGTTCCCCGGTTTATGAGATATGAACGTCCGGGTTTTGGCATTATTAAGTGATAGTCTGTATAGATCGATCCTAGTTTTGCGTTTTTTTATTATTATTTTAAATTAATTTATTTACCAAAAACACTCTCAAATTATACTACAACTCAGTTTAGAAACACAAGATTCAACAAGTATAATCAGATTCACAAAGACTCAATTCCTCAGATAGTATAGATTCAGATTCAAAAAGTCTAGCAAAGTGTGATATCTTACGTTGGATGTGGGAGAAGCGTATTACCTCTTTATAAATGTGCGATATAAAGATCTTGCCAATTCTAGTTAGCTGTTTTAGACAAAGCGAAGACGACGATTTAAGCAGTTGACCGGATATTTTATGGCGCAATTAGAGCTTCATAGCTGCATTTAGGGGTGTTCACTATTCGGTTTGGTTCGGTTTTAAGCATTTTCAAAACCAAACCAAATATTTCGGTTTGAAAAATATGAAACCAAAACCAATCATATCATAAACGGTTTGGTTCGGTTTTCCAATTATTTTTGGTTCGGTTCGGTTAGTCGGTTTACACTACAAAGACTACCGCAAATTAACCATAGTAACTAACTTGATCTAATAACACATAATTACCCAATGATATACAAATTACTAAAGTTATTTTCTCATTATGTCATTACTTGCTCTAATTACCAGCAAACGAACGATAGAAAAATTTAGTCATCGAAAATGTGTCAGCACTAATTGAATTTCAACATACTTCAGCCGTCGTAGATACATAAATTCATATGTTGATAGAATCATAACGTTGAAGTGCTATATCTATATTATTATCTCTCTCTCTCTCTCTCTCTCTCTCTCTCTCTCTCTCTATATATATATATATATATATATATATATATATATATTATATATATATATATAAAATTGAAAATATATATTTTAACTATCTTAATTGTCGGTTCGGTTTTTTGGTCTTAGTTTTTAAAACCAAAACCAAACCAATTCAAGTCGGTTTGGTTCGGTATTTACTCGGTTCGGTTTTCAAAACCATCTAAACGGTTCGGTTTGGAAAATGTTGAACACCCCTAGTTGCATTGACTACAAAACTTGCACTGACGATGCTAGAAATCGTCTTAACTAAATCCGGGTTTTTCTTTCTAGAGACAAACTACCAAAGCTTCAAGAACAGTAAAAAAAACGATAAAAACGGGGGTGTTTTTGTGGTGGTTTAGACTGCATGCACTTGAGATGCTATTTCTCAAGCTGCATACGTATCCAATATATAAATTAGAATCAAGTCTTCGTAGTTCTTTAGGGAATATTTATATAGAGGGATTTGTGCCCTAGCAATTGCGTGTGGCGTGTCCTTGGTGGACTCTTATGTCGTGTTCCCTAAGGAAAAGATAACTATGATTTGATCCCCTTGATTTTAGGAGATAATTATGGAATATTTGAATATCAGAAGAATCGGAGTGATTATGATTAAGGATTCTCCCAGTATTTATCCGATTTAGCGCGTGCGTAAGAGGTTATATCCGAGAAGGACCTGGACCGACCTATAGGATCGGGCCCGGGTGAGCTGATCTGAGGCGTTGGCCGACCTGGAAAGGTCAGGTGAGAGTGGCCGAGCTTGGGCAGCTCGGATAACGGGGGTTCTGATCCTTAAGGTGGATGTTTCTCTATCTTTATCTACAGTTGGATTATCATGGAGATGACACGTAGTTAGGTGCGGATTCGACCCTCGTCATGCACAAATCAAATTAAGCACAAACAATGTAGCAATGAATGACGAGTTCTAATCATAGATACTGATTCAAAACATCCAAATTTAAACAAATGTTTCGAGTCTTATATTTAAGATTTTTTTCCTTTACTTTTTATTTGATGAATTTTCAATTTTTTTTTTTTTTTTTTTTTTGGGAAGGTATTTTCATCTTCTAAGCAGTACTATTACTTATTAAAAAAAACCCAGAGAATAAGAATAACACTGCATCAATTAATTATATTTAAGTTTTTTCAGTCATTTTGGAGTTAAAACTAAAACATTATAGACACGTACCCCCCACCTCGGCACATATGTGTCCACCACCGCCCCACTCGCATATCTACCGAGGTGATCGATTCTTCTCCACTTCTCCCCCATCTCGAATTAAAACTCCACCGCCGCTTCTTTCTCCACCGATTTCCTTTGCATTCCGGTGGTGAAATCATATCTGAATCTCTGCAACATAGCTGCTGAGACCGATGGTTCCATTTTCGCCCCACTCTGCATATCTATCGAGATGATCTGATTCTTCTCCACTTCTCTCCCATCTCGAAATAAAACTCCACCGCCGTTTCTTTCTCCGTTGATTGCGTTTGCATTCGGTGGTGAAATCATATCGAATCTCTCGCAACATAGCCGCGAGCCCAATGGTTCCATTTTTCGAGCAAAATGCGGGATCGTCGTGGTTTAAGAAGGTTTGAGGGTGGATTTTCGAGTTTATCCGGTGAAGCGCTACCTCTCTCATCGTTCTCCGTTAAATAAAGCTCTTTCATGCTTCAATTCTTCCATCATATTGTTCGAATGCGAAATTGTATACGAATCCGCAACACGGCTCCCGAGCCCGGTGGTTTTCTTTTTCTAAGCAAAATGCGGGATCTACGTGAAGAAAAAGGCATCTATGATGCTACACTACACTGAGGTCGATGAAAGCCCCGTGCTGAGACCGATGATGTCCAAAATGTCTTTGACAATCAACCACAAAAAATGTGCCGGGATACAAAGATTGAATCCTTTTAGCTCATATCTTGATTAATTCATCTTCTTTTTGTTCTTCATAAATGTAATCTAAAATGTGCTCTCTTTGACCTAGGCGAATTTATTTACTTTATCCTGGATTTAATCAGTTTACTTGATGTTTGTTTAGTATCTGGTTGAGGTTGAATTTCTTGATAAGGTGTGGATTTTCATTTCTCATTCTGTTTTTACTAGCTTTGCAATTACAATTTCGGATCTGTTTACGGTAACTGGAGATTGGAAATTTTGTTTTTTTGAGTCAATTTTGCCTTTGGTTATGCACAAGGTGAATTAATTTACACATGTTGGTTTGTGATCATGAGAGATTGTAACACGGGGAGTGCTTGTGGCTTTAGATTCTTTGTCTTTGTCTATTCGGTTGTTGTTGAGAGAGTTGTCATGGAGAAGCACATGATTGATGACTGAACCGTAAGTAGCTTAGACTGTATTGTAATTTATAGCATACATTGATTGATAGAATAAGCTGTATATCGGGTATATAATGCAATTTAAAGAATATTGATAGTTTCCCAATTCGGCTTAGGTTTGATTTTCAGGTATTTAGTTAGGCTCTCATATAATTACATTTACATTAAGAGGTCTTTATCTGTTGTAGGCTATTCCACTTCAGCTTGCATTGTTGGGGGTGTATAGATAGGAGTGAAATCAGATCAAAAATCAGGTTTGCTTCTTCTTTAACCTCCTTCTTCACTATACATTTTAGTTCATTCAAGAATCAATAAATTTCGAGCTTTGCATTGTTTTGCGAATTATGTGGTAATAAGAAAATTTGATTTCCATTCTGAAACAGGGTTGCTGACCATTGGCCCTCGATTTGGCGGGGCTATCGACGATGCTGCTCGGTACTTTAAGGACGCTTACGACAAGGTTGGCTCTTGTGACCTCTGCTCTACTTGCATAAGATCTCGTCTTCTGATGAATGCTAAATTTTAGTCTTACTTAAGGATAATGGTATAGATTTGCCTGTTTATGCTTTAGCCGAAAAAAGACTACGGCATCAAGCGAGAAAGCAATGAGCCAATGACGGGCTCCGAATTAAGAGAAATAGAGCTAGGGAAAAAGCGTAGTGGCATAATGTGTATTATGATGCCAAGGACACCCCAAAACGATTAGGATCGTTCGATATGATAACATTCTTCTTACAATATGTAAGCGTATGGTGCTAATTAATGGCGGTTGCGGCCCGGGTTTGACATGGGGTAGTGGAGATTCATATGTAAGGCATATGTTGTTGAGAGCTACGAATAATGGCTGGCGAGTTGTAGTGTTCAATTGCAGAGGATGTGGAGCTAGCCCTGTCACTACACCTCAGGTACCTAAGCATTTTTGAGTATTTTACTATCTGAATAAAGATTTTGATGCATTTCAAACTGTATACTTCAAGTATTTTACTTTCTGAATAGTGATTTGGATGCAAGCAATGTTATGGGCACGACCATTTGGATGACACAACCTAATCTTTCATACTTGGTCATGATGAGTCTACATCATCATCAATAAGTCGACTATAATCAACTAATAGTATGTGTGTTTTATAGCTTGCATTATTTGTTTAGATTTTAGCTTGAGCATCATTCTCTCTGCATAGTTACTTGACAAGTACAGTAGCCGTAAACATTCACTCTAAGTTACGCTAATGTAATCAAGGTACGTAGCCGATGTGCAATGTTGCGTTTGTATACATGTCATTCTTAAAAGCCCTTTTCGGCAAGGTACGGCATAGTATGATGTACAATGCTACGTATTTATACAGATCATTCTGAAAAGTTCTTGTTGGCAAAGTACGATAGGGTACGCCATGTAACTTCCTTAAAGATGAGGGCCAAAAACGTGCAACGCACGTTGCCCCCACTAGTCATCTACTTAATTGTGTTTTTTGACGACTACATCAACTAAAGTGTAACGGAGATAATATATATTAGGATCTGTTTAATCATGAAAACAAAGCACATTTTATGTAACGATTTTTTTTCACAAGATCAATGGTGTGTACCTTAAAAAAATAATAATAAAACGATTCCTCAAAGAATAAAATAGGTGAAATTTCGCAACCCATCCGTTCTACGGTTGCATCCGATCTACGTTTTTACAGAATCAATTAGGCAGGAAGTCGGTTTTTGATCTGAGAACTGATTTCCACGAAATCGATTCTACTTTGGTGTAAATAAGGCCCAAAAAAAAATTTGATGAAACAGCAACGAAAACTTGCATTTTCAGCAGCAATATTTTTCGAAAATCGGTGAATCTCCCCAGTGAATCCCGAAATCGGTGAATTTCGACGGTGAATTTCGACGGTGAATCCCGAAAATTAGTGAATTTCGACGATGAATTTTGAAAATTAGTGAATTTCGACGGTGAATTTCGTCGGTGAATTTAAACAGTGAATTTCGAACACAAGTGAATTTCGACGAGTGAATAAATAGCTATTCTTTTATGCAAAAGTTTCAAAAAGCTTGTCGTCCTTCTACTCAATTGATGAAATATTTATGTCCTTCTCCCTCATTCCCCCTATTTTTGAACCGATTTACTAATTAACATGTCTCACGCTTGCTTTAAAAAAAAAAAAAAAAATACATGCTGCCGCTGGAGATTGTTTTGAGATCTAAAGATTATTATTTTGCCTCTTTGCTTTGCAGTGCAATACACATTGCAACATCAATGCTCTAATTATTGATTGTGAGCACCCACCTTTCTCCGATTTTGATTTCGTTGTTGACCTTTGACGAGGGTCGGACTAGCCCTCTCCACGTGCCATCTTTATATTGGCTAACCATTGAATGAAGACATAAAAATTATAAAATTAAGGGCCAGGAGTCCCACTTCATGCCTAAAGGCAGATCCGAACCCCAGGTGGGAGATCGGTCCCGCTCCCCAAACCACCGCAGGTCGGCTAGGTCACAACTGGAGCTGGGATAGTGTAGTTCGGGCCGAGACGGCCTGGGGGGCTCGACGCAGGTCGGCCAGAGCTTCCTTTATATGATAATTATCCCATGTGCTTATAAGATAATTATGGAACCATTAAACTCTGATTTTGATATTTAAATATATCCATAATTATCCCTAAATTATAGGGATTTACTCGTGATTATCCTCAGGGATAAGAATACAAATCCTTGCAGGACAAGGCTTTGGACGAGATATCCTATAAACAACCCCTAAGGAACTACGAAAGACTTGATTAATACGTAGGCAACTTGGGAAGATACCCAAGCTCAGTCTAAAAATCACCCTTAAAAAATCATCCATCGTTCATATTACCCTAGATTAAACGGCCCGGATTTATTCATAGACGAGATCCAGCATCTTCAACCTATTTTTTTGTTAATAATAATAATAATAATAAT
This sequence comes from Gentiana straminea, assembly GCA_036785695.1. Lineage (NCBI taxonomy): Eukaryota > Viridiplantae > Streptophyta > Magnoliopsida > Gentianales > Gentianaceae > Gentiana > Gentiana straminea. The sequence goes on from JAVUPR010000266.1 coordinate 7,471,893, forward strand.
AATAATAATAATAATAATAATAATAATAATAAATATATACAGGCGAATGAATGCTATGCAAAATAATTCTATCTTCATATCAGGCGAATGAATGCTATGCATTATGTATCTATATTTATTTATATTTATCTTGCTTATCAGCACAGGCTACTTAATGTGAAGGGATGGGATGAGAGCGCATGAAAAATATCCGAAATTAATGGATCTGACCGAGCAGATTCTGCGTTGTTCACGTACATGTTCATTTTTTATTATTCCTGTAACGAATCAATCTGTGATCTATGATTGCCATGTTGAAAACCACGGGAAATTTTAAGGTGAAGTCTCTTATATGGAGAGACACCTATATACTTTTATCTTGATCACACAGCTTCATTCTTTAATGAAACTGTATGATCAAGATAAAGCCACATTGGTGACTCCTTACATGAGAGTCTCCACATTAGAATTTCCCGAAAGCCACCCACTTTTAATTTGCAATAAATAAATAGAGATAAACAGTGACGGAATCATGAATTAATAGTTGAATGGGTTAATTAGTGGACTATACTTATATAGTCGCGCACAGTGGCAGACCAAAGATTTTAATTTTGTGAGTCAAATTCTCACTAAATTATCGTAGCGATTTTTTTTTTTTTGTTGAAAAATTCACAAATATATAAATAAGATGGTGAGAATGATTTTATCGGTTTAGATTTCATAGAAGAATTAGTTGTTTTTATTTAATACTAACAACAAGCACATATATTTTTTATTCAAAAAATTGATAGGCGCATACACCCGTCACCTTTATGTATGTGTGTTAGTCTAATAGACTAATTATGTAAGTTTATAATATATTACAATGATAAATTGATCAACACATTATGTAAGTTTAATAAAAGTTTTCTGTATAAAGACAGTATGACAACTAACGAGCCGAGATAAGCAAATAAAAAAAGTTTATCAAACTATCTTAATATGAAAAATGGAAAATATAAATAAAAACAAGACACACGTATCTTTATTCGAAAAACCAATAGGCGCATACACCCCGTGACCCTTATGTATGTGTGTTAGTCTAATAGACTAATTATGTAAGTTTACGATATATTAGAATGATAAATTAATCAGCATATTATGGAAGTTTAATAAAAGTTCTCTGTACATAAACTGTATGACAAATAACGAGATAAGAAAATAAGAAAGGTACCCTAAAAAAAAAGGTTTATCAAACAATCTTAATAAGAAAAAGAGAAAACATAAATAAAAACAAAAAAGAAAGGATAAAAAGAATGTGGCTGCCCGTTTTGATCCGGTGCACAAAAGGACAATGATAATACATTTTACCAATTGAACTAAAGAGACAATTATCCTAAAGAAAGTTTCTGGAACACCATCCCCGGCCCCGGAGAAAGTTTCTAGATATGAGGTGTCACTGTGTAATTAGTAAAATGTATTATCATTCTTTAGTTCAATTGGTAAAATATATTATCATTCAGAAACTTTATTCAGAACACCATCGATCACAAGTGAAACAAATAAGTTAACATTGACTATATATGAAGTGTCACTGTGTAATTAGTAATATATGTATCAATAAATTTAAACGATTTATTCAGAATGTAACCAAACTCACATACTATTAGCTGTACATTAGTTATACTATATATATTAGCTGTACTATATATATTATTGTGTATATTGGGTATATTAACTATAGGTTGACCACTATTATTTCTAGCTTAAATATAGGCACAATTAGTGGAATAGTTTACTCTCTGTATTTTCTATATATTCTTGTAACCGTGAATATCATCTCAATGAATAACAAAAATATAATTTCAAATACTTGTTATGGTATCGGATCTGTGATCCAAACAAAACCTAAAAAGGAAAAGAATAGAAAAATTCGCCGTACACCCTTCCCCCTCGGCAAAATCCCTCTTCCTCTCCAATTTTTTTTTTCTCTCTCTCAAAATTACAATGGCAGACAAACCGATTACCTTCAATCCGGCAACCCAAGCGTCAATTAAACTAGATGCTACCAACTATCATCTCTGGAATATGCAAATTGAGTCCCTACTCATTGGCTATGACATCTTTGGCTATGTTGACGGTTCCATTGAAGCTCCGCCCAAAACCGTCACCGAGGGCACCACTACGACGAACAACCCTGAATACCATTTGTGGAATCGCCAGGACAATCTCATCAAAAATCTCCTCCTTTCCTCTGTAACACCGGCAGTCGCACCTATTCTATATGGAAAGAGAACAGCCGCAGATGCTTGGAAGGCTCTCAAAGACACGGCGTATGCCACCCCATCTGGGCTCGTATACGCACAATGAAGGACAATATGAAAGCATTTCACCGTGGCTCTCTCCCGGTAAGTGAATATCCGTATGAACTCAAAAATCGGGCCGATGTACCGGGTTTATTAGGCTATCCCATGGATTCGAGGATTTTCTCCATATCGCTCTCTCAAATGTTGGTCCGAATATAAGGAAATTGCTAATGCCTTGAAAGTGAGAGAGATGACCATCGAGTTTGAAGAACTCCCGGAAAAATTCATGAGCTTCCCACCGGCGCCCGCCGCAACTCCGGCCATCTTCTCCCCGGTGATCGCAAATGCGGCGTACGAGCCGCCAAATCAGCGTTCCTCTGGTCATCAGAACAGCCCTGTTCAGCAGCAGCAATGGCGTGGCCAGCAGCAATGGGGCGGCCAACAGCAACAACAATCCTTTAAGGGAAACGCCGCACCTCATGACAACCGCCGGTCTCCATCCTATGATAATCGTGGTTCTTCGAGCTCAGGTAATTCACGAAAACCCTTTCTTGGTCGTTGTCAAATGTGTGGTTTTCATGGACATGTAGCCCAAGAGTGCCCGAAATATGAAGTTCAGATGAGGCAAATTTTTGGCCAATTAAATCAGCGGGGACCCAGACCGCAAGCAAATATGGTTGAAATGAACTATGACTCGGCTCAGTATGACCCAAATCAGCCTAAGTGGCTCATGGACAGTGGGGCCAATCATCATGTGTCTACGGACCTCGAGAACCTGCCACTACATGCTCCTTATACTGGCACTGATGACATTCTGCTTGGTGATGGTAAGGGACTTTCGATTACTCATACTGGCAATTCATCCCTCCCCATTACTCCCTCCCAATCCCTTACACTACGTAATGTCCTCTGTGTCCCTAGTATGTCTCGTAATTTAATCTCTGTTTCCCAATTGTGTAAATCACATAACCTTTCCATTGAGTTCTTACCCTCTGAATTTGTTGTGAAGGACATTCAGAAGAACAAACCAATCCTGCGTGGTCCGGTTAAGAATGGTCTGTACGAGTGGCCCAGTTCTCCCATCATTGCCTTTGCATCCAATAAAGCGTCTTCCCAAGACTGGCATCGTCGGTTGGGTCATCCGGCTCATCCCATTCTCTCATCAGTTTTGAAGACACACAATTTATATTCTTCAAGTTTACCTTTTACGCATTGTACTGCGTGTCTAGAAAATAAAAGTCACAAACATTCGTTTGGTGAATCTAGTTTACGTTCTTCCCATCCCCTTGAATTTATTTTCACTGATGTGTGGACTTCTCCAATTCTTTCCAATGATGGATTTAAGTACTTTGTTATTTTTGTTGACCACTTTACCCGGTATATTTGGCTTTATCCTTTAACTAGAAAATCTGACGTTCACTCCACTTTTATACGCTTTAGAACTTTGGTTGAAAAATACTTTGACAGACCCATTAAAGTAGTCTACTCCGATAATGGTGGAGAATTTATTTCTCTTCGCGATTATTTCTCCACAAATGGCATTTCGTTTCTCACCACACCCCCCATACACCTGAGCATAATGGCATTTCTGAACGCCGTATGCTTCACATTGTTGAAACAGGCCTCGCCTTACTCTCTCATGCTTCTGCTCCTACATCTTTTTGGCCTTTTGCCTTCTCCACTGCTGTCTATCTTATCAACCGCATGCCTACACCTACCCTACAAATGCGCACTCCCTATGAATCCATCTTCCACACACCACCAAATTACCACAAACTTCGAGTCTTTGGTTGCCTATGTTACCCTTGGCTTCGTCCTTACACCCAACACAAACTTGAACCCCGATCAAAACCATGTGTTTTTCTAGGCTATGCACTCAACCAACATGCCTACTACTGCTATGATCTCGCAGCGTCCCGCTTATATGTCTCCCGTCACGTAAACTTTGTTGAATCGATCTTTCCTTTCACCTCCCCTCCATCCACCATCTCCACCCAACCTCCTCCGCCTATATCTAACTGGATTCCCTCGCCACCTCCTCACCCACCGCCAACATCACCACCTCCACCATCTCCATCTCCACCACCAACACCTCCACCATCCCCATCTCCACCACCAACACCTTCACCATCTCCTCCACCCCCACCTCCACCTCCCCCAACTATCTCCACTCACCCCATGCGCACCCGAGCTCAAAATCACATCCACAAACCCATACAAAAACTTAACCTTCATACTCATCTCTCCCCGAATAACTCTAGTAAAGTTGGATAAGTACGGGTATCGAACCCAACAACATCACTCAAGCCCTTAAACACCCTAACGAATAAATGGCGGGCGGCATACAAACCAAGTGTTCATCTCATGATGAATATGATGCCCTCATTCGAAATGAAAACCGGTCCTTAGTCCCCCTCAGACCTCCATACAAAGCGAAGGTGTAGAATGTTATCGTATTTTAGTTCTAAGTGGATTTTTCGCCTCAAACGTCATCCCGATGGTTCTATAGATCGGCACAAGGCCGGACTTGTGGCCAAGGGTTTCACTCGAGCGCTCGGGGTATTGACTTCTATGAGACATTCAGCCCGGTGGTCAAACACACCTATTTATGTCCGCGTTGTTCTTAGTCTAGCTCTTTCGGTTCGGGGATGGTCACATCCATATATGGGGAATATTGATATAAAATATATCGTTATAAAACACTACAAATTGACCCTTAACAACTCCCCCACACTTATCTTTTGCTCGTCCCGAGCAAAACAAAACAAAGTCAAGCTCGAAACAAATAAACATCCATACAAATATGAAGTATATTCAATAACTTAGAAGTTCACCCGTGTAGTGTGTGCATAGCCATAATAAACTTCCACTAAGTTCCACAATTTGAAAGTTATTCAAACCAAAACTAGCCCGGTTTCCCATCTAAGTTAGAAATATTCAAAAATTATAACGTGCACTTTACAAAACATACATATCCCAAAAAGAAATAGTAGAGAATATCTAAAACATTTCGACGGACTCGAGGATAATCCCTACAACATATCCTTCAGTTTATACGGGTATAAGATTAACGATAACTAAGTCCTTACTTATTCATAATAATATATTTCAATATTTTCACTTTTTTCACACTTTTCTAACACACATCAGAATAAGCTTTTGCCCTCATAGCAGAATAAGACATTTCAAGATAATCCCCTACCTTACTCCAATCATACGGCAGCTATAAACTGACTGTCGTGAGCTTTTGGTCATCATAGTGGAATAGGACATACGTGGTACACCCTACCTCATCCAAATCATAAACCAGCTTCCGACACACACAATTACAATTATGTTTACTTAGAGATTTCTGGCTGGCAGTGGAAAAGATTATTTTCAAGTAGCACGAGATCACCGAGCATAACACCTCAAGTAAACAATTTATTACTATTGCAAAGACTTAATCACGTTTCACTTATCACATTCAAACTTACGGATATTCACAAGTATGTCATACTTTAATCCTAGAATACAAACTACTAAACTTTTCAAGAATTGTACATAAGCAAAGAAACATGCTATAATCATCAAAAATCTCCAACTAAAATGGGGTAGGCTTTCAACATTTAGCTCATCATTTACTATGGCATGTGAAAAAGAGTGTCGGGTGAAACAAATAAAATTACTAAATATACAGAATATAGCAAAAATGATATAAACTCAAGCAAAGATATTCCTTTGCTCACTCGGGACAAAACAAAAAATTTGAAAATTAAGCACTTTTCATAGAAATACTAAAAATATGAGCAAACGAAAGTAGACACATAAATCATCTATCCCCTCCCCCACACTTAGATTGCAACTTGTCCTCAAGTTGTACAGAAATAAAGAAAAGGTAAGAGTACTTAGCTGATTGGATGCTGGCAATTCCGGAAAAATCGGTAAAAACCAAAATTGCTGCATAGCTCAGTAGACTGTGGAGCATCACAGGACAACTGAATTCATCGTGAAAGTGCACAATAGCTATCAAAAATATCCTGCAGACTTGATCAGTGCAAAAAGAGTCTACGGGGAAAAAGAAAAGATTACATATATAAAGCACATGGAAAAGGAGATATAGAGATATTTCAAATTATGCTCGCATAAAGATGGACTACATATACATGAAAATATCACAAACTCGTAGGCTAGGTGCAACTACATGAGAATGCAATACAATGCAAACTATATGAAAAATCCTAAAAATAAAATAAATTTACGGAAAACGAGGTAGTATTACGGAAACCGACAGTTAACTACGCTCAAGAAAAATAATAAAATAAAAATAAAAATAAAAACAGAAACAATGCAACTAGATGACATGCACTAAATGATATGCATCTATGTGATATGCAAAAATAAAAGAAAATAAAAGGAAGAAAACTAGCCCACTCATTTGCAACACGACATATATATAATAAACGTCTACCAGATAATGACAGGTTACGATAAACGACAGTACTGTTTATTACATGCAATGTAGACGCGCTTTAAGACTCGTCAAAGGTGATAGCATTATGGAAAACCAACAGTTAGCTATACTATACAGATATAACTCATAAGGTTTCCATCGTAGCAACGGAAAACCGACAGTTACTACCCAAATGAGTTATAAAAATAACAAGGAAGCACATAAGTCTCAAAGCTCACAAGATTCATCATAGCGGTATGTAGCATACGGGAACCGACATTAGCTACTAATTAACAATAAGACCCGGTTATCGCCAACTAGATATCAACAATGATACAAAATAAATTAAAGATCATAAAAAACGAATAAGGACCGAATAAATTAAATTTTGGTACATGATTTCCATGAATCGGGTCATCTCTCTTTGTTGTATTATGCGAGGATGTGTTTTTAGCACAAGCTCGAATTCTACGAAAAACATCCATATATGGGGAATATTGATATAAAATATATCGTTATAAAACACTACAAATTGACCCTTAACACTCTCCCCCAACTCGTAGTCCGAACCCAACAACATCACTCACATGGCTTCGCCGCTCTTTCCCGGGGATGGTCACTTCGCCAAACCGAGGATGAATTCCCTAATCATGTATGCAAATTACGCAAGGCGATCTATGGGTTGAAACGGGCACCCCGGGCCGGTATGAGGAACTTCGCGGGTTTCTCCTTCGAGTAATTTTCGGAATTCGATGCCGACTCATCCCTATTTATATTTAAAACTGGCACTATTATTCTTTATCTTCTCGTTTATGTGGATGATATCATCCTTACCGGAAATGATTCTCGTGCTCTTGAGACATTTATTGCACTCATGGGACAACGGTTTGCACTCAAGGATCTTGGGTCTCTCTCCTATTTTTTGGGCATTGAGATCATTCGCAATTCTGATGGGTGCCTCTTATCTCAGAAGCGCTATGCCGCGGAACTCCTCGCTCGTCTACATATGGATCATGCTAACTCTACTGCTACACCTCTACCTGCTGATCTCTCCACTCTCACCGCCACGACTGGGTCTCCTCTCGATGATGCTTCTGAGTATCGCATGGTCATCGGCAGTTTTCAGTATCTTCTATTCACCCGGCCTGACCTTGCCTTTGCGGTTAACAAGCTTTCTCAGTTCATGCATGCTCCCACAGATATTCATTGGAGTTATGCTAAACGCATGCTTCGTTATCTCGCTGGCACATTGGATCTCAGTCTTCAGATCTACCGTGATTCCCCACTCGTTCTTCATGCCTTCTCTGATGCCGACTGGGGGGGCTGTAAGGATGACTATGCCTCCACTGGTGCTTATGTTGTCTACTTGGGCAGAAACGCTATTTCTTGGAGCTCCAAGAAGCAGTCTACCATTGCTCGATCTTCTACTGAGGCCGAATACAGATCTGTTGCCTCTACTGCTGCGGAGTTACTTTGGCTTACCTTTCTACTTCGTGATCTCTGTACTCAGCCTGCCCAGGCACCGGTAATATATTGTGATAATTTAGGCACCACGCAGTTCTGTCACAACCCAATTTTTCATTCACGCATGAAACACGTTGCTATTGACTACCACTTCATCCGGGATCAAGTTCAACGTGGTACTTTACGGGTTGCTCATGTCAGTGCTTCGGACCAACTTGCTGACTGTCTCACCAAGTCTCTTCCTCGCCCGGCTTTTGTTCATCAGCGTCGCAAGTTGGGTCTCCTACCTCGTCCAACTTGAGGGGTGGTATTAGCTGTACATTAGTTATACTATATATATTAGCTGTACTATATATATTATTGTGTATATTGGGTATATTAACTATAGGTTGACCACTATTATTTCTAGCTTAAATATAGGCACAATTAGTGGAATAGTTTACTCTATGTATTTTCTATATATTCTTGTAACCGTGAATATCATCTCAATGAATAACAAAAATATAATTTCAAATACTTGTTACATACCACATAAATAATGTTGCAGTCTCAATCTACACACGTACAATGACAAACCACTATGACACCACTTAAATCCAAGCTTACATTCCAAATTTCGTCACCAACGATACTGTGGATGTACATTTGATTGTGAACATTTTCCAGTCAATATACATTTTCATATATGCAAAATGATGTTAAAATACTTAGTGTGCAACATGCAGTTGGCTTCAAGACCATCATATCACATAAACAGATTAACATGTGTAATTTCATGGTCCAAAGGTTCTCAATTTAGTGCGAAAGTGCCGCTGTTTGACCTTACTGGTGGAAGAAGATCGAGTGTTTACCATTTTTATTGGACAACACTTTGGAAACAAAAGGAAAAACTGTTTGGAAATCTACGCGGGAACGCAGCGGAATTCAAAAAATTATTTCCTTTAACCAGGATCGACTTCGTTTAAGTAACAAACATAATAAGATAGTAGACGGTGGTTACCTTGCTTGATATAAAAGATCGGCGCTTTGACCGTCTAAGGAGAGTAGTGGTGCATGGAGCTGTCCAAGCGTTCGGCCTCTACCGCTAGTCCACACGAACAACCCGCCGAAATCCCGTCATAGATTGCTACCAGAAAAACTCGGTTGCAAGACCGACCTTTTTTCTCTCTCTCAAATCTCTCTCTAAGAAGCTATAAAAAATTAGAACTCTTCTAATTGTGATGTACAAAAGAGCTAGCAAAGCCTCTCCTTTTATAGAGTGACATGCGCCCCTAGTCAATCCCAATCTGATTGGGAGAAGCTTCCTAGTAGATTGGGAGAAAGAAAACTTTTTCCTAATAAAATAAGGAAAATACATTTGATTGATTTATCTCATTTAATTTAATATCTTATATTAAATATTTTCAATATATTGTCAATATCTAATATTAACTATCTTTATCTTATTACCATAAATCTATTTTCTAAAAATCAATTAATATCCAATATTAATATATGATAATATTATTAATTAAATTGCACAATCAGTGTATCTTATACACAATTAGAGCTGCGCCCTATGTAGCCTTTAATTGGCTTCCGGAATATTCTTTAATTAATATAATACTATGATTAATTAATTGAAAAATACATGTATATCACACATAAATATATATCACACATAAATAAATAAATATATAAACAAATAAATATATATATATATATATATATATATATATATATATATATATATATATATATATATATATATATATATATATATATTCGACATATACATATGCATTATATTTATATTTAATTAATCAACATAATTAATATCTTATATTATATTTATTCATAATAAATAAATACCACCATTTTAATTTATCACTATAACACTTTATAGCCGAGATAAAACTTTTCTTATTTGGTTATCGCTATAACCGCATTTTAACCGGCTAGATGTTCTTATGTGTGTGACCCGATAGACTTCTGAATATGTTGGCCGTAGGCACAAAGTGCAAATTACGAAAATGCCTTTCATACCTAACGATCACAGGATAGCGTCTAGCAACACACCGTGACCCCCAATCATCGGAAGAGTCAAATGCAATGATTACTACCTTTCATGTGAAACAGTTACCGTGTAAATAGAATCCTATCGCTGTAATAATATCCATACGGTCGTACGTCGAGTGTCAAGCATCAACGACCGTACCTTATAATCTGGATATCCTATTCTCTCAAAGTAACTCATTTACTTCCATTTTGCAAAGATTCACGAGAGTAAGACATTCCTTATAAGAAGGCCCTTTCGGATATTCACTCCTACTGATAGGGTACACGATTCCCGGACGACCAAACATGTATACTCCGCATGCTTCAGTATCACACCCAAACACTACCGCATGATCGCCCCATGGCTAGGGGAAACCTCAATAGTGTCAAAGCATGACAATCCACACCATGATGCCATTTAGACTCCGGTCCTAAGGATAATTACACAACCGTCACATTGTGTGACACTTAACAGTGTAAGTGGGTCAGTCTAACGTACACATTCTCTAATACACGTCCACGTACAGTCCAAGTGTCTCTACACTTCGATAGACGAGATCTATCCATGTCCTTAAAGACAGAAGACATCTAATACGTGCTAGCCTGTTTGTACTATCAATGCCCTGTTTAATAGTACATAAGCCTAGAGACATTTAAGTATCAAACTTGTTAAAGTGATTAAAGATCTCATCAACCATAATCGCCTATCATGGTTTCTCTATCACAATTTAATACTAAGGACGTTATCATATAAAAATTCATAATTGGTTCTTTAAAAAGAACAAATATATGATAACAAAAAAGTCATTTATTATATATGTATAATCATAAAAAAATAGTAGAAATGATCCGACCCGGTCGGATCCGGTCCAACCCGATTGGGTTTAGGACACTATTTCAACAATCTCCTACTTGGCCTAAAGCCAATCACTCGTACACACAAGACCAAGTTGAAACACGAGAATCTCATGCAATACTCACAACCAACCCCAAGCATGAACGGATCACAATCTGTGAAGACTCAGACTATCTTCATATCATGCTCCAAATGATCAACTCAAAAGAACCGCCTCAACACACACATGAATCTCCGACGAGACCCTGGTCCTTGCTTCAAGCAATGAATCCACTTATTATATCAGCTATATAGAAAAGGTGGAAGAACCATACAAGGTTCAGGAATGAACCTTATAGATCCATGTACTGCTCCCGTTGCGCCTCCAAGGCACTACTGTGTTTTGGCCTAGTTGTAGAATCTCCAGTGATTTCTAGCTAAGAACATTTCCATCCCACTGTATCACTCAATCAAAGTGACTTCAAACCCAGACTGTAGCTCCCACTCTCCTCCATAAGACTCAGGATATACGTCTGTATATCTATAGTTATCTGATTCCAAGTTTCGATAAACTAGGAAACCATCCTTAACTTGTTTAAGGATATTCTCGACATTCACCAGATTTACTTTCATACTTGCTTATGACTCTTCATGGACTATGAATGGCATTACTTTTATGATGGTTCCTATCACAGTAGCAAAAGAAACCTTCCATAAGCATCATCTTTCACCTCATCTTTAGGACTAACGTCCTAACATAGATAGATCTTGAGAACACCGGCTAGCAGTATCTCCTGTCGCGATCTATGCTAAACTCTTTTAGCATCACATCTATATAGGTAAACTATAAACTAACAACGGTTAAATCTATCATTATAGATTCTTATTTCAAAAATAAGAACTGCTAATCCAAGGCCCAAGGGCTTTCGTAAAGACCTTGAACTACCAAACATTAATTGACCGTGACATGGGCTGATAATTCCCGAGAGAGATATCCAATACCTTACTCAAAAATCGTAACACACTCTTACTATCCCTCTTGCACATTGGGCGTATCCCATCTTTTGATTAAATCAAACTCCGTTGATTATCAAACAAAGAAATTATCTAGAGAAACTTGTTTGAGTCCATAAATGGATCTCGTGGGCTCACATATCATGTTATCGTTTATGAACATCGAGCTGTTTGCCCAACGTCTTCAACACTATCATATATCCATGATACGAAGTTATAAGAAGCATAGTCTGAATAGAACTGGGCTCAGTTGGCAGCATAAAGATACTTTCAAGGTTTACACCCCGTACCCTTCAGCCGTCACTATAGCCTTATGGTAATCATATTACCATCCATGTCAGCCTTTCAGGGACATTCCCTCTAGGTAAGACAGACTAGGTTCACAACCTGGTTGTCACTGATGGAATCTAATTCAGATATTATGGCTCCTGGCCATATCTCTCAATCTTGACTTTCAAACATTCCTTCATAAGTCATGAGATATTCATTCTTCAAGATGAACATACCAGCAGCCTTCTCAGGCTTGAGGTTATCCACAGACTTATAGAACATTTGTGTGCACTGAGCAGTGTTCTACACCTCATCATTATGTGGCGTCAGCTCACGTTCCTATGGTTGAATCTCTCCTTGTGGCTCTCAAACTATTTTGAGATCTCACTTACTCCCACTATCTCTTTTGGAAGAAATACCTCCTTTAGAAGACAGCATGTCAGGAGACAAACACCTTTTGCTCCGCGGACAAGTAAACATTATCTAGCGTACTTGCTAAGATATTCCACAAAGTTGCACATGTCTTACTAAGCTCCATACCTTTCAGACATTGCCTGCTTGCTGGAAGCACGACAACCCTAAATCATCGGTTAAGGTGGATTTGATGTCATCAATTCCATATCTGATATGGAATTTATTCAACCTTTACTCTTTGGAACTCGGTTAAGTATATGTATTGAATAAGGGCACTATCCTGAAACGGGTAAGGGATACTTTGCATGGATTACTTCACACCTTTATCGTATAAAGTGTTGTTTCCATTTTAGAAGCACAATCTGAATGCGTATCCAAAAATGGTATCCTTCAAGGGGGAATCTTATTCCCTTTTAGACAACTTCTGAACACCCTTAACTGATTAATTACTTCAATCCAATTGAAGATTAATTCTTAAGTAGTTCATCAATCTCATATTCGTGCTAGCTTGAACTTTTCGGGCTTTCCGAATTATGCACTTCACTGAGTACACTTGACTATTTCTAAAAAAGTCAAAGAGAGTAATAAACAATAATATCATTTATGGAATTAATTGTCATAAGCCAACAAACATCAGTATGTTTAGGTTTTAGGCAATTTTCTAGATCTTATAACCCTTTTCATAAAAGGGTATTTTAGTCATCTTTAAATAAGATACGTATTACCCACATGATTCATAATCACATGGTTCAGACATCATCTGAATGACATTTGATTACACGTTTCTCTTCCAGAGAGTCGACATCTAGAACAACCACAAATATCAAGGATAACAACCATACAAATATTTAGTTGAGATTTTTCACCTATATCAACCATATGGTGACATCAATCTAGTATATTAGATTCATTGACGTTTTAACTTTTTCGGAATAACATTTATTTCTTACAATTAAATATGTCTACTAAATCCTAACAAATAACTGAGCTCGTGTTCTTCATAAGAACCGGAACACAATAACATTTATGTAGCTCTTTTGTCAGTTTACCAGACTCAGAAAACAAAGCTGAAAATGTTGCAACGTTTGCTTCACTTTTGTATCTTTGTGTATTCCGCATTTTAATCTTTCTAATTTAATCATACTCACAAGATATCATATATCTTAGAATCGACTTTGAATTTAGATAGATTTATCTCAACACACTTGCCTAGAATAGAAACTTCAATAAGTTCTCTATTTAAGCACATGCCCTAACTTTCCTTTTAATCCCTTAAGCACTTGTAAATATTTCTCAATTTAGTCTTCATAAGGCTTAAGAGAAAATACAAGAGCCACGTCTTCAATTTTCTTTCGTAAAGAAAATCTAAAGTTTATTAAATAGTTTATTTAACCTTTTGAATCATATTCAAAACATGAACCATTTAATCTTCAAGCAATGATTAAAGAATTAAGTCGATACTTAAATCTTACAATTTTGAAAACAACCTTTCCAAAATTCGATGTGGTCATTCTTATCCATCGTTTGAATTAATTGTCATCGTATGACAGAATGATCATACTGGATCGTATCCAATATATGATTAATTCTTTGAAACTTATTTCAATTGATTTAATCATATCATGAGCTTTCACTTTTCATTAATAATTAAAATCTGGGAGCACTCCATTAAATATGTAGTCTCCTTGTCTCTAACTACTACAACAGGGTTGCTCATGTCATTGCTTATTTTAAAAGGATTAAAATTACTTAACCATATTTGACAACGTTTCTCAAAAGGTAACAGTCATAATTTGGTTCTACTAATCGAGAATTAAAAACATAAATAAAAGTTTGCTAAAAACTACAACATAAAACAAAGATAAAAGGGTGTTATTGTTTATATATGCAAAATAAAAAATGGTCTTATGGTTTATGGTTTTGCTCCCACTAGTCAACTACTCCCAATTGACTTTCAAATATTTTTATTAATTCTTTAGTGGATGGAATCCAATCTAGTTGACTCGATCCCCGACGAGAGCCGATCGACCGAGTTGAAAGTAGCGCCCGAAAGACAATTTTTGTAATTATTTTTATAATTAATAAATGACAGATTTATTCTCATCTTATTAATTGCTTCGTGCTTATAAGTAATACACTGCTGAAAACCCCAAGTCGTATCATATGTAGCCAGATAACTTAGTATGTGTCACACATGAGGATTAAGTTTATGGTGATACACTTGAAATGTTAGTCCGTGGTGAAGTTAATCAAAGTATGGGTCTATTGATTAAACCACCATTAATGCGCCCAGAACACTCTATGGTGTGACCGTCTTATCCGGACCGTCGACATTGGTTGTCTAAGTGGGACATTTATATATGATGAGAGTCATGTAGGACTAGACCGATTTAATCTGAGTTTCTCATATAATTCCGTGATTGAGATATCTTATTAAATCTCAAGATGATCATTTATGGATTAACCTTAATTCTGAAGTGATTGCATACTCCTATTGGTTTTAGGATAGGGTTTGATGTGTTCGTTAAGGATCGCTAAGAGGCGCGGTCGGAATCACTTTCACGTTGGCACAATTCTCTGGAATGAGTGAGCAGTGTGTGTTTCACAGATATGGAATCCATTCCTTCCTGCGGGAAGTAGAAAGACAATCCCTTTATTTGTTGATCCTAGAAACTGATCGATCCGCGGAGTTCATATTGGTTATGAACTAATCGATCACTGGTGGGTTAATGGTAAATAAGGATAAGATGTATTGAAAAAGGTTTAAGGAAATAATCCTGCTTCATTACGGATAGTCTATGGAGGGTTAGTTTATATGTAATAATTATATCAATGGACACTTATCGACTCGACTTTTTGAGAATAAGTTATATCTATAATCGATAGAGTTCAGTTTCGGATTTATGGTAGCGTAATTCCGGAATTAATGAGTTGAGTAGGAATATTCTGTTCGATGAATATTTTATTCAATTTATTGTAGCTAGCTACTGGCTATAGGTCCATGGTCCCCGGGTTGGCTCCTAACACGTGAGTGTTTTCTCGTTTTATGGAACCTCAAGAATAAATAGTTGATATATTTAATGAATAGGCGGATATTATTTATTTTGTAAATAATATGTAAAATAGAAAAGATATTTTCTATTATCCCAAATAGCATAAAAATGGCGCCATATTATTTGGTTTTGGGAAAAGAAATTTTCTCCTAATTAATTATAATGTGGATAATGTAATTATTTATGTGTTAAATAATTATAAATAAGAAATTAATTTTCTTATTGGATAAATAGAAAATTTATTTTCTTATTGTATAAATGTTTTATTTTCCTAAAAGAAAAGATAAATTTGTGTATGAAAGATAAACTCTTAAATTATTAGTTATTATCCTATATAAAAAGAGTTTCCCCAACACAAAATGGTTAACAATCCAACGCCATTTTAGATAAAAGATGCGCCCCATTATGTGATAAATTAGGAAAAGAAATTTTCCTAGATTATGTTACATGTGTAATTAATTAATTATCTATTTGTTGGATAATTAATGGAAAATAAGAGATTGATTTATTGGGAATTATCTCTTATCTTTTGACAAATATCTTTTCCTTGTGGGAATAGGTAATTGTGGTGTGAAAATAATAACTCTCTTGACTAGTTATTATCCTATATAAAGAGTTCCTCCTAGCACAAAAATACACATTTATTGCGCCACTTATCACCAAATAGAAGAGAAAAATTAGTTTCCAATTGCTCGGCACCACAAATTTACTATTGTTATCTTTATTTTTGTATTACATTTTATTTACTTGACCACTACCTCTAATTTTTTTTAGGCACTGTGTTTCACTTAAAACATCTAATTATAAGCAAATAAAAGACAAACTTATATAAAACTAATGTGTATAAATGCATTTATTTATATAAGATGTCAAACCTAACAAATGAACAAATCGGAAAATGTCCATGATTAAATTCATCAGCATCATTAGAAGAAGTAAGTCATACAAATAAGCATTCACATAATTCAAATATTGGTGCGAGGAAGTAGAAAGAGAAGAAAGAGTTAGCGGTGGTGAGTTGTGAATCGACATGTACTCGAGAATCTCTTAAATGATTGGAAATTAAAGACAAGTACGTGAAATGATCAACAAAATATGAATCTTTAGGATATGAGATTAGTAATTGATCATTAATGCATTACAATTACAAAGTTTAAACAAGTTGAGTTGGACCGAAAAAAGCACATCGATGTTTTAAAGTATTAATAGATGTAGGTATGTGTGTGTGTGTGTGTATATATATATATATATATATATATATATATATATATATATATATATATATACATATAAAATCCGGTTTGGTCCGGTTTTAAACGGTTTTCATTTTTTTAAATTGGAACCAAATTGTTTTTTACAGTTTGGTTTTTTACGATACAAAAACCGACCAAAAAACCACGGTTTATACCTTTCCGGTTTGGTTCGATTTGGTTCGGCCGGTTGGTTTGGTTTCTGGTTTTTTTGTTCACCCCTACTTAAAACGCAGAATCCGCCTGAAATTATTTTTAACAATAATTTTTTTTTTGTTGAGAAATTAACAATAACTTTCAAATGTCAAAAGTAACACCAATTATATATCACAAATTTTAGTTTTCATTTTTTTATATGAGAAATTACGGATAAAGACATAATCTAGAATATTTTTAAGTAACATGACAGCTACATATTTTTCATAGGGAGAAGGACAACTGCATAATTTTTATAGCGAGAATGACAAACAGTGAATCCCGAAAATCATTGAATCTCCCCAGTGAATCCCGAAATCAGTGAATATCGACAGTGAATTTTGAAAATTAGTGAATTTCGAAAGTGAATTTAAACAGTGAATTTCGAACACAAGTGAATTTCGACAGTGAATAAATAGTTTTGTCCTTTATGCAAAAGTTTTAAAGGACCGTCCTTCTACTCAATTGATGAAATATTTATGTCCTTCTCCCTCGCTTTCTTTTTTTTTTAAAATCATCCCACTCGTTAGTTTGCTATATAAGATAGGCGCCATTCAAGAAAAACACGTACCCAGAAAAAGAAGAAGCTCTGCTTAATTTTATATAAAACTTGGCTCCTCTTTCTTCTCTAAATTATCATCAATTTAATTATACAAATGGCCTCAACAGTTGAGGCATGTACCTATTCACAAAATGATCTTCAGAATGTCAAGAGCATTCTAGGAGGCGGATATTCCCCAAAGCCAATATCCATGGTGGCAATGAAAAGCAGAAGCAGCACTATAAAATGCAGTACTGCTAATACTACTACTAAAGGAGGCCAACGTAAATCCTTTGATGAAGAAGAGCAAAGCGAACGTAAATCCTTTGATGAATCAATGGTTGGGGTGAAGGGGCTTGCTGATAAAAACCTGAGTAAAATCCCTTCATTTTTCATCCATGAGAGTATGGTAAAGGAGAACCAATCCAATAATAATAATAATACGATACATCAGGTCGAGCTACCCGTTATTGATCTTGGGTTTAAGGGCGCTGCTGACGATGTGGAGTTTCGGGCCCACGTAATAAGCAAGCTTTGAGAAGCTTGTGAAACTTGGGGATTCTTTCAACTGGTGAATCATGGAATCCCGGTTGATGTTATGGAGAAAACGATAGCAGGCGTTGCTGCGTTTCACGAGCAAGATCCAGAGGAGAAAATGGAATACTACACGCGTGATAGCTCAAAGAGGGTTATATTTAACAGTAATAATTTTCTGTACAATACAGCTGCGGCTACGTGGAAAGATACCCTTGTATGCAAAATGGCTCCGACTCAACCTGATTGGGAAGATCTACCCCATATCTGCAGGCAAGTCATGTTAATTACAGTATAATTAATGATCTCGATCTCTTGCCAATGTTTTCAAGCAGCTGGTTATATATATATATATATATATCTACTTATTATTTAAACCTCTATATTTTATATGCTGCATGCAGGGATATACTGAATGAGTATGCAGACCACACTCTGAGAGTAGGACGTGTACTATGTGAATTGCTCTCCGAGTCATTAGGACTTCACAAAAACTATCTGCGTGACATAGGAAGCGTGGATGGACTCTACTTGAAGGGACACTACGCTCCGGCGTGTCCCAAACCCGAACTGACACTTGGTTCCGTCACACATACAGACTTTGGTTTCTTGACCTTGTGTTTACAAAGCGAATTAGGAGGTCTACAAGTGCTTTATCAGGATCGCTACATTGAGGTCCCTCACATTCCAGGAGCAGTAATTGTTAACCTCGGAGATATGGTTCATGCAAGTTCAATAAAAACGATACATATGGTTCATATATAATGTTAATCATGTTGTATAAAATTCATAAAAAGCTGCATGTTCCATTTCTTATTGCAGCTGGTAACAAATGGGAAATACAGAAGTGTACACCACAGGGCCGTGGCAAAGAAAGTTGGCCCTAGGATTAACTTGTCTGCTTTCCTAAGGCCGAGCCACGGAAAAGGATTTACGGATCGTAAATACGAGCCAATCAAAGAGTTGTTATCAGAAGAGAATCCGCCCATGTACCGGGCTGTGACTTTGGATGAGTACATTGATTACTACACCAACAAAGGAATAGAAGGATATGGTTCACTATCTTACTTCCAGTTGGAAAAGTAGGCTGGAATTGGAGAATTAATTAAGTTAGCCTGCTCATCAGTGATCGGCCATAATATTTATTGTTATTTGTTTTGTTTGAATAAATGTCTTCTGCTATGTATTAATTAGGGGTAATGATAGAGTTACTCACTAAATTCTACACCATGTTTACACCCAAGATAATCTTGTGGTTGTGATTTATTCAAGTTTTTTCAATTTTTTTTACAAGTGAAAAATATGTGGTGAGATGATGATGGTGTATAAATGGTGTAGACTTAAGGGAGTAAACCTATCACTCCCCATTAATTAGTAGTATCTACTACGGGATGAGATCACCTGTCTAATTTGTGTGTCTAATTTCGATGTCTAAGTAAAAACGACGTCGTTTCATGTGTGTTTTATTTCTTGGTTTTTGTTTTTTATACGACGTCGTTTTTACTTAGACACCGAAATTAGACACACAAATTACAAAAAATTACAAATCCCTGCCCCCGCCCCCCGGGGTATCCATATTTCGTATTAATTTTTAATCAATTATACGTACCGACCATTCAATTAATTGATATCCTAAAAATTCGACTTTTATGATTCTTCCATGGCACCATGACTCTCTGGAACATATGTGGTTGACCTGACGGGTTTAGTCCGGGAAGTCTTGTGAGCTGGTACTGGTAGTCAGCTCCAGGCATGTCAACACCATCACTATCACTGACGGATCTACATACAACTAATGGGACAACTGTTAATTTGATTCGAAAAAAATTACACTAAAATTTGTACTATGCATGCAGTTTGCTCACCTTTAAATTTTTTATTTGTCTTTAAAAAATTTACTGCTCCCCTTGCCCGAGATCCTATGTCCGCCCATGTACACTACTGATAGTGGCCTTCTCGTATCCCTGTCCGAGATCGTGCGTCCGCCCCTGTACACCACTGAGAGTGCAGAAGATTAGATGGGTTATCTTCGATTTGGGTTGACACTATTCGTAAATGGCCTTCTCGTTCTCGGCAGCTTCTTTCCCAAGCTTTGGAACCTCAACTACAAGGATGTTATATCTGTCATTTAGGGAAGGTACCATTGATGATGCACAAAGACTTGGATTTTCTTTCAGAATCTCCTCTCCTCTGTTAGAAACATATGCCGCTTCCTTATCATTGACTTTTCACCTGATATAGAATATATTATCACTGAGATCTAAAAGTTAGGATCTACCATTCATTGCTGCTTATAATAAACAACAAGAACAATTAATATAATGAAATTTCAAAAAAAATTAATATAATGTTGTGTGATGCTGCCAGAAAATGGACCTACCTACGTCGCACCTTTTCGGTGGATTCAACACCCAGTACGGAAAGAGAACAGACGTCGGGCGACCCGATCTGGCTGGCCACTCCTTCTCCTCAGTGTCGGCCATATCTAGAACCGACCTCCAGTCCTCGAGGCCAGGTCCGGATTCAGTCCCGACCTGTGAGGGTCAGCCAACACTTGTCTAGCCAATCTTTTACCAACCTTATCGGTCAAGCTAAGTCCCTCTCGGATCTGCTGTTCTACACACAAGACTCCGAGCTCGTGACAGCTCGGCTATTTCCCCCCGATCCCTGTAAGTCAAGTCAGGCCACCTAGGTCGGTCAGAGGTTCTTAATCGTATTCCCCACGCGTACGATAAACAGATAACTACTAAAGAATCCTGAGCCGTAATGACTCCAATCTCAATCATTTATTGCGAATATTTGAATACCATATTTATCTCTTAAGATCAAGGGGATTTACTAACCATAATCTTTTCCTTAGGGAACACGTTGACCAGTGTCCATCATAGACACGCCACATTAAACCCTAGGGCATAAGCCCCTCTATATAAACTATCCCTATGGAACTACGAAGACTTGAATTCAATTCACACATTGGATACGTAGGCAGCTTGAGGAACAACACCTCAGGTGCAGTCTAAATCACCCCCAAATAAACCCCCTTGTTTCAATCTTAATATTCTGAGAGTTTCTCCAGGCTATCACTAAGAGTAAGAACCCAAGTTAGAAGGAGACGATTCTTGGATCGTCATTGTGCTTACAAATGCGCACTTTTCTTTAAGCTCAATCAAATGGTCGCAATTGGTGACCTTGAAGCATGGTTCAATGTCTCCGCCGACTCGGAGCATACTGGTACAAAGTTACAGATTCATCTCGATTTAGACTTGAATCGGGTATGTATCGGCCAATCTCGGCAAAACTCGGCCAAACTCGGCCGAGTCAATCCGATTTAAGTAGGAACATTAGTGATTCGATTGGAACCTTGAAAAAGGATAAAGCAAAAGCAATCCTACACAATATTCAGTCAATCTTGACAATAACCTTCACTCCAAAAGCATAGTAGCAGACAAAATCTTTACTATTTCTTTTTTACAGAAGAAATAGTACACATGTGTCTTTGTCAAGAATCAAAACAACTCACATATTTCAATAATTATCCAGCTTTCCCACCTCTTTATAATAAAAATCCATACAGAATTATCATAGCAAAACTTTACAACCCACAACACAACTTTGATTCACCACAACTCCTCCATTTTTTGGTTAAATTTCTTCAACTTTTGAAGCATACAAAACCTAATTAAATCCCTGTTGCTGATTACCCAGACAAAGAAACAAAACCAAACGTCAAAACCACAAATACGCATGTTAAAACGTAACGTGACAACCCATATTTTGTTGTATTTAATCAAAAGAAATGATCTGGATGATTGTTTTGGGACATTTTGATGTTATGTTTTGTTATTTATATTTTTTTATTTAATTTTTAGATTTTTTTCAAATTTTTTAAAACATTTTATATGGGAGAAAACCCGTCTCGCTCGAAACGATACCGATACGCGACGATTTATTTGACTCAGTGGTCTCCGAGTCGGTTACCGAGACCGCGACTTTGAACCATGCCTTCAAGTAATAGTCAGGGTATTAATCGACTTGTTTGACGAAATTGGGTAGGGTTGCAGTTCCGATGGGCCGGGAATACGGTGGCCAGTCCATCGGCCCTCTCAGGGAAATTATTGCATGCCACCTCCATTCATTCGGATATGTGAGTGGCTGAATCGATAGCGTCAGTTTTCAAACTGAATTTAAACTGTGTGGTTCACATCATTTTATCAGTCACTTCATTCAAAATTAATAAACTCTCCCCCCAATCATTTCCCCCCTCTCAGGTCTCCTTGGCCATCAATATCACTACTCAAGTTGGAGACTGATTGAGAAATAAATTATGGCACAACTCTAAAAACGATACTAGTATTATAAACTTATTAAGTTGACATTTTGAATTTGCCTGGCAATGCAGTACGAGGTATATACACATTGATTTCCAAGCGAATTTAAAATAAAATGTTGGAGAACATGCGATTTATTTAATAATACCTTTTCTTTTTACCAAGGAAAAGGAGTGTTTGATAAATAAATTAAATACTCTCTCCCTCCATCTCTAAAATTTAAGTCTACTAGGTGTGTCACTTGTCATTGTGCAATGATAACATCGCCATTGTAGAAAATATGGCTTATATATGAGATACTACTTGAGAGATGACACATGAATATGAGAATTATTTCCATGTCATTATGGTTGCTGGGTGATTGTGATAATGTAAGGAATAATCCTAATACGCATATCTCGTTGTTGATATTTGGGGGCTAGCTATCAAAGAAGTGGGTGCAACAACATGTTTTGTGTGATCAGTGGTGATATGTTAAGCACGAAAAAGAGCCAACAGATTCACATTGGGCCTGCACGTGGGCCCAATAACGAATAGAGTCCTTGGCCCAATCAGTCTGTACCTTCATAAGTCGGACTGGGCCAGATATAATCCAGCCCGCCTTACACTATTACGATTATTATCATTGGCTAGATAAACATGCATCGATCAACAAAGCATCCAGCTCGACACGAAGCATTAGGGGCCGACTAGCTCGCCCTCCCCAGCTCGCAATCCGTCAGCTCGGACCAAACCCGCTTGACTAGGCAACAAAGTACATACACGACTGGTTACAGGCGAAGAGCCTGCAACGACTAAGATACAAGCTCGCCCAACTGAAGCTCGTCACATCAGAGCTCGCCCAACGGCCTTACTCTTATACCTTGTATATTATTTACCTCCTTGTAACTACCGACTCTTAATCTCTATAAATGACGGCATTTGTACCCCTTTTTGGGGATCCGGATCGATAAATTAATATAATCATACAACCTCTACCAAATTATCAACATCTTCTACATTCTTAGCATCTTCATATTTCCTTCATACGTGTTCTTCAATAATTAACACTAAAACCGGAAAATATTGCTCACATTCAATTCAGATATCCACCGCTCAATCAAACAGAATGTGCTTGTCATAATTCAGACACATCAAGTGGTATTGAGGCAAAGATGCTCTAGATGCAGTAAAATAAAGGCCCTAAGCCCTATCGTAAGTATGAGGGTTAAGGTTTGTTTCCGGATAGTAAGAGTGTCTCCAGCTTGCAGTCTAATAACATCTTAACATGCAAGGGTCATGGAGCCCTCATC
The DNA here is from genome assembly GCA_036785695.1 of Gentiana straminea. NCBI lineage: Eukaryota > Viridiplantae > Streptophyta > Magnoliopsida > Gentianales > Gentianaceae > Gentiana > Gentiana straminea. The sequence continues at coordinate 7,495,816 of JAVUPR010000266.1, forward strand.
TGCGGTGAGCTCATCCTAGATATCCAGAGACCTCGAGCCCTGCAAGGTCTAGTCGGACAATGATGATATAATAAATCCATTGAAACCCTTCAAAGATCCAGGTAATATATCCATATTACTAGGCAATGAACACCGACACATATTAGCCGTACCTTGCATATTTATAGGTTCGGCTGCGAGCATGTTCACTTAAAGCCCTAAGAGAACTCGGAAAACTTGGTCAACTTGGGTCAAAACATGACATGTATCTCGTTGAAGGCTCTATGACCCTATACACCTCAATATGAGGGGCTAGGCATGTCTTAAACCTTATATGCGATTTGTTACTGGTCTGGAGGCATCTTTAAGACGAATGGTAGGTCAGAACCTCACCGTAAATTCAATAGCACCTATGGACTGAAACTCGAGGTCATGATCAAGCTCGAGCAAACAATCAATCATCATATTTGGACACAATATCTTTGAAATTGAGGAACATGCCTTATAACGTGACACTATTATCATGAAGCAGATTCACTTCCATACACTCATATTGATATTACATGTATCATTATAGCCATACATGCTATTCTCTTTCAAAAGCACGGCAAAAGGCCTACATAAACCTCAAATGTTCAACACCACCGTGCATGCTTGCTTTTTTAATTTACATTCATTCACTTAAGTATCAGATGGCTTCCTTGGGGAAATTCCTTCTAATTAATTGCAAGCCTTGATTTGTCAGAGTTTGAGGTTTAATTTGAGGACACTCACACCGCATCGAAGGACTTCATAGCAGATAATCAACATATAAATTCCCAAGTAGGGTACTTAGGTAGGTGCCCCCCCATCAAAGGCGATACATCTTGAATAAATATAAAATAACTTCGACACACTCGTGATCTATAACCGTCCGTTAATAACCTATATATTGTCCATCAATCAGAGAATTATGGTGGAATAGTTAGGTCGCGCCATCAAACGATTAATGCCAGATCATAGCATTTCAAAAATAAAATTATTCTAAAACATAAAATCAACTTCAAAACGTTGAAATCCCACCACCCATTGTCTAGAACTCGATTATATATTTTAGAATGGAATTTTAAAAGATCGTTTGTAATAAAGACATCCAATAGCAATACATAAAAAAAAAAAATGTGGTGCCAATCCAAAACCAAATATATTTAATTACTGAATAATTTCAAATAGTACTTTCACTTATGCACACAACCATACATATTTTACATATGACAGACTAGTACTTAGTTTTAGACATACATAAAGCCTCATTATCTTATTGTATTATTAAGGAAACTAATACAAGTGGAACTTGCTTCTTTGTTTATAGCACCGGCCACAACAAAATAGTAGTCGAAACTTTCAAACAATAGACCATTCCCCTTTCAGCTCCAATATGAGCTCCATTACTTCCTCTTTTGGCAAAACCAGGGTCACAATTCTGCCATAACTATCTTGTGTGGAAGCATCGTAGGGACCCGGAAGCACGAAAACAGCCCCATTGTCACCCACACCGTCGATCCAGTAAGATACCTTCATTGGTTTTTTACCCATAGTCTCAAAACCATAGAAATCGGCATCTTCATAATTCACAAATGTCAAATTCGCTCCATAAACACACAAGTCAGCTAATCCCTCTTCTCTTTCCATTGCATCTTCGATCTTTTTTCGTTCATCTGTCGTGTGATTCTTGATCATAGATGCTAGCTTAGAGGGACTTTCTTGTTCATGAATAGTAAAATCTGCTTTCACAAAACTAATCGCTTGATAGTTTCCCACAATCCCATTTGCATTGTCCAGTACTGAACCTTTTTGGATGATGGTCACTACTCTTGGTTCGTCTCTTTGCCTAAGTTTGGCTATGTACTGCCAAAGGACAGCACTGAGGGACTCAAAAGGAGAAAATGTATCAACATTTTTGTCACTTACTTTTGATTGCATTTGGGACAAGTTGACAGGAGTGACATGAAATGAAAATGCCTCCATCTTAGAATCATTCACAATCATCCAATTGTCACCAACCGGGCTGACCCGTTTCACAGATAATAGATCATCCTCAACGTTTCTTGGGCTCGATATCTTCTGGTCTTTGGCAAGCAACTGCGGAATGTTGATAGGTATGGAAAGCTTATGTCCTGACATTATCTTGCCCAAAAATTGATAGTATTCTGAAGCTGAGAATGCATCACCAAGAACATGGGCCATGCTTAAAGCCCATTGACACTCCTCCACATTTGAATCTTGTGAACTGCACAAACAAGTCCAACATAGATGGGCTCATACAAATGATAACTGTGTATTTACCCTAATTTTAAGAAAAAAAACAACTTTAAAAAAAAAAAAAAAAAAAAAAAAAACATAAACAAAAGGCACGCAAAATATTTTCGAAATATTATTTTGGGGGCATACAAGACAAATATTTTATTCTACGGGCATATATTTTTTAAATTTCCCTTGAAATAAGTAAAAAAAACTCAACATTTCCTCAGAAAAAAAAGAAAAGAAAAAACTCAAAATTTTACCACGTACGCATCAATATCATATTAATTGAAACGGGTATTATTTGCACCACAACTGTTTTACTCGTCGCCCTCACCTATCAAGTACAACACATTATTTTCACAAATCGACTACGTAAAATTGATTTTCACAAAAGCGATTTTACTATGTTAACACGTAGTATGATACACCGATATAATCGTGGTGGTGCGAATGTAAATCATACATATTACTGGTGGGTAAGAGAAAAATACTCACTTGTTCCTATAATCCTATCTGATTGAGGGTTTTTTAAAGTCATACATATTTGACTTTAACACTGAAATTCCTCATATATAATTAATATAGTATTTTTTTCAATCGCTCCTCTCTAGTAATAAATTGTAATAAAAAAAATAGTAATAAATAAAAATAATATAGTAAAAAGGATAATAAATATTGCTTTTAAACCCTAAACAATACAACCTCCGGTTCAAAATATAAATCATTCTAGGTGTTTTTAGACAAATAGATGTTTTCACACAGATAATTTTTTTTGTTGAATGCCATAAATTTGATGGTTAATGTCTAAAATGCCCTGACTATCATTAATGCAATAGTTGTTAAGTAATGAAAAGTGGTTGAATAGATAACAAATTAGAGGTAATTAAGATAAAGAAAAAAATAATAAATGTTGCATTGATAATGTATAATGACTTATATTGTTGGATAAAACTAAAAGTGTAGCATGACTTATATTTTGGTACGGAGGGAGTATCAGATAAGAATGAATATTTTCCTTTTTGATATTTAGGGATCTATATTTATTTTCAGATCGTGTGAGACTTGATATTTTTTTAGGTAACCCGTGTAAATTTATACGGACGCAACTTGCTTTTGAAATTTGAACGTGGTTATACCACTTAGCACGTAGGATTAAATTAAACAAACAACCAAAAAAAAAAAAAAAAAAAAAGAGACAGAGAGAAAGAAAAGAGCATGGAATTTGCCCGGGCTCTCCAAAAATTACACGTACTACCTAATTTTCCTTATCAGATCTGACACCACTTAAAAATAAATACGAGCCTCTACCTCCACATGATTTTAATTTCTCACTATCGGTCTCACTATCGGAGTGATAAGTTACAACTGTACCCCCAGGGCACTGGTACATAGGTAGAAATAAGTCACTATCTTACCAGGTATATGACTGCACATCATAAATGAATATGAGTTGGGTTTTCTATTAGAAAGTAGTTGTAATAAAAACAATGGACGTACATAATGCTACAATAAAATGGCCATAAAACGTTGTGTAATCTTGCTGTGATAATTTTATTGTGTAACTGATGCCACTCATCGATTAATAGAAAAGAGTAGTGATAATTTATATGAAAATGGCCAATAAAACGTTGTGTACACAACACACTTTGAGGCTATTGATTATGATGTGAGACCTATTGAATCATATGTGTCTCAAAAAAATCAATGGTTTAAAAAGTTTGATGTGACGATCAATTTTCAATAGAAAAAACATTCTAGCAACAAAGAAATATCACAACAAGTAGACAAGTCTTTGATTTTGTTAAGCTATACCCATTGCATATCGGAGGATGATGACCCCTCAGTGCATTATCAAACTGATAAATTTACAACCATTAGTTTAACAAATTATATTTAACTACATTTTAAAGCCCTTTTTCAGATCGACTTATGTAATCGTTTATAGTTGTGGAGTTTATTATCTAACTATCTTTTTCTAGCTTGGTCAGCTAATAAGTTTGATTTACTTCACTGTCCCATTATATGTTTCGTTTTGAATATTTGCATGTCAAGAAAAATAAAATTCTTTTACCATTAAAGTATTTCTATGAAAAGGATCCCTTTATGATGACATTCTTTCGAAAAGTCTTTGTGTGTATTGAACGATTAGATAATACTCCTTCTATTTCGAAATAAGCGATAACTACATTTTCAATATTTAGTATTTTTCCTACATATACCTTTAAAAAAAATTATTTTAAAATAATTGATCCAATTTTCAAAATGTTTTGTTCATTACAACAATTTTCAATTACATTTTTTTTATTTGATTTGCAATATTTATTGTATTTTTCCTACATATACCTTTATTTCGAAAATTTTTAAGGAAGTGAGAGAATAAATATTCGGCTCGGTTCGGTCCGAACGAGCCACCAGGTTCGTTCCAAAATAATTGATCCAATTTTCAAAATGTTTTGTTCCCTTATGTATAAAGTAATACAAAAAAAATTTTACTTTATTATTAAACATTTATTATAATATTTTATTTGATTTACGAGCCCCTTATTTATTACGGTAGGAGATATGAAACAAAAAGTCGTATTAACCATATCCAATGACATTCTAGTCATTTCATTCTAAAAGTTAATGCATTAAGACAAAACCTTAAAATGCGTAATTTTGACAACTGTCTCAGATAAATTGGAACGGAGGGAATACAACATTGCATTAATTATAAGACTAAAGGTTTTTTTTATAGTCATTTTGACATTCAAATTAAAACATTAATTCACATCCAAAATATGTGTATTTTTTTACAAATGTTTCAGTTATTTCGGAACGGAAGGAGTACATGATTTGTCTGTAATAATATTAAGTAGTATATGTCACTATATGTCTTTTGGTCATATGTAATGCATTCAACCAATCATTAATAGAAAAGAGTAGTGATAATGCCATACCAAAATGATCACAACGTTGTACACAACATATTTTAGGATCATTGATTATGATGTGAGATCAATTGAATCATATGAGTTTCAAAAAAATTAATAATTTAAAAAGTTTATTGTGGGATTTGTTGTGCAATTTTGTTGTGGCCCAATCATTTTTCAATACAAAAATATCATAGCTACAAAGAAATATCACGAGTGACAACGAAATGACAAGTCTTTGCATTATCAAAATGATAAGTTTACACCATCTAGTTTAGATATATAAAACATATATACATACTTCACGATCACACAATGATCTGGTTTGTTAAGTTTTTATAGTTTCTATATATATAAAAGATGTGGTTCAAATCATTTTACATATAACTTTTTATGTAGACGAGAAATAAAGCAGACCGACAAAAAGTAACGGATACCTGCATGTAGATTAAAGGAGAGAAAGGCAAATCAGGGCCAATATAATGCCTGTAAACAAGAAGGTTCTCAAGGGCAGCAATGTCTTTCATCTCTAACCACTCATCTAAACTCTTCACACACTGAGCTTCAATGAATCTTGCACCACAGTCATTGCATTTGATGTACGGCCTCCCGGTTTCTGATCTTCTAAACCGGCCCGAGGTTATGTAAAAGTGGTTCAACCAATTAAACGTTGCTTCCTTAATTTGTTTGATACTACTTAGACCTTCTTCAAATGCTTTGCTTTCAAAGTAATAGATACCCTTTATGTAGTGCAATTTCATGGCTAAGTCCATGTTACTTGGTTCATGAACTACATTTTGTCCGGTTGCTCTTCCCGGTCCAACCGACGATATTTTTATGCCGTAGATTAGACCATTATCTTCTTGGGAGGATTCCATCTTCCAAGAAAATTAAAATGCTGGGTTTTTTTTTAAATTTTATTTTGTCAGTTAGAGAACGAGAGAAATAACAAGAAAATAATGGATGGTGTGGAATGAGCTTGAAATTACTAGTCTAAATTGAAAATTATTTGGGTACGTACACTCGCGCGTGAAGATGCAAGTTTGCAGGGAAGTAAATGAGGATATGAATGCACGAACAAAGACAATAGTACTATATAAAGCAGATGAAGATATTATTCGCAACACACTGATTTACCCGATGTCTCACGTCTAACGGTGTACCATGTCATTTATACATAATAGACCCATATGAAATTAAGACAAATGTACGGACAACATGCAATCTCCCGCATTGTCGATCATGATTTGAATTTCACAATTTGAATTTCACGGGGTCGCATGTTGCTAATAAATTCAATTATTTCATTTTGGGTAATTCTTCCCTAATCACTCTTCATTTGCACCGGAAACACATATGTATGATTCTGGACCACACAGTTTGACCTTGAGTTGAAACTGTGTGGTCCAGAATCATCCACGTGTGTTACTCCTCAAAAGACTCATCATAGGAGAACTTCCAGTTTCACATGATTGATTCTGGTGTGATGTACAAATACCGTGGTATACCGATAGTGTAACGCCACGTTCCTAGACACCGAGTCCTTATCCGGAAAAGGAATGTTCGGCACGTATAAAATAAAAATAAATTCACTTTATACGTAAGCTCTCTACTACGTCGTATCAAAATAAAGCAAACGGAAGCAAAAGACTCGGGTAAATTTTTTTCTCAAATAACCAAGAATAGTTTTTCACGTCTAGAGATAGAAATATAACATTATTACATTGGGGAAAAGAAATCAACGAATCCAAATGTGTACGAATTCCAAAAGTACTAAATGTAAAATACAAGTTCCAACAATAATCCAAGTATATGAAATAATTAAAACAGAAAATAATCAAGGCCTTCAACTCCGGCGTCCTCAAACGTCGTCATCAAAGTCCTTCTCGAAATCTTCACCAACCTGTTCGTCTTCTCTCCCCCGAACACATAAATAAACATGCATTTGAGGTAAGTACATTGTACAAGTAAGAAGTAGAAGCTATGTTCGGTAAAAACGTGTTTTAAATTTATAAACCGAAACACCCCAAGTATAAGGTTCGTAGTATAGGGTGTTTACGGGTCGTCCTAAGGGAGTCGAATGTTAATCGGATTAAGGTGCAGTTATTATATTTACTATGTCACGAATTATTATCTCAAACTAAGGTTTATACTATCTATAATATAAAAACGAAGAACAGTGGGTAAAATCACAGAAAACAGAAAAACTTAGAACTGGACGGGCGTCCGCTAAGGGTGGACGAGCGTCCGAGTACGTGCTGGAAATAGAAAATGTGCAGAAAACACACTAAAATTCTGGAAATAACTAAACGTAGCAATAACAATCAATACGAACGAATTTGTTTATCAGATAATTAAAAGAACAGTAGAATAACTAGGATCAACCACACAACAATCACACAACCACTTTATGATCCGAATATGATTTTATTGGTTTGATCAATCTCGAAACCGATTAAATTCCTTTAACTCAATTCCTAGGGTTTTGTTCTCTTTTCCAAGTAAAACAATTAGACATACATCACATGATCATAAATTTGTTCCCAAATTACTTAACCCAATTAACAACACATGATTCCTCAAAATATTGTTAATTGTATCGATTGAAAAAGTTCTATTGATGAATTATATTTCCATACAAATTCAACTCAACATATGGTTTTATTGATATTCCTATCTAACAAAACACTTAACAATCAAATCAAATAACAATCGATAAATAAAATTCAATATTCGAATTCATAAACAAAGATAACCTAACAATCCGTGGTTGTGGTGATGTTGATGTGGTATCCTCCCGCTATTCTACCGTGATGTGCTTAGCCTTCCATCCTTGTGATGATCCAAGACATGATTGAAAGGAAGAAACTCATAATTTCTTTAGGGTTTGGTGCGGCTCCTCCAAGGGTGGAATATGCGGCTGTATGTTGTGTGTATTAGGGTTGAAATAACACGCCTATTTATAGAATTCTGAGGCGGCTAGGTCAAAAACGGCACCGGACGACCGAAAGTCGACGTGGCCTTTTCTAGTGCTAATACCGATCCTTAACCGACAAGTGTATCGGGTCAAACTTGTAGTGCTTAGTATGGTGAGTCAGAGTATCGTATCCTCAGGGAACTTTGTAATTCTTCTAAGTGTGGTTAAACACCAAAGAGCTTTTATTAACTCGATCTAAACCGCAATTTTATAACACAGATCACTACTATTTTACTTAACATAAAATAAATGCGTAAATTAAAATTTATTCTAATATAATATATATAGATATATAAATATATATAGATGTGCATAAGTTGCAAAGTATATATATAGATATAAATATATAGATGCCAAATATATTATTAGAGAACTAGCCAAAGTTTATATAATTGATTTATACGATCTTTTCAGTGAATGGAATGTGCTCGATCTTTAGGTTCAATTGAGTAAATGAAACGGTGTACTCTAAGGTTAACAATTCGTCCTCACATTAGTGTGTGAAATTGTCATATGTCCATTATGTCATCGGTCAAAGTCCACAATCGCATGTTACGGTTTTTACGAACGGGTCCCGAGTACGATTCTACCTTTGAATAAAAAGGAGTCATTCCGTTCGTCAAACGGTCAATTTTATTTAAAGGCTCCGGTTGTCAAGGCCGGGCGATTCAACTTTCCGGTTTAAGTTTCAATTAAACTGATGAATTTAACATTATTACGATCTTGAGTACAAATTTTAATAAGATTCATCTTTTTAGGACAAATCGCGCCGGGGTAGAAAGCGGGTTCCGTTGTCACGTTTTCACTCGGCCAATTTTACCCTCCGGTTTTTCTATTAACGAGTTCATAACTTAATTACGAGGTGTCAATTCATAATTAGATTATGAATTCTTTCAAGTCAAACTTTATCAATAGGAAAAGATTCAATTAACTCAATTTTATTCAATTTTACTTAGACGCATTCCTTTACCGAAAAGATCGAAATAAAACGATTACATAACTTTGGCTAGTTATTAGATTTAGCTTACTAACATTATACGAAAAGATAAAAAGACAAAACAAACATAAATACTTTAGGAATTTTACCCGATTACAACGATTGAATCGAAAATTTCGTATTCTTCCGGATGCTACAACAACTTCAACAACATTGATCTTCCGATAATTTCTCGAGCATTATAACGATACTACTTTATTTATGGCATAAGGCCTATATATATACATACTACTACTACTAAAAAGAGGTGAAGAAAATATATTTGGTACCCCCTTTATGTGCACGCAAGTCGCTCTATTTATAGGCATATTTTCCCAAGCCGGATCGATCCGAGAAAGGGCCGGATCGATCCGGGAATAAAAATCTTATCCCAGGATTATTCTCTCAGGGGGCCACATGCTGGGTAATTATGATGTTTCCTCGGATCGATCCGAAGTAAATCCGGATCGATCCGGATAGATTTTTTCCAATCTTAATCCGAAACTTGATAAAATCATAACTTGAGCTCGGATCTCCAAATGACATAATTCAAGATGCGTTGGAAAGCTCTTGAGGAGATCTATAACTTCCATGAAGACTTCTTTTTCAGAAAATGCCTTTTTGCTGGGCCATTTGTTCGTCGAAAATATAACTTGATACGGCGTCACGAACCATTGATCCACTTGAACTTTAAGTCTCGTGGCGCACTTCCTTTATTCCTTCAAAAGATATGATTTTACTCCAAAAAATGTCATCACTCGGGGTCTTGGTTTACCTAAGGTACGTAAAATACCAAAAATACCCACGTGAATCGACACGACACTCCGGTTATTAACCCGGTACAAAATTTATAACTTTTTATCATTTTTACTAGATTTTTATAGTATTTAGATTTATTCATAGCTATTAATATTTTATAAGATTATCTCGTTATAATTACTTATATTTTATATAAAAATAGTCGATAACGTATATAAAACATCGTAATTTTTATCATATAAATGTTATACATCAACTACTCCCCACTTAGCTCTTTGATCGTCCTCGAAGCAAAATAAGCGGTAATATATAAAAATTACGATAAAAATAATATAAGTGGTAGATAAAATTTTAAATTAGTAAAATATCATTTCAATATTATAAACATATTAATTATATCTTTCTTAGAAATTAATAAGATAAAAAGTGTAGATAACTTTGATAAATTATTTATCAACTATTATTCAAATGAAATTTCACAAAATCTACTCAATAAATATAATTAAAATTCTAGAATTATTTTCCTATCTCAACTTATATGAAATATTTGGAATCAAAGACTAAGTCAAGTAATTGACAAGATGGCTAATACTTTTTAGGATAGGACATTGGTTAATCGAAAAGATAGAAAAAAAATCAAAAAAGAGAAAGAAGCAAGTCGTACGTACTTACACCTTCACGTTTGATCAAAAACAGATTCCGATTAATAATATCTCCTTTTCCAACTATTTTTCAGATTTTTCTCTTCTTTTTTTCAATATTAAGAACTAAAAGCGTGAGTGTGTGTAGAAAATCAAATTTACAAGCATTGCTTCATCAAGATTGATCGGAGTAATACTCTTTCGATCTAAAATTACGAGTCCGGTTTCCTTAAACTCGTAATCATTCTTGAGATCTTATGATTCGAATTTTTATCGGGAGCTTTATACCTCATAGTGACATAGGACGTTTCTAGATAACACCCTACTTTGCAAGTCAAATCATTGGAAGCTACTACCGATATCTGTCGATCAAAGATAAGGAAGATACCTGGTATTCGATTAATTCTCTGTAAATATGGTGCTTCGTTCTTATATAAATCTTCTTCTTTTTTTTTTTTTTTTTTTTTTTTTTCACCTCAAGCATACACCATCCTTAGCTTCTGTGCTATCATCTCCTTTCATAAGTACATACAAACTCGTGGGATTTTTAGGAAATGTAGACCAAAATAAGCCAAGGGTCGGTTATGATCAAAAAAATGGTTATATCGAGTGAGGTCTTGATCACTCTAATCAAGGTTGAGGTAATTTTTTATGGTGTCAAAAATCTCATCATTCCTAATCCGATTCCATATTCATATTTCGTTTTACAAAGAAAATTATTCTAAAAAAATTCATTATAAATATAAGTATATTTGCTAAAATTTCATATGAAACTTACTTGATAATATTTATGTATAGTTACATATACTTAAAATCTTATAAAGATCTATAATTGACACATATAATATACTTATAATATATCTAATTTACTTTACTTAATTAAAATCTATTCTTACCAATTTATATTGTTTTTATTCATACTAATTATATATTATCTAATTATTTTGTTCCAAGAAAAATTAAACTAAGTATTGAGCAATTAAGTATAAATTTATATAAGAAAATTTTAATTTTTATTTACTAACTTACTTCCACTCCCCACTTACGAAATGACATCGTCCCGATGTTTAGTGAGTAAATAAAAAGTAGTTTGCAAATAAAATTAAAATTTTATATGATTTTGATTATTATTTATTATTTTTAGCAACCATATATTATTTTGATTAAAGAAAATGACATATATATTAAACACTATTACAAACTATAAAGAAAAGTAACAAACAACAACAAACGATTAAACAACTAATTTAAACAACTACCAACTTAACAACATAACTTCTAACTGATTATCAAACCGTAGATGAACATCCGGGAGTATCCACCGGAAGTAATCCTAACTGAGAATCACGAGATGGAAAAATCTCGTCAGCAGCAAATTCAGGCACGTGATTCGGTTGGATACAAAGGTGAGAGATAACCAGGCAAACGGTAGCGGTTTTCCCCTATTACGTCTTTCTACCGCAAAATTAATTGCGGTCTTAAAAATCAAAACTCCCCAATCAATGTATGCTCCCACGTTAATGCATATAACACAAAGCATCTCATCATCCGTAACCCCATAAAAATCTCTAGTTGGATAGATCCGAGAATTAATGAAGCGTTTCCACGCCCTTAAATGAGGGGTAAAGCCGAGTTGAGGAATCATAGTTATGATCAAACAACGGAAACACGAGCGAAAGGCTTCGCAAGTACGATTTACAACATTATACGCATCCCCAAGTTCCCAAAGAAACTCGAAGTGTGGGTTTCGATCAAAAGTACATGGTGGAATTTGATAGATTTGATTTATGATGACCGGTGAAAATGAAATAACGATTCCCCTAACTCGTAATAAGTTGAGATGAGGCTACTTGTCGTTATCTCGGTGAGAGACGCAAAGAAATCTCTAACAATCGAAATGTTTATTCGACCTGCGGGAGTCCTTATCAACTTTTTCCACCCGCAACCTCGGATTAGATTACGTCCCCATTGATCAATTTTTTCGGTGTTTAAGCCTTTCTCCATCGAATAGGAGAACGGACGAAATTTAGATGTCTCGGGACGTTATTATGAAAACAAGAGGCATGCCGCTTCGGGAACCACACCATCGGGCGTATGTGGTTCGTAACTATTAACCGAGGGAGAGGAGCGGTTAGACATTTCGACAAAGAGATTTAAACTAAGCTAGATAGAAGGAAAGAAAGAATGAGCAAAGTTCAAGGTCGTCGCTCTTTCCTTTTATAGAAATAAATCTATCAAGCAAAAGTAGAAAAGATCTCTTTTTCTCGCGCGTTTTTGTACTTGCCGGATCGATCCGAGAAAGGGCCGGATCGATCCGGCCTCCGAACTAGTAATGCTTTGTCGGTCGGTACTCTCAGTCGGATCGATCCGGTAAAAGGCCGGATCGATCCGGAACACTACCGTTCACGGACAGAGTTGATTTTGCTTGTAAAATGTCTAGATTTTTCTAGGGGACAAGTTTTCTTCCTATATTTTTTTTTTCTTTTCATTTTATTATAACCATAAATTTTACTACACAATACGTAATACCATAACATGCAATGAAAACATGAAAATCGTAATAAAATAAAATCCTACCAAAATCAAAATAACCTAAAATTTTACGAAAACGAAATTGTACGAAAAATAAAATGTTTCAATGTCAAAAATCATAGAATGTTTAAAATTACTCCTCTTCATCACTCATCTCGACGTGGCTTGAACTTGGCATAGCTTGAGAACGGGTCGATTCTTGGGATGGATCTTGAAAATAAGTGGACATCCGTACCGAGCTATCTAGTCCCATCGAGCTCATTTCTCTCGTGATATCAGAAAAAGTGCTTCCCCATCTCGTCGTGGTATGGCCAAATGATCCAGATCCGGTCCATTCGATGTCGCGGTTTGCCGTAGTACTGTCGAAAAATCTCCTACACCACTAGTTTGAAATCCAAAAGAATGTGGCATTTGTTGGAAGTCCGAGCGAGGTGGCATCGGTGGAATGAAATCGGGCAAGGTATAGTTTGGGTTTGGCATTGCGGAATATCCATCTCGGCATAGGTAGGGTTTTGCGGTATATTCATTTGATATAAACCTCTTATGCCTTGACGTAAATCTTCGGACCATAATTTATTCCTTTCCGCAAAAACGACCATATTGGCATTAGCACGATGAACATCATAGGCCATGGATTGAAACATGTCGTAAGTGATGGTATTCGGAAATTGAGTTTGAGTTTGGTTGGATGAAGGAGGGACGAGCAGTGGATGGAGTAGGTGAGGTCGTTGACGGTTAGGGTCCAAAAAGTTTATTCTTCCCGCCGGCCTAAGTGGTAAACTAGGACCTATAAGTGTGTCATCCACCATCATCAAATTATCATTTGGGAGCTCGGGGACTCTATCCGACGACACAAGGAAGAAATAAAACACGGAAAAGGCATGTGATTTGCGCACGGTCTAGCAGCGATCGGGGGCAAATTCCTTGGCCCTTCTACACATTACTCGCCTATATCCACGGGTACATCATTAACTATAGCCCAAGCAATGCACAAATCCTCTTTACCAAAAGATGTAAAATGCCGAGTCGGGTAAAGAGTGTGACTGATAAAACGTTTAATGGCTCTCATATCCCTTATACATTTTCCATAGGAAAACCTGTTTTCATGCCAGACGGCAGTGGGATCTAACTCATTCTGGGCTACCGCAACAATATGATCAAAGTCTGCTGGCTCATCCAAATTCCAAACTGTATAATAATCCTCATTCTCTCGGTATATCGGGAATACCATAAATAGCATTAATAATGTGAGGAGTAAATGGCACTGTCCTAGTTCTTAGGTTGACAGAAGTTAACTCACCATCTTCTGTAGCATTATGAGTTGCTACCAGAGAATAAAATTCAGCTACTAAGGTTGTGTTAATTTCTCCCGACCTTAAACTGGCTAGTTCCATCCAATGCCTCCTTTCAAAAATATCTTTTACCTCCCTTCCCAAATCTTTAAAATCCAAACCCCTCTCGACTGCAACTAAACACTTTCCAAATTTATTTTTCAATGCTTTCTTAGCTGCAGCAGACGCGGTTCTTTCAAAACTAACTGCCAATTCTTCTTCTGTTAAAGGCCTAGTTTCTATAACCGGAATTTGGGTAGGGATATGCGGTTTACGTTTTTTACTAGCTTTTGATGATTCGGCCATTCTACGATAATGACAAAATAACAAAACAACACAAAACAACACAAAACAACACAAATGAGTTACACAAAATTTTGGAATTAAATAAAGACTTGCTTAAAAAACGAAATTAAGAAAATAAGTGACTACAATGTTACCTTACAAAGCTTAAAAAAGTTGAAATTTGGCCGGAAAAGATGGAAATTTCGCCGGAATAAAAGTTGAAGCTACCCTTGAAAAATTCTTCAATTTAAATGCAACTTTGAAGAGAGGAAAGGAAAATGAGAAAAGTATAAGAGGTGGGGTAGTTTAATGGTGATGTTGTGTGATGATTTGAAGAAAAAATTCGAATTGAGGGGAAAAGGGGAGGGGCGGCTGTTTTTAGAAAAATGGAAGAAGAAGAAGAAAGAGGGACCCCGTCCCTTTTTTAGGTTTTTTAGCTTCCGGATCGATCCGGGGTTAGGTCGGATCGATCCGACCACTTTTTTTTTTTTTTTTTTTTTTTTTAATTTTAAAACCTTAATAAAACTTCTACAAAATTTAAATAAAAACTTTTTATAAAAACTTTATAAAACTTTTAAATAATTCCATAAAGATCCTATTTATAAAATTTTCAAAAGTTATATAAAAATTTTATAAATATTATAAAATTCACAAGGGTCCTAATTCCATCACTTCTAAATCTTCCAGAGTTCTGACGTAACGTTCTATCAACCTAACCTTAAGAAATGAGGCGTTCGAATTTTCCCTTTGATCTCCATCGGGATTTTCGGATAACCACCTAATCGTTCCCTTCTTAACAACATTCAAACACTCATCCTGTGATTTGGTTGTGCTTTCCCTACATTTCCCTTCATGCTCACTTTTTCCACAGATTCTGCACCTTCTTAAAAACTTTGCCCTTCTCTTTATCGAACTTCTCGATTTTCCATTACATAGTTCTTTCAGTCTGATCTCTCTCAACAATTGCTTGTTTTTCTCAAAAACTGAAGCTTCTATTTTAAACGCGACATCTTTATCCAAGCCTAATTTCAAAAGTAATATAAAAATTCCTATTCTATCTAAAAAAGGCATCCAGTTCTTTTACGTCTATCCGGTAAAAGACGAAACTACTTTAAACATAAATAAAAACGCAGAAAAGTAGAGTAAAGATAGATAGCACACTGGTATTCGGCCGAGTTTAACTCTCTCGCTTTTCGTTTCTTGATTTCTCTCGCTTTTTCACTTTGTCGGAGGATCGTTAGTAGCATTATTTCTTCTTTCGGTGCGGTTCCTTCTCCTTCCACAAATAACTTTACTCTATGGCCATTGGCTATAAAAGTTGTATTTCCATCGTTAGTTCAATGACTCCGATTTGTAAACTCTCGTTACTTTAAATGGACCGTCCATCTTGATTTAAGCTTTCCTGGAAATAACTTTAAACGTGAATTGTACAAGAGCACTCGATCACCTACATGGAACTCACGACTATAGATTCTCTTATCGTGAAAAGATTTCGTGCGTTCTTGTAGATTCGAGCGTTTTCATAAGAATCGAGACGGAATTCTTCTAGTTCGTCAATTGAAGCAATCTATGATCACCGACAACCTTAGGATCGAAATTCAAAAATTTAATAGCCCGAAGGCTCGGTGTTCTAACTCAACCTGGGAGATGACAAGACTTACCAAAAACTAACTTATAGGGAGAACAACCAATTGGTGTTTTAAAAGTCGTTCTATATGCCCATAATGCATCGTCTAGTTTAATCGCCAGCTTTTTCGATTTGAATCCACTTGTCTTTTCTACAATTCTTTTGATCTCTCTATTAGACACCTCTACCGACCACTTGGTTTGCGGATGATAGGGCGTTCCTAACTTATGCGTTACACCATATTTTTCAATTATCTTGGTAAATGGTTTATTACAAAAGTGTGAACCTCATCACTAATGATAGCCCTTGGAATGCCATAACGTGTAAATATATTCTTTTTAAGAAATCGTATGACAACTCTGGTATCATTAGTGGGAAGAGCTTCAGCTTCTACCCATTTCGAAACATAATCTACCATTACTAGAATAAATCTTTTTCCAAAAGATATAGGAAATGGTCCCATGAAATCTATACCCCAAACATCAAATAACTCACATTCTAAAATAGGTTGCATAGGCATTTCATGTTTTTTAGATACATTTCCCCATTTTTGACAAGATTCACAGGATTTGACATACTTATAAGCATCTCTATATAGCGTAGGCCAATAAAAACCACATTGTAAAACTTTAAAAGCAAGTTTTCCAACCTCCATGATGACCTCCGCCTCACGATCATGACAAAATGATAAAATACTTAAAATTTCATTATCGGGCACACACTTTCGATTATCCCATCCGAACATTTACGGAAAAGGTCCGGTTCCTCCCGGTAATAAAATTTTAAGTCATAAAAGAATTTCTTCTTCACGTTTGCCAAGTCCAATGAGACGGAATATAATCACGAGGTTAAGTAATTAATGATATCTCCAAACCAGGGTGACATTTCCTTAGAAGGAATTCTATTCTTTAATAACTGCATGGTTGAAGGAGTATCTATTCTAAAAAGTTGTTCATCAGGAAATGAATCTTTAATTTCTATTCCCTTTTCTCCATCATTTTCCATTCTACTTAGATGATCGCTACTACATTCTCACTTCCCTTTTTATCTTTAATTTCAATATCAAACTCCGAAGTAAGAGAATCCATCTAAGAAGACGTGGTTTCGCATCTTTCTTACTCGGTAAATACTTCAAAGTCGAATGGTACGTATAAATTATTACCTTAGAACCAACAATATACGATCTAAACTTATCTAAGGCAAAAATTACGCCAACGAGTTCTTTTTACGTAGTTGTATAGTTCGGTTGATTTGCATTTAACGTATGAGATGCATAGTAAATAGCTTTGAGAATTTTGTTATATCTTTGTCCTAAAAGCGCTCCTACAAACTAAATCACGGCATCACACATAATCTCAAACGGTAAATTCCAATCGGTGCTATTAGCACCGGTGCGATAGTTAATCTTGTTTTTAAGGTCCGAAAAGCTTCCTTACATTTACTATCGAAGTTAAAAGGTACTTCCTTTTCAAGCAAATGACTTAGAGGCTTTGCTATCTTTGTAAAATACGCAATAAATCTCCTATAAAATCCTGCATGTCCAAGAAATCCTCTTAGAGTCCTTAGATTAAGCGGTGGTGGTAATTTTTCAATTACTTCAACCTTAGCTTTATCAACTTCAATTCCTATTTCGGAGATTCGATGGCCTAGAACAATTCCTTCGATACCATTAAATGACATTTTTCCCGAGTTTAAAATTAAATTGGTATCCTCGCGACGTTGTAACACTCTTTCTAAGTGCGATAAACATTTACCAAAAGAATCTCCGTAAACACTAAAGTCGTCCATAAAAATTTCCAAGAATTTCTCAACCATATCGGAAAATATAGCCATCATGCATCTTTGAAACGTATTTGGAGCATTACATAAACCAAACGGCATTCTTTTATACGCAAAAGTTCCATAAGGACAAGTGAAAGTAGTCTTTTCCCTATCTCCCGCCGCAATGAAAATCGTAAATAACCGAATAACCATCTAAGAAACAAGTAATATTTATGACCACTTAACCGTTCCAACATTTGAACTATGAATGGAAGTGGATGATGATCTTTCTTAGTATGATCATTCGATTTCCTAAAATCAATGCACATTCGATAACCCGTAATTTCTCTTGTTGGAATCCATTCATTCCTATCATTCTCTTTCACTGTGAAACCTCCTTTCTTTGGTACCACTTGAGTTGGACTTACCCATTCACTATCTGATATGGGAAAATTTATTCCCATCTCTAATAGCTTAATGACCTCTTTCTTAACAATTAGCTGCAAATTTGGGTTGAGGCGGCGTTGCGGTTGAATACAAGGCTTAGCATCCTCCTTCAGAATTATCTTATGAACGCAAATCTCAGGGCTAATACCTCGAATATCAGCAACTGTCCATCCAAAAGCTTTCTTATGCTTTTTCAACATTCTAAGTAATTGATCTTCTTGTTGCTCGGTTAAAGTCGATGAAATAATAATTGGTAATAGATTATCGAGTTTCAAGAAAAGCATATTTCGATTTAAAGGTAACGGTTTCAATTCCGTGTTCTTTGGCGGATCTTCTTATTGACGATTTAAGAGCGGGTCCTTCTAGTTCTAATTCCAAGTACTTATGCCATGGTGGCTTAAAGGTAAAACTTTCGTATCTAAAGAAAGAATTATCTCTTTCATTTCAATGTCTTCCTCATCTTCTTTATAGATAGACAGAGTTAAGCATTCTTCTAATCTGTCTTCAAAAGTTGGTAAGCGATTATCGTAGAGAATGAATATCTTCTATAAAAGAACATGATTCGATGATGCATGATTCATAGCTTTGAAAATATTGAAAGCAACTTCGTCTTCATTGACTCTTAAGATTAATTCTCCTTTCGAACATCGATTAAAGTTCTTCCCGTAGCTAGAAATGGACGACCTAGAATAAGAGGCGTTGAATAACCGTCTTCCATTTCCATAACTACAAAGTCTACTTTGGAAAAAAGAATTTGTCTACTTTAACCAATATGTCCTTTATAATTCCTTTAGGGTACTTAATCGATCTATACGCCATTTGCGAGTCATTTCGATCGTAGTAAGCTTTCCTATGCCTAGCTTTTTATAATCCTCATAAGACATTAGATTTATACTTGCTCTAGATCACATAAGACCTTCTTAAACGAAATCCTCCAATTTCACACGGAATGGTAAAACTACCGGGATCTTTCGGTTTAGGCGGTAACTTATCTTTGCAAAATTGCGGAACATTCTTCATTTAGGCATATATTCTCATATTCCTCTAATTTTTTCTTGTTTGACGAATTTCTTTCGAAATTTTCCATAGGCGAGTATATTAATCGAGCTTCAATAACGGGGATATTAACTTGAATATGACGAAAAGTGTCAAGGAAACGAGCATACTTCTTATCGTTTTTGCCTTTTTGATTTGATCTTTAGGAGGGTAAGGTAAAGATTCTAAATCTATGACCTTTGGCTCCTTTGTCAGTTTCTCTTTTCCTTTTTCCTTAAACCTTCGAGTATTACTCAGTCGCCATGTTTCAGGTTCTTGAATTCTTTCTTTTAAATTGTTCCCTGAATCAATCTCTACTTCAGATTCCTTCTTTTCTTCCTGTTTTTCATCCTTGTTTTCATTATCTTCCATTCTAACATGTTCCTTAAATAAAGTCCTTAAATCTTTATCCATGGGATCTTTCAGAATCTTAGGGATTTTTACCCAATTTTCCCTTTCACTTTCAGGTTCCGAACTTTTATTTCTTTTCAAGAAATTTTCTATAATTTCTTCTTCCTCATCTGTAAATTCAAGTTCATCTTTAGTTTTATCATTCTTACCAACTAAGTCATCTTCTACTTCATTATTCCCAAAGTTTTCAACTCCATTACTTCCACTGAGCTTCCTACTTCTCGTAACTACAACATTTACCTCTCTTGGGTTTCTTTCAGTGTTACTTGGTAATCCTCCTGGGGGTCTGCTGTTATTACGTTCACCTTCCCTACTCAAATGATCTTCCATATTCCTTAATGAGGCTTCTATCGTTCTCATCCCGGTATCATGTCCACTCATAGATGTTTTCATTGAACTCATGTCCTTAGTGATCGTACCAATAGAAGTCACCATCGTTTCTATATTTTTAGCTTGAGTAGATACTACACCCATCATATTTTCCATTAGTTTTTCCCATTTTTCAACTCCTTCTGCAGGCTGAGTTGAACTTTGAGTTATTGGTATACTTTGAGTGGTATGTTGAGGATAGGATCTAGGTAATGATTGTAAATTCTGATTAGACGTGTTTTCTTGATAAACTTGATTATTATTCATGTTCCTATATGGGCTGGATACGGCGGTTGTCCTTGCTTACTAGGGTTTTCAGACCATCGATAAGTAGGGTGATCTCTTCTAATAGCATTAAACGAGTTTGAGTAAGCATTGTTTAAATTTCTATGCTGCTGAAGAAAACTCACCTCCTCTCTTGAGTATCCTGTTGGTTCTTCAATCCCTGATGGCATATTATCTGATTCGAGTATTCGGTTGGTGTACTATTTTACGAACTTTGGTTCTTATTCGTTGTAATCCATCAAATTTCCTACTCAAATTTTCTAAATGTGCTAGAACTTCCGTATTAGACGTACATTCTCCCGCAAAAGCTACTTTTACGGTGCTAGAACCGGTTTCCCACATTCTGTTATTTTTGGAAATCTTTTCTATAGCATCGTAAACTGTTTGAGCTTCACTCATCATTAAAGAACCACCACATGCATGGTCTACATCAGCACGTGAATCTTTTCTTAATTTACGACAGAAGAGTTGAATTTGCATATCTAAGGAATAACCATGGTCGGGACAAGCTCTTAACAATTTTTTAAATCTTTCCCACGCATTCCCAAGCGTTTCTTCAGATCCTTGTCTAAAATTAGCAACCTCGACTTTTAATTCCAAATTCCGTCCAGGAGTGAAGTATTGTTTCAAGAAATTCGTTTGAATCTCCTCCCAACTTGTAAGTGAATGATGTGGAAGAGACATAAACCAATCTCGGGCTCGTCCTTTTAGAGAAAAAGGAAACATAGTCATCCTTGTTAATTCCTTGTGAGCACTTGACTTTTGGTGTATTGCACGAGTTCTTCAAAAAGATAGAGATGATGATGCGGATCTTCATCATCTTCTCCTAGGAATTGGGCTCTTGCGTCAATTAAACCAAAAAGATGAGATTTAATCTCGAAATTATTCGCTCCTTCATTAGGTAAAAGTATGGGATTATTAGTCGATTTCTTCTTATGGTTTGGTCACATATAGGCCTTGGGTTTCTTGGGTTGTTACGATTATTACGGTTCCGATTCGATTATTTCTATTATTATTATTATTTTGATTATTAAGGTTAACGGGGTTTTGTCCATGCCCAGAGCATGTTCCGGCCACTTGTTCGGGTGTTTCATCACCGATTTGACCATTCTCGTATTTCGTTTGAAGATGATTCGTCGGGATTTCCACGACTAGTATGACCACGTTTTCTCTCTACTCTTAACTTCGCCTTTCGTAAGTGTTTATGTCGGGCTTATAAGGAGTGAGTGGGGCCTTACCACTTCTGGTCATCAACTAACGAAAATAGAAAATAACACTAAATTGATAGTAGTAAAAAAATTTTGGTAACTTACCTTTAAGGTAAGTACCAACGAAAATAAAATTAGAAATGAGATAAGAAAAGTGTTGACTTATTCTCGAGAATTTTGAGCTAATATAAGTAGTAACCATAGACACAAAAAAAAAAGAAATTAGCGTCGTTCCCCGGCAACGGCGCCGAGAAAAACGACGTGGCCTTTTCTAGTGCTAATACCAGTCCTTAACCGACGGTGTATCGGGTCAAGCTTGTAGTGCTAGTATGGTGAGTCGAGTATCGTATCCTCGGGGAACTTTGTAATTCTTCTAAGTGTGGTTAAACACCAAAGAGCTTTTATTAACTCGATCTAAACCGCAATTTTATAACACGGATCACTACTATTTTACTTAACATAAAATAAATGCGTAAATTAAAATTTATTCTAATATAATATATATAGATATATAAATATATATAGATGTGCATAAGTTGCAAAGTATATATATAGATATAAATATATAGATGCCAAATATATTATTAGAGAACTAGCCAAAGTTTATATAATTGATTTATACGATCTTTTCAGTGAATGGAATGTGCTCGATCTTTAGGTTCAATTGAGTAAATGAAACGGTGTACTCCTAAGGTTAACAATTCGTCCTCACATTAGTGTGTGAAATTGTCATATGTCCATTGTCATCGGTCCAAAGTCCACAAGCTGTTACGGTTTTTTACGAACAGGTCCCGAGTACGATTCTACCTTTGAATAAAAAGGAGTCATTCCGTTCGTCAAACGGTCAATTTTATTTAAAGGCTCCGGTTGTCAAGGCCGGGCGATTCAACTTTCCGGTTTAAGTTTCAATTAAAGCGATGAATTTAACATTATTACGATCTTGAGTACAAATTTTAATAAGATTCATCTTTTTAGGACAAATCGCCCCCGGGTAGAAAGCGGGTTCCGTTGTCACGTTTTCACTCGGCCAATTTTACCCTCCGGTTTTTCTATTAACGAGTTCATAACTTAATTACGAGGTGTCAATTCATAATTAGATTATGAATTCTTTCAAGTCAAACTTTATCAATAGGAAAAGATTCAATTAACTCAATTTTATTCAATTTTACTTAGACAGCATTCCTTTACCGAAAAGATCGAAATAAAACGATTACATAACTTTGGCTAGTTATTAGATTTAGCTTACTAACATTATACGAAAAGATAAAAAGACAAAACAAACATAAATACTTTAGGAATTTTACCCGATTACAACGATTGAATCGAAAGTTTGTATTCTTCCGGATGCTACAACAACTTCAACAACATTGATCTTCCGATAATTTCTCGAGCATTATAACGATACTACTTTATTTATGGCATAAGGCCTATATATATACATACTACTACTACTAAAAAGAGGTGAAGAAAATATATTTGGTACCCCCTTTATGTGCACGCAAAAGTCGCTCTATTTATAGGCATATTTTCCCAAGCCGGATCGATCCGAGAAAGGGCCGGATCGATCCGGGAATAAAAATCTTATTCCAGGATTATTCTCGCGGGGCCACATGCCTGGGTAATCATGATGTTTCCTCGGATCGATCCGAAGTAAATCCGGATCGATCCGGATAGATTTTTTCCAATCTTAATCCGAAACTTGATAAAATCATAACTTGAGCTCTGGATCTCCAAATGACATAATTCAAGATGCGTTGGAAAGCTCTTGAGGAGATCTATAACTTCCATGAAGACTTCTTTTTCAGAAAATGCCTTTTTGCTGGGCCATTTGTTCGTCGAAAATATAACTTGATACGGCGTCACGAACCATTGATCCACTTGAACTTTAAGTCTCGTGGCACTTCCTTTATTCCTTCAAAAGATATGATTTTACTCCAAAAAATGTCATCACTCGGGGTCTTGGTTTACCTAAGGTCCGTAAAATACCAAAAATACCCACGTGAATCGACACGACACTCCGGTTATTAACCCGGTACAAAATTTATAACTTTTTATCATTTTTACTAGATTTTTATAGTATTTAGATTTATTCATAGCTATTAATATTTTATAAGATTATCTGTTATAATTACTTATATTTTATATAAAAATAGTCGATAACGTATATAAAACATCGTAATTTTTATCATATAAATGTTATACATCACCCGTCCAGAGGGGTGGACGCCAGTCCAAAGTGCAAAACTTATTTGAGTCGGGCCGAGCTGGGATTGGACGCACGTCCTATGCAAAATTGGGCAAAATCAGACGCCAGTTCACTGAAAATCTGAACATCCTGAATCAAAATTCTTCCAGTGGACGCCAGTCCGAAATTCCGGACGCCCGTCCGAGACGGAACATCAAACGCTCGTTCAAACTTGCCGGACGCTAGTTCATGCCTCGGACGCCGATCCGCACCTTCAAATTCAACTTTTCATTTTTATCTCTTTATTCTTTAACTCCCACTCTTCAAAACACGATTAAACACTTTAAATCATCTTTTTCCAGCCGCATTTAACACCTGCAAGTCATTAGAAAACATACCAAAGTGTAACACAACTCAAACCAACATAAAATCATCATTTTAAGCACGTAATTGGCACGTTTTACACTTTTTGTAACCTTAAGACCATTTCTTCCATTTGTGCATTTAATACGTAACTTTCTATAAAAATTACTAAAACACGGGGATTATTGTTATGAAATATTGCCATATAAATCATAAAATTCACCGAGAACAACTCCCCCACACTTAGCTTTTTGTTCGTCCCGAACAAAACAATCAAAACAAGCTCACTTTAATGCAATCCACATAGATCCCTAACTCACGTAACAAAAGATACAACAACTATAGCAAGTAATACCAACATAGAGATAGATTCGGTGTGTGTGTGACAAGCCCTTTTCAATCTCCACAATCCTCTCAAACAAGTATCTTCTCGAATAATTTTAATGACTATCCTAGGTATAGACAGCAGTAGTTCCACACAAAGTCTTCCCGCACACTCAGTAGGATAATCCCTACCGCATATCATGCGGTTTATACTGGGTATAAGTTCAACGATAACAAAGTCTTAAATTTTTTTCTTCACTTTCTTTTGTAACACATCAGAATGAGCTCTCACCCGTCATAGTAGAATGAGGATGTTTCGGGATAACACCCTACCTTACTCAAATCATAGGGTAGCTTTTCCTGTCATAGTAGAAATGTCTAGTTGATTTGAATCAGTGCCTACCTTACTCGCCGTATCAACTCTACTCCCTTACTTAGACAGCTAGACATTTCAACCTATCAATTACACAGACATTGATGAACTCTAGTTCATCAAAGCACAAGCCCTTTCATGCCCTTCCGACGGATCCGAACTTCAACTCCCTTTAAGAGTACATTCGGTGTTTAACTGAACGAATCGGAAGTTCAATCGAAACTTGTTTATGTTTAATTAATGTTATTAGATCAAGACACGTCATTTAGAACTCACATCGTAGCTTAAAATATAAGAAATAATCATTCAAACAGTGTTGGGGGGCGCCAACACCTTTAGCGTGCACCAAAATGCACCAGAGGGTGCTCTAAACTCTCTGTTTCAGGTTCGGGGTACACCAAAGCTTTCGGCGTGCGCCAAAACTGCTCCAGAAAGTCACTGAACTCTCTAGTTCAGGTTTGGGGCGCGCCAAAGTGTTTGGGGCGCGCCAAAATGGCCAAAATCTGCTCTAATGTGATTTTCTGAACTCTATCGATTTCTACTCGAATCCAAACATGTTCTAAACGATTTTCCTCATAAAAACATACCATTTATGATCCAAAACAACTCTTAATCGTAACCATCATATAAGCATAATATTTGATACAAAAACGCACCAAAACACAACCTAATCACTCTAAACCATAATCGAATTGTAGGAAGAGCTTCTTACCTTTAACCAAGCTAAAAACCAGTCCAAAACTCAGAAAAACAGCAGCAAACGATCCTTCCTCTCACAGAAAACCTATGTGATTAATCCATCATTCGCATTAGAATCGATCACAAATTTCCATCAACACAAAACTACAAAAGACAGGAGTTTTGATCCTCAAAACTCATCCAAAACAGCAGGTAGGTCGAAATCACATACCTCAACAAAGCTCTGAACTTTGAGTATTGAAACGACGCTCTCTTCACAACGATTCCAACGCTCTACTCGAATCTGAAAACGATTGAGAAAAGACCGAGTAATTGAAGAAAGTCTCTAAGCCCTTTCTCCTTGTTCTTATGCGCTCAAAGCTTTCCTCCTTACGTAAAAGGCTAAAATTCTGAATTGTAATTAGGTTATGGAAAAAATCTGAATATATTTTCCTTAGGGTGGTAGGTTGTTGCATTGGCGTCTACACATCACTATTGAAGATTGCACCCACAAACACATTGAGAGATGATTGGTTGGTAGGTTGGTTATGCTCATTCCCAATGAGTCGATTAGAAGGGGAAACTAATCAATTAGATTAAGGTTTGACTATGCCCTCTTCTTTTTTATCTTTAGTTATATTACATTTTAATGTTAATTATCATTGTTCCATTCTTGGTTGACCTAAACTAAGTATGGAAATGACTTTGGTATTCGATTGATTCTTCGTGGGATCGACTTTGCTTGCTACTATATTGCATCCGACTCGGTACTCTGCCGGTTTAAGTTGGACATAACTATTTTGGCCATCATATACCACCAAAAGTAGCTACGTATGCTGAAAAACAACTTGCCTATTCTGCATCGAAGTATGCCGTAAGACTGGTATTGGATGAAGCCTTAAGAGAAATACCAAGATCAATGGTGCCTTTGACATACCTGGGAAGTCTGTGTACCAATTTGAGATGACATGAGTAGCTTGTTGCATAAACTGAGAGATATAGTTGACACTGAAAGAGATATCAGGCCTGGTGAATATAAGGTATTGGAGTTCCCCAACAAGGCTTTTACAGTTAGTGGGATCTTGCAGAACTGAAGAGGTTGAGTCTTACGTATGCTTTCAGGTACTTAGGTATCATCATTAATCAAATGTGCCCATCAAAGGTGATACGACTAGAATCAATATAAAATAACATTGACACGCTCATTATCTATAATCGTTCGTTAAGTACATATTCCCCATCAATAAGGGAATTGTGGTTGTTAAGTTACATTCATCATCTATATATAACCGTTCGTTAATTACATATTCTTCATGAATAAAGGAAGTGTAGTTGTCGGGCGTTAACAATCTATCTAGCACAAGAAGGATAAATAAAATACGTCTTAGAAGAAACTGAATAGTTAGTAGGCACCATCAAACAATTCATGCCATATCATAACAAGAAAAAAGAGCATATAACTTTTAATATTTTGATTTCAAATCATAAAATCAACTTCAAAACGGTAAAATCCCACAACTGATTGTCTAAAAATCGATTACATACTTTATTTTTACAAGGTATCGCCAGACAATTGTCTGAGACTAATCCTTTGAGACCATCAGGTATCAAAGGTGGAGTTCTCTCCCAACAAGGTTTGCTGAATCCACAAGAGCTCGAACTTGAGACCTCTTACTTAAGCGACCGGAGCCTCTTCCACCGTTAAAATCAATTATATACTTGTCTCGGATTTTATCTAATGAAAAACAAACAAGAAATAAAATAATCCGGTTTACCCCAAGTGCAGGGATCGTAGTATAGTAGTTACAACCGGAGTCGAATCACAGGGAATCGAGGTTGGTCTAGTTCTTAATTTCTCTGTAGAGTTGTCACGAGAAATAAAACAAAACAACTAAAAAAACGAAAACAATAAAGCGGATGAGAGGATCTAGAATCCAAAGCCGGGAAAGATAGTTACGAGCCAAACTAATGAAAATAACTCTATTCTAAAAAGATAATAAAATTACTAAGATGATAACAAATAAATTGAAAACGAACAAGCAATGATCCACCGATCTCACAACCCCCAACTTCCTCTCTAGATTGTTTAGTGAAGATTTAATGAAGATTGTGGTTCACCTATCAAAAGTATGAATTTCTAATCTCTTAGATAATTCGCCTATTAATCTCTCATCTCTCGATCTTAAAGATTAACGCTTCCATAACCAAGGTGTAAGATTTCTCAATCTAGCAACCTAGAAATTAACCTAACAACTCTCGTTATTTTTAGGTTAAAAATCTAATCTTTACTACGGTGATATAAGTCTAACAACGATTCTCATCAAACGTTAAACATCAAACATGCAACAATCCATCGATATAATTGCATAAAAACAAATTAAACATAATAAAGAAACAAACTTTATTTAAAACTCACAAAACAATCCCAAAGAAGAATCAAGATGTTGCAGAGATGGCTTCACAAAGCTCGTTCAAATCGCCTAGCCTCTACTCATCGTTGGTATGCAGAAAATAAAAGAAAAGTAGATAAAACTATGTTTATGGTAGCAAGAGGAAACAACAAAGTTGCCCCCAAGGGGCCTGGGGCGGCCAGGGATGGAATTGTATTTTTTAGGGTTCAGAAAACGCGACTATAAATAGGTTTTTAAGTCGGTTTAGCTGAGGCGGCGGACTGGACGCCCGTTTAGAATGGTGAACGCCCGTCCAGGGTGTATAAAATCTTCGAGTCGGGCCGAGTCATATCAGACGCCCGTCCTATGCATTTCTGAACGCTCGTCCACCGAAATCCATCAAGACTCTGAATCAGGTGGCTCCTCTGGACGCTCGTCCATCCCTTCAAACGCCCGTCCATCTGGACGGGACTTCAAACGCTCGTCCATCTCCATTCCAAGTTTGACTTGCATCTTCTTCCTTCCGTTTAGATCTCCTTTTATGACATGTTCGCGTACCTACAAAACCATAAAAACACGCAAAGTGTAAAACCATAGATAACTACCAATAAAATCACGAAATTAGCTCAACTTTGCATTTAAATCATTTCCATACGCATTCTTTCAATAAATCATTTAAACACTTAATTTTCTATAAAAAGTAATAAAATACAAAGGAAATTGCTACGAAATAAAGTCGTATAAACCGTAAAAATCACCGTTAACAATACTTTAGAATGGACTTTTAAAAGATCGTTTGTAATAAAGACATCCAATATCAAAAACCACTGATATTAATCTAATAAAATGAAAATTAGAGCGAATAGTAATATTCAATTTTCCAGATATTTCACATATGAAAGACTTGTAGTTAATTTAGTCATACATAATATCTTTCATTATTACTTTTATTGTACCAAGTGGACCTTGTTTTTTTCTAGCTTCCTTGATAATAGCTAGTTCACTCTCTGTAAATAGTAGTCGAAACTTTCAAACAATAGACCATTCTCTTTTCAGCTCCAATATGAGCCCCGTTACTTCCTCTTTGGGCAAAATCACGGTCACAATTCTGCCATAACTGCCTTGTATGGAAGCATCGTATGGACCCGGAAGCACGAAAACAGCCCCATTGTCTCCCACACCGTCGATCCAGTAGGACACCTTCATTGGTTTTTTTCCCCATAATCTCACAACCATAGAAATCGGCATCTTCATAATTCACAAATGTCAAATTTGCTCCATAAGCACACAAGTCAGCTAATCCCTCTTCTCTTTCCATTGCATCTTCGATCTTTTTTCCTTCATCTGTCGTGTGATTCTTGATCATGGATGCTAGCTTAGAGGGACTTGCTTGATCATAAATAGTAAAATCTGCTTTCATAAAACTAATCAATTGATAGTTTCCCACAATCCCATTTGCATTGTCCACTGAACCTTTTTGGATGACAGTCACTACTTTTGGTTCATCTTCTTGCCTAACTTTGGCTATGTATTGCCAAAGGACAGCACAAAGGGACTCAAAAGGAGAAAATGTATCAACATTTTTGTCACTTACTTTTGATTGCATTTGGGACAAGTTGACAGGAGTGACATGAAATGAAAATGCCTCCATCTTAGAATCATTCACAATCATCCAATTGTCACCAACCGGGCTGACCCGTTTCACAGATACTAGATCATCCTCAACGTTTCTTGGGCTCGATATCTGCTGGTCTTTGGCAAGCGATTGCGGCATGTTGATAGGTATGGAAAGCTTGTGTCCTGACATTACCTTGCCCAAAAAATGATAGTATTCTGAAGCTGAGAATGCATCACCAAGAACATGGGCCATGCTTAAGCCCATTGACACTCCTCCACATTTGAATCTTGTGAACTGCACAAACAAGTCCAAAATTATGTTTGCTGATTCTGGTATACATAGATGGGTACATTATACAAGCGAGAAACCCGTGTATATATTTACCCCAATTATGCATTGTTAAGGTGCTTTATTTAAAAATAAAAACAAATGAAGGACTTTGTTTGAATTTGAATAGCCAAATACTCGGTTTAATAATTCATCATTAATGAGTAAGATAACTAAAATGTGATGATGAAATAACAAAGCAAATTTTACGTAGTAGTACGTTCATTCATCATGTTTATAATTCCTAAAATCTTGCTTTTTGAAGTATGATTAGTAGTTATTATTTCTTTTTATTTACTATCAACAATCATGTCTGCTTCGATAATGAATGCGTTGTTCAATGAAAAACTGACCGGACCTAGTTACATTAAGCCTCAAGTTGTAAAGAGATAGAAGAAAGTTGATCAGGAACCTTGCACCAAAAGTTCCAAAGAGAAAGTGTTTTCACTTCCATGAATAGGGACATCAGGGGCGGCTCCAGGAATTTAGTGATACGGATCGGAAATTTGTCATATTTTATAATTACTAAACGTAACGTTACATATTATAGTTCAATACGGGTCAATAGGGATCAATATGTAAAAATAAGGGGGTCGGTACACATAAAATGTGTATATAAAAAAAATTTCCGCTGTAATATTTTTTTTAGCGGGTTGGGTGACCCATATCCTTATACATGGAGCCGCCCCTGGGGACATTGGAAACGCAGATGTCCGGTCTACCTTGATGTGGAGAGGCAAATGAACTGGCCGAATAATACAGGCAAAGGCAAGGAGAGGACATGTAAATATAATTTACTTGTTCTTGAGTCCAATATAGCAGCAGCAAAATGTTTATCTACATTGGTACTCGACTCTGGTGCTACTAAGCATGTTCACACATCATTGCAGATGCTTAGCTGTTATGAAAAGCTTAAGGATGGACCGATGGAGGATCAAGGATGAGAGTCGGCAATGGGAGCTTAGTCTCACCTAAAGCAGTGCGAGAGGACAATATCAATTTTGGGGATAGCTTTTTGGATCCTAAGCCAATTTCTATTTATTGTAAACTTTTGTAGAAACATTATTTTTATTTCCTATTTTAGCAAGGGCTCTTATGCACACTTATTTGCTATGGATCATGTTAGAATTAGGACCCTCAAAGATCAAAACGGATTGCAATAATCAAGATGCAAACGAGAAAGCATAAATCACTCAAGAACAATAACACAGGATTTAACGTGGTTTCCGGCATATACCGACTACTCCACGGGCGGAAAGAGGAGAATATATTATCACTGGAGATTTTACAGACTCTGCAATTGCTTAAGGCAATTGCTCCTACTTCTATTGCTTGACTGCAAATGTTCTAGGTTACAACAGACGTGCATTTATAGCCACAAAAAACTAGACCTAGCTGCCATAAAGACATACTAGCAGAATGACTAAAATACCCAGATGTGGATCCATCAGAATGTAACCATGCTGACATTTGCCCAAACTGAGATTTGCCTAAAATTGACTTTCTCAAAGCCGACTTCTGCTAAAGCTCACTTTCCCAAAGCTAACTTCTGGTAAAGCTGACTTCTGGCAAAGCTCACTTCTGCTCAAAGTTCACTTCCGCTCAAAGCTCACTTTACTCAGCTTAGTACTAAACTCAGTTTAGTACTCAGCTAAATAAGAGGTCAAGTCACATTTCCTAACAAATCTCCACCTTGACTTGAACTCTCGTTCAAACAGATGTATAACCAGATGTACTGTACCAGATGCATTCGTCAATGCCGGGATGTACAAGTACCGGACTTCTCTTTAGAATCCACTCGGTTGATCGCCCCCGAGTATCCGAGTATCCAGTTTACAAGCTTTGAATATTCGGCAAGTCCGACACAACCGAAACTTTACAAGCTTTGAATATTCGGCAAGTCCAGACACAACCCTCTTCTCATTTCTCGAAACTTGCTCGCATCGATATGTTTGGTTCTTTGTGAACATATTAAGACAAATTGATTATCCTTAAATTCTTGATGTAGCCCCAAATCACTGACTAGTGCCTTCAACCAGATACCCTCTTTGGCTGCTTCAGTAGGAGCCATAAACTTGACTTCAGTAGTTGATAAAGCCACTGTTGCCTGAAAATTTGCTTTCCAGCTGACAACTGAATTCCCAAATGTGAAAACATAACCAGACATAGATTTTCTACTGTCCACATCACCTGTATAATCAGCATCACAGTATCCTGTGACCAGTTCTTGAGTATCACCTCCATAAATGAAACCAGCATCAGCTGTACCTCTAAGGTACCTGAACATTCTTTTCACAACTATCCAGTGTTCCTTTCCAAGTTGAGCCATAAACCTGCTGACAACACTGACTGCCTGAGCCAGATCAAGTCTAGTTCACACCATGGCATACATCAGACTGCCAACTGCACTAGCATAGGGAACTTTTGACATGTACTTCTTCTCTTCTGCTGACTGTGAAGCCAAAACTGACAAATGAACATTTGATGCCATGGGAGTATCTATTGGCTTAGCAGCTAACATGCCAAACTTTGACAAAATCTTATGTATATAGCCCTGCTGAGATAAAAACAGTTTTTTCTGACTTCTATCTCTCCAAATCTCCATCCTCAAAATTTTCTTGGCTGCACCCAAATCCTTCATTTCAAACTCAGGACTGAGATGTTCTTTCAGATACTGAACATCAGACTTCTTTCTTGCAGCTATCAGCATGTCATTCATATATAACACAAGATAGATGTATGATCCATCTTCCAACTGACTGTTGTAAACATAAAAGTTTGTTAAAACACAGATGAGAAGCTTGCCGTTTAAGAAAGATAAAACAAAAGCAATGCAAACGTAAAGAATGGCGGAATTGATAAAACACAGAAACAAAGAGAACGCAGTGATTTAACGTGGTTTCCGGCATTGTACCGACTACTCCACGGACAGAAAAAGAGATATATTATTATGCACAAAGTTACAAGGTATTTCTCACAAAGTGAAAGACACACTCTTGAAAGACACACTCTTGCATTGATTACAACATTGGTATTTATAAGCATAAATCCCAAACCCTAACCGCCAAAGATCTTTGTCAGAATGACTAAAATACCCCATATGTGGACCCCAGCTCCAACTATTATCCATCAGAATGTAACCATGCTGACATTTGCCTAAACTGAGATTTGCCCAAAACTGACTTTCCCAAACTGACATCTGGCAAAACTGACTTCTGCCCAAAGCTCACTTCTGCTCAAAGCTGACTTTTGCTCAGTTGACTTTACTCAGCTGACTTTGCTCAGCTTAGTACTAAACTCAGTTTAGTACTGATGAGAGATAAATTTATGATCATTATTACGACATTTTACCCCAATATTGATACCATTTTGAGCATTATTGTATCAAATCAAGTCAAAATTACTAAGTTTTATTCAAATGTATAAGTAGTAGTTATTATATAAATTATCGTATTTTTATAAGTTTTTTATTAGTTTTTGTACCGGTTTAGTAACCGGAGTGTCGTGTCGGATTTACGTTTGGTATTTTGGTGGTTCATTGCAGGATTATATATTGACCAAGATTCCACGTAACGACATGTTTTGAAGCCTAAAATATGGATTTTGAAGGAAAGAAGAAAATGCCACAAGCTTACGAGTTCAACGGATCAAATTATTTTTCCTACGCGCTTCTACCGTAACCTGTTTTCGATGGAAATTTGACCCGAATTAGAGGCATTTTCTGGAGAATAGTTCTTGACTAAAGTTGTAGATATTTAAATGAGCTTTCCAACGCATTTTGAATCACGTCAATCGGAGGTCTACAACTCAAGTTATGAATTTTTTACCGAACAGTTGATATCTCGGGTCGAACCGGATATTTTTGGCTCAACTTGTTGCATGTTACTCCATGTGCTAACTAATGATGATGATGATGATGAGTCATAACAAACTCATCAATACCTCCCACATTCTTGTAACAAACTTGGCATATGCTTAGCATATTCCTTGACATATACTTAGCATATTCTCCAAAAATATCTCCCTCAAATATCACCTCCTCATTACAACCTCCCTCAACTCCCCCTATAAATACCTCCCCATATCCATAAAAAATCCTTGCCCCATCTTGGCCACTCTTGGCCAAGATCTCTCTTCTCCACCTCCTCCCCATTTCTTCCATTTCCCCTCTTCTTCCATCTCCTTTTTTCTCTTTTTCTTGTTTTCATTTTGGGCCCATATATATATATATATATATATATATATATGTCGATGTATGTATATATATATGCATATGTGTATAAATAAATAGAGTAGTATCGTTGTAATGTTTGGATTTATTATCGAGGATTGTTGTCTCGGAAGCCGTTGTTACTTTCACGAGGATTAGGCTCTAATTCAGCAGTTGTAATCGGTAATTTTCTAATGTTATTATGTTTATTATTTCTATCTATTTATATACATATATATATTAGTAGTAGTAATATCTAACCAAGATATGAATCTGAATTAGTTAATCTTTTGGTAAAATGAATGATCGACTCTGGTAATCATGATTAAAACTAATTATAATGAATCTTTTTCTATTTTGCAACGTATTGATAATATTCGGATTGACGTAATTAATCAAGATGAATCGCAACATATAACCGACGATGAAACTGACCAGAGAAGTTAGGATATGAGATAAAAAATAGAAAAACCGGAGGGTAAAATTGGCCGAGTGAAAACGTGACAACGGAACCGGATTTCCTACCCGGGGGCAGATTTGTCCTGGAAAGATGAATCTTATTGAAATTTGTACTCGAGATCTTAATAATGTTAAAATCACAGTTTAATTGAAACTACACCGTTTGTGTTAAATCGATCCGCTTGACAACCGGAGCCTCTTGAATAACATCGGCCGTCGACGAACGGAATAACCTCTTTTATCCGGGGTAGATTTGTACTCGGTACTGTTCGGACTAACTAAGATTAGCATGGGGCGTTGTGGACCTTGGATCGATGACATTTGACATATGACAATTTCATACGCTCGTGTGAGGAGGAGTTGTCTAGCTTAGGAGTACACCGGTTCATACATAATTGACCTCCTTGCATCAAGGAAAAGATCTGTCTCATTCAATTTCACTACAAAAAGATATTGATTCAGTAAAGTATTCTTGGCTAGATCCAAAAATATATATATTATCTATTTTTATATTTATATATTTATTTCTCGCTTTACTAACAATCTAACTACTAACATAATCTAACCCGGAAAAAGTAAAAACTGCGACTTAGATCGAGTTAATAATAGCTTCTTGGTATTTAACCCCACTTAAAAGAATTACC
The DNA here is from genome assembly GCA_036785695.1 of Gentiana straminea. NCBI lineage: Eukaryota > Viridiplantae > Streptophyta > Magnoliopsida > Gentianales > Gentianaceae > Gentiana > Gentiana straminea. The sequence goes on from JAVUPR010000266.1 coordinate 7,531,205, forward strand.
ATGTTTTCCACGAGGAATACGACACGACTCACCGGACTAGAGCTACAATTTGACCCGGTACACGCCGGTTAGGATCTGTATAGCCTAGGTAATGTCCGTCGGCTTTACGGCGCCGTTTCCAAGGTTAGGTTTAGGTCGTCGGTATTTTGGCGCCGTTGCCGGGGAAAACGTCGCTAATTTCTTTCTTTGTGTCTAGGGTTACTACTTGTATTAGCTCAAAATTCTCGAGGATAAGTCAACACTCTTCTTATCACATTTCTTTTTTATTTTCCGTTGGTATCTACCTTCTTTTAGTTACCAATTTTCTTCTTCTACCAATTTCGAGTTATTTTCTATTTTCGATAGTAGAAAGTAAACGCGGTTCGTTTATTTTTGTTGGTACCTACCTATTGGTAAGATACCAATTTAAAAAAAAAATAAATAAATACACTCGGTAAATACCGAGTGGACTCGGTAATTACCGAGAGAAAAAAAAATGTGGTTTTTTTATCGATTTCGTGTTATTTTCTATTCGATATTTTCTATTCCACAAGAATTGTCAAATCGAGTTATGAAAACGGCCGAAATCAGTAATGAAACACCATCTGATTCAGGTTTTATCTATTTCAAGTTATTTTTCTATTTTTCGATAGTTGATGACCGAAGTGGTAAGGCCCCACTCACTCCTTATAGGCCCGATTTAAACACTTACGAAAGGCGAGTTAAGAGTAGAGAGTAAACGCGGTCATATCGATCGGGGAAATCGACCAAGTATCATTTTCAAATCGAAATACGAGAATGACCGAAACTAGTGATGAAACACCGAACGAGGGCTTGATCATGCCCAAGGGAATATTAATAAATAAAATAAAAATAGAAATAATCGAATTGGAAGCGAGGTTGGAAGGAACCAAGTTTGAAAGGGCCAATTCAAACCGAACCTTATCCAAACTCAACCCAAATTCATCTCGGTTCAACCGGATAAGGCAACACCATATCCAATGCATATTTTGAAGAAAAAGGTACGAATGATGAAACACGAGTCATTCGAGGAAGCTTTACCATATTCATCTAATGACAAGGGTAAGGGAGGTATACATTCTATCCCTATTACAAAGATGAAGTTGGATAAAAAGTATGTATGTTTTCTTGACGATTTTAGTAAGGGAGAAGTTTGGGAGTTAATCATGAGAGCGTTGTCTTCAACACTTACAATTCATTGAAATATCCATGCATTACACTAGAATCTTGTTCTTGTGTGTACACTTTGTGTTTTTTTTTTTTTGTGGATTGTACTAACACGCAGGTAATTGAAGAAGATGACTTCAGCAATAATGTAAAAGCTCACAAACCGAAGGCTCGAAAATCAAAGGAAAAGGTCAAGAATCGTTTGGATTGGTGGGAATTGTCTAACCTCTGTTGGAAACCGGTATTGAAGAAGGATGCGGTGCGTGAGGATGACCCACCACCAGTGCCTTAAAAACCGAAGCACGGTAAAGTCTGGCTATAGACTATAAATGTAGTCAATGACGGGTACTATCCTTCCTTTTTACTCCTTAAGCATTTATTTTTAGCGGATTATGTGCTTAATTGTTACGTGCTTTTGTGAGTAATTGTTAGAAGTATCCCGTTTTGTTTAGTATATTATATTAGTTAATCCTTATCATTTTGGTCGAGCAAACGACGTTAACTAAAAGCGCTACCGGGAGGCAGCCCGTAAAAATGTTAAATATAATAATTACTCATACTTTGGATGATACTTTGCGAATACTTCGGATTGATTTTCATTTTGTTTCACCAAGTCTCAGGATGAATGTTTGAATGTCATTAAAAAAGGGAATGATTAGGTGGTTATCCGAAAATCCCGATGGAGAAAAAAGAGAAAATTCAAATGCATCATTTCTTAGACTTAGGTTGTTAGAACGATTTGAAATAACCCTTGAGGATCTGGGTATAAAAGACTCAGAGTTAATACTTTGCCATACGTTACATTTCATGATCTAGTCTCGTTTTAAATTTCAAATAACGTGTGACATGTATTAGTTCAACTATCGTGGAATACTTTGTGTGTTTTAAATCAATAAAAGTTTATGTGGTGTGTTTATCTACCCTTTTGCATTACACTTTGTCACACTCCAAATACTTTTATTTTATTTGCACACACAACGGTCATAACTTTGACCCACCCACCCACCCTTTTTATCATCCGAGTATTTGTTTTGACTTGTTTTAGTGCACCATTGCTTTCCCAACAACTTATTTACACTCACTTTACATTGAGGACAATGTAAGTTCGTAAGTGGGGAGTGGAGTCGTTGGTCTAGCAATGGAATTAATGTTTATTTTGTATCAATAAATCCCTTAGTTTTTGATTTTTTTTCGAGCATTATTTAGTTGGTTAAAATAAATTGTATAAGCTATATATTTCATGGATTTGAAGATGTAATGATCAATTTGGATGTGTATAACCAACGTGAACCGTAAGTGCATTGTAATTCCAAATATATTTGTGTAACAAGAATTTTTTCACGTAAAGCCTTTGATATTGAAGCGAAAATTTTAAACTGTATCCATTCAGTATTCTAGTGATTTATCCTATAATAGCAGTAACTTAGTACTTAACTTTTGAACGTGTACTGTGAATATCTGAAGGTTTGAATGTGATAGAAAGGATATAAGTTAAGTTTATGAAAAGAAAAAAAAAGAAAAAAAGAAAGAGATGAACTATATATATGTCGGTTGTAGCTACCAATGATTTGAGTGCAGTAGGGCGTTATCACGAAACGTCCTATATCATTATGAGGTTTAAAAGCTCCCGACTGCCTGATGATAGAAGTCCAGCTAGGGTGTTATCACGAAACGTCCTATTGCTGGGAATGAAGGCATATGCTACACATGTGAAATTAAGTTCATCAAAAGAAAAAAAAAAAAAATTTTTAAGCGTGGTTGAAAACTTAGCTATCTTCTGACTATCTCCAGTATAAACTGAATGATATGCTTTAGGGATTATCCTAATAAGTACTCGGAAGAACTTTGTGTGGGCTCATATCTTGCTTATACCTAGGAGAGTCATTGGTACATCTGAATGGATATTTGTGTGTTTTGCTTGATTTATTCAAGAGAGGATAGTGGAAATTGAAAAGGCTTGTCACACACACACACTCTGTTATACACTTATATTGAGGTTAAAGCATGGTTGTAATTCTAATGGTTGTATTATCTAGTTGTTCCTTATACCTTATATCTTCATGAATTTATCTCTTATTCATTTTGTTTTATCGCTTGTTTTGCTCGAGGACGACCAAAAGCTAAGTAGGGGGTTGTGATGAGAGATAAATTTATGATCATTATTACGACATTTTACCCCAATATTGATACCATTTTGAGCATTATTGTATCAAATCAAGTCAAAATTACTAAGTTTTATTCAAATGTATAAGTAGTAGTTATTATATAAATTATCATATTTTTATAAGTTTTTTATTAGTTTTTGTACCGGTTTAGTAACCGGAGTGTCGTGTCGGATTTACGTTTGGTATTTTGGTGGTTCATTGCAGGATTATATATTGACCAAGATTCCACGTAACGACATGTTTTGAAGCCTAAAAGATGGATTTTGAGGGAAAGAAGAAAATGCCACAAGCTTACGAGTTCAACGGATCAAATTATTTTTCCTACGCGCTTTTACCGTAACCTGTTTTCGATGGAAATTTGACCCGAATTAGAGGCATTTTCTGGAGAATAGTTCTTGACTAAAGTTGTAGATATTTAAATGAGCTTTCCAACGCATTTTGAATCACGTCAATCGGAGGTCTACAACTCAAGTTATGAATTTTTTACCGAACGAGTTGATATCTCGGGTCGAACCGGATATTTTTGGCTCAACTTGTTGCATGTTACTCCATGTGCTAACTAATGATGATGATGATGAGTCATAACAAACTCATCAATACCTCCCACATCTTGTAACAAACTTGGCATATGCTTAGCATATTCCTTGACATATACTTAGCATATTCTCCAAAAATATCTCCCTCAAATATCACCTCCCTCATTACAACCTCCCTCAACTCCCCCTATAAATACCTCCCCATATCCATAAAAAATCCTTGCCCCATCTTGGCCACTCTTGGCCAAGATCTCTCTTCTCCACCTCCTCCCCATTTCTTCCATTTCCCCTCTTCTTCCATCTCCTTTCTTCTCTTTTTCTTGTTTTCATTTTGGGCCCATATATATATATATATATATATATATATATATATATATATATATATATATATATATATATATATATATATATATATATATATATATATGCATATGTGTGTATATATATATATGCATATGTGTATAAATAAATAGAGTAGTATCGTTGTAATGCTTGGATTTATTATCGAGGATTGTTGTCTCGGAAGCCGTTGTTACTTTCACGAGGATTAGGCTCCAATTCGGCGGTTGTAATCGGTAATTTTCTAATGTTATTATGTTTATTATTTCTATCTATTTATATACATATATATATTAGTAGTAGTAATATCTAGCCAAGATATGAATCGAATTAGTTAATCTTTTGGTAAAATGAATGATCGACTCGGTAATCATGATTAAAACTAATTATAATGAATCTTTTTCTATTTTGCAACGTATTGATAATATTCGGATTGACGTAATTAATCAAGATGAATCGCAACATATAACATGACGATGAACTGACCAGAGAAGTTAGGATATGAGATAAAAAATAGAAAAACCGGAGGGTAAAATTGGCCGAGTGAAAACGTGACAACGGAACCCGATTTCCTACCCGGGGGCGAGATTTGTCCTGGAAAGATGAATCTTATTGAAATTTGTACTCGAGATCTTAATAATGTTAAAATCACGAGTTTAATTGAAACTACACCGTTTGTGTTAAATCGATCCGCTTGACAACCGGAGCCTCTTGAATAACATCGGCCGTCGACGAACGGAATAACCTCTTTTATCCGGGGTAGATTTGTACTCGGTACTGTTCGGACTAACTAAGATTAGCATGGGGCAGTTGTGGACCTTGGATTGATGACATTTGACATATGACAATTTCATACGCTCGTGTGAGGAGGAGTTGTCTAGCTTAGGAGTACACCGGTTCATACATAATTGACCTCCTTGCATCAAGGAAAAGATGCGTCTCATTCAATTTCACTAAAAAAGATATTGATTCGGTAAAGTATTCTTGGCTAGATCCAAAAATATATATATTATCTATTTTTATATTTATATATTTATTTTGTTTTACTAACAATCTAACTATAACTAACTATCTAACCCGATAAAAAAAGTAAAAGCTGCGACTTAGATCGAGTTAATAATAGCTTCTTGGTGTTTAACCCCACTTAAAAGAATTACCATGTTTTCCCCGAGGAATACGACATTCCGACTCACCGGACTAGAGCTACAATTTGACCCGGTACACGCCGGTTAGGATCTGTATAGCCTAGGTAATGTCCGTCGGCTTTACGGCGCCGTTTCCAAGGTTAGTTTTTCCGTCAAGTACTCGGCTCTAAATGAGCACATCTCACCTTGACTTGAGTTCTTCGATTCAACTTCAACCAAACAGATGTGTCAAGATTCAAGATGTGACTTTAGATTCGGTTGAGCACAGCCGAGTTCTTCGATTTGAACTGTAGAGCGACTGAACTCACCGAGTTAGGCTTCTCCAGACGAGACTTAACACTGGATGAGAACTCCTCCTCAGACATGTTCACCAAATGCTTAGCTGACTTCACTCAACCAAACATATCAGATTTGTCTTACTCAACTGACTTCACCTCAGTTGAGGCTTCTGCATTTACGGATGCGAACCAGGTCAGACATGTTCAACAGACTCAGCAGACGCCACTCCACTGACAGATGGACTCAACTGACTCTTCATTCAGCTTACTTCCCAGACTTGAACACTCCACTATACACAACTGACTTTTACTCAGCTTGTACTAGATCAGATGAGCCTTACTTAGCTAATCCCAGATTTAATTTTTTTTGGTTCCACTCAGATTCAGCTCTTGATTCTTCAAGTTCAGATGCACAACTAAGTGCCAGATTAGTGTTGACTATTCTCAGCTGAGTTCTGCAAACTCAGCTGAGTGTGGACCTGAAGCTCCACCTGCTTGTCAACACCCAGATTCAAATCCAGACCAGATTTGCATTAGGGTCTTTGAAATCACCCTTCTTGAATGTCTAATTTCCAGGATTTTCATTCCCTTTGCAACTGCTACTAGCAATTAAACCAGCAGCCCGATTGTCTGCACCTGTGCAAGTTGAATTACGCCTTAGCTCTCGATTATGAAGAGATGCTCTAACATCCTCCAATGACAATGTGTCTTTTCCAACAATAAAAGACTGCACAAAATTCTCATATGATGTTGGGAAAGATACCAACAAAATTAGAGATGCATCCTCATCTTCGATCTTAACACCGATACTCCTTAAATCAAGCAATATTGTGTTCAACATTTCCAGATGATCTCTGAGAGGCTTTCCTTCATGCATCTTTAAACTGAACAGACGTTGCTTCATAAGCAACTTGTTGGTCAACGACTTTGTCATATACAGACTCTGAAGCTTCAGCCACAGCCCTTGTTGAATCCTCTTCAACAACTTCAGTGATAACATCATCAGACAAGCACAACAAAATCATTGAATGTGCTTTCTCCTCCAGATTGGCCATCTCAGCATTTCCGGCATCCACCGCCTTTGACAACGGAGCCCAGAGCCCCAGTTTCTTCAACAGAACATGCATCTTGATTTGCCACAGATTGAAATTGTTCCTTCCTGTGAATTTATCAATCTCTACATTTAACCGAGACATCATGATCTTGTCAAAGAACAAAACTTTTATCACAAAATCCTAGCACCGGTGAAGGTCTTGGTGAAGATAATTTTTTGTTCAAACAGATGATTCCCAAACAGAACCTCATAATCCTTGATGATAACCTGAACGCTCTGATACCAATTTGTTAGAATTAGGACCCTCAGAGATCAAAACGGATTGCAATAATCAAGATGCAAACGAGAAAGCATAATCACACAAGAACAATAACACAGGATTTAACGTGGTTTCCGGCATATGCCGACTACTCCACAGGCAGAAAGAGGAGAATATATTATCTCTGGAGATTTTAGAGACTCTGCAATTGCCTAGGGCAATTTCTCCTGCTTCTACTGCTTGACTGCAAATGTTCTTGGTTACAACAAACGTGTATTTATAGCCACAAAAAACTAGACCTAGCCGCCATAAAGACATACTAGCAGAATGACTAAAATACCCTAGATGTGGACCCCAGCTAAGCTGTTATCCACCAAAATATAACCATGCTGACATTTGCCCAAACTGAGATTTGCCCAAAACTGACTTTCCCAAAGCTGACTTCTGCTAAAGCTCACTTTTCCAAAGCTAACTTCTGCTAAAGCTCACTTATGGCAAAACCTATGTTGCACGGACACGGACACGGACACGCCGCACGACCCGACACGGACACGGCGACACGGCTAATTCTAAAATTTAAGGACACGACACGGCCCCGACACGTTACATATAATATATATATATATACACACACACATATATATGTATATACACACATATATACATCTATATATACATATATATAAGATATGTAATACTTAAACTCTATCAATATCTAAAATAGATATTTGTTATCTATACGGTGTCAAAAGTAAAAAGAAAATTATGATTTGACTTTCAAAATATTACAAATTAAGTGTAAAAACGATTGTCTATAACAAAAAAACATATAAACATAATACAGAGTAATCAAAATAGAAATTGTATATTTTCAGGTTTAATCAAAAAAACATTGAAAAAATTGTGTTCAGAGGTGTCGGGAGGTGTCGGCGCCGTGTCGGAGGTGTGTCGACAACGTGTCGGAGGTGTGTCGGATATTAAAATTTTAAATAATATTAATTTAATCAGCCGACACGTGTCGGACACGGTGTCGGAGCGTGTCGGAGCGTGTCGTGTCGTGTCTTGTGTCGGACACGGCGCACGGCGCCCATATTGAAGTGTCGGTGCATCATAGGGCAAAACTGACTCTGCCCAAAGCTCATTTCTGCCCAAAGCTCACTTCTACTCAAAGCTCACTTTTGCTCATCTGACTTTACTCAGCTGACTTTGCTCAGCTTAGTACTAAACTCGGTTTAATACTCAGCTCTAAATAAGAGGTCAAGTCACATTTCCTAACAGATCAAATTGTTATTTATAGAAATGATCGTTACATTTGTTTAGCATATTTAGATAACGGTTTATACTTGATTAGATCTAATCCAACCTCTCTGATAAACGATGAAATATTTAGAGTAGATTATCCAAAACATAAGAGACAAAGTGTGTGCAAGATGAGAAACCATATCTTTGACATCTAAGGTTAGGGCATATATTCCTAAAAAGGATAAACATATTGGCTAAGGTTGGTGCCTTAAGATAGGAAAGAGTGGGGTCTTTTCCGATTTAAGAGTTTTGTCTCATAGGGAGAATGGCCAAGAGGCCTTTCTCTTCTAAAGGGATTAGTACCACTTAAGATAGTTCATAGTGACCTTTGTGGTTCGATGAACAAACACGCTAGAGATGGATTTGAGTACTTCATTACTTTCATAAATAATTACTCTAGATTGAAATATGTTTATCTCATGCATACAAAGTCTAAGGCTTTTAGAAAGTTCATGGAATTTCACGCGGAAAACAAAAGGCAACTAGGTAAGACGATGAAATGCCTTTGATTAGATCGAGGTGACGAGTATATGGCTACTAATTTCAACGACTCTTTGACGGAGCATGGCATCTTATGCCAAATATCAGCACCTAGGACATCTCAGCAAAATGGTGTTGCTGAGAAGAGAAACCAAACTTTGCTAGATATGGTTAGGTCTATGATGAGCTATGCGTCCTTAGACGTCTATTTTGGGGCTATGCACTACAAATGGCGGTTAACATTTTGAATACCGTACAATTAAGAACATTGACAAGACATCCTTTGAGTTGTGGAACAATGACAAAGTTAGTCTGCGATATTCCCGCACACGAGGTGTCTAGAATACTAGAACATGTCCTTAAGGACAATGCTAGTAAGTTGAAGTCACCTTCAAAAGTATGTAAGTTCGTGGGATACCCTAAAGCCATGAAACATTGTTGCTTTATGATCCTTGGGATGACAAGGTAATAGTATCGGCTAATGCGGTATTCCTTGAAAATGTTTATATGACTAACTACAAGACTCGAAGTAAGGTAGAACCGATAAGGGAGTGGTACCTCAAGAAAAGCCTTATTTATATATTATAAGAAACTAATTCTACTACCACATTGAAATATCATAATGTGTGATAAAACAAGCATAAAAATCGTAGCAAGGTGTCGCAAATCATTGCAAGACACATATAGCCAAGGACGGAGCCAGGATTTTAACTTGGGGTGGGCTAGTGGACTATATCGAATTCGTCGGGTGGGCTGGATTAAGAATATCTTATGAATCCAACTAGACTTCACATATTTTCAAGTGTAATATTTTTTTGCCCCTAAATATCTATACTAGCTCCGTCCTTGCATATAGCAAACAAAAATCGTAGCAAGGTGTCGCAAATCATTGCAAGACACATATATCAAACAACGAGGGACGTAACAGAACATTGCATTGGCCCTTCCTACCCCTCCCCCCCCCCCCCCCCCCCCTTATGCTTTGACATGATCTTTTATGCTCGGTGTGACATTTCATGTTTTAGTTTTAATTTTTCATAAAAAAAATTATCACATCAAACACATGATCTTAGATTTTGTTGACCATATAACACCATTACATTAATAGCAAACACATTGGCACCACAAGTAACAACTAGAAAAGTGTAAATAGTATATTAATTTGAAATCTTTGAAGAAGACGACACATACCTGCATGTAGATTAAAGGAGAAAAAGGCAAATCAGGGCCGATATTATTACCGGAAACAAGAAGCTTCTCAAGAACAGCAATATCTTTCATCTCTAACCATTCATCCAACCTCTTCACACACTGAGCTTCAATGAATCTTGCACCAGAATCATTGCATTTGATGTACGGCCTTCCGGTTTCTGATCTTCTCAACCGGCCCGAGGTTATGTAAAAATGGTTCAACCAATTAAATATTGGTTCCTTAATTTGTTTGATACTACTTAGGCCTTCTTCAAATGCTTTGCTTTCAAAGTAATAGATACCCTTTATGTAGTGCAATTTCATGGCTAAGTCCATGTTACTTGGTTCATGAACTATATCTTGTCCGGTTGCCTGTCCGGGTGCAACCGATGATACTTTTAGGCCGTAGATCAGACCATCGTCTTCATGGGAGGATACCATCTTGCAAGAAAAATGCTTGTTTTTTATTTTTTTTTTCAGAGAGGAAAGAGAGAAATAGCAAGAAATTAATATTGAAGGTGAAATGAGCTTCCAAAGTAGGACCGTAAATTGAAAACTTGGGGTACGTACCCTCGTGAAGACATAATTATGTTAGTTGGAGGTAAGTTAGAAAGGACAGACTCCTAAATATTGTACATAGGATTGACAGCTCAGCTCAGAAGATCAAAATATCTTGAGGTTTCGGACATATGGGAGTGCAAATTTTATCTTTAATTTTATAGTGGTCGATGATTGACCACTAGAAAATTATATAAAAAAAATTAGGGGTAAAAGTAGCTATTTTGATTAAGTGGAATTAAAAAACAAGTCATAGTTACATCATACATGGGAGAGAGGTGAGCTACCCCAAAGCTTACACTCATTTAAATTAAGATCTTCCTTTGTAAAGAGATGTGCGGGAACATTCTCTTGTCTCTTAATTATCAATTAAGACACATTTAAAAAAATGTTATGATTTTAAAACTATGTGAAAGTAAAAATGATAGTGAACTACGTTGGTTTTGTGCTGAAAATCAACGTAATTCACTTTCAATTTCATTTTCATTAGTGAAATGTCTTTTTTGACAAAAATATTTTTTTATAGTCTTTTTTGTCTGACATCTTTCATATTGTGTCCTTTAGAATCTTTATCCCAAAATATAATTCATGTCAAAAATCATGACGTAATTAGCTAAATGCATGGAAGAAAGATGTGGTATATGTGTTTTTCAATAGTTGGGAGGCAGAAAGAGTTTTATCAATTCCATTGTCTCCTTCTTAGAAAGAAGACAAGCTAATGGAATCCTCTTTGTCAAAAGCGGATATACGCTAGCCCTAAAGCTCAATCCCTGTGATAAGCCAAACACATGAAACCTCGACTTCGAGTAAGAGAAATCTCTGGAACCTATTATGGGCCATTAAAGTGCAACCAAGGATATCACATTTCTTTTGGAAACTTTTAACTAACTCACTCCCTACTGCTGCAAACTTTAAAATTCGAGGAGTGGGCGATGACACTTGTCAATTATGTCAACAACATAGCAAAACCGCTTGGCACTGTCTTTCGAGTGTGATGTCCCTCGTACGGGCTGGAAGGCTTATCCGGGTGATAAATTTTGGACTAGCTTGCGTTTTCAGTCCCTCTTAGATCTTTTTGACGTGTTGATTCGAAAACAAGAGGAAGAAGTTTCCCATTTTTTATGCATCCTTTGGAATATTTTTTTTGAGGGTATCCTTTGTAATATTTGGAATGCTATAAATTCTTGGCTTTTCGAGAAACAAGTTGTCCACATCCAATGGACCATCTCTCTCTCGATTACGGAAGCGGATGAATTTCGGTTTGCTTTGGGGGCTCAATCCCAAAAGAATGTCCCCTCCTTCACGGCAGGGGCGGACGCAGGGAGCAATAAATTTTTTAAAGGCAAATAAAAAAATTAAGGGGGCAAACTATATGTATCGTACAAATTTTAGTGTATTCTTTTCGGATTAAAGAGGGCAGTTGCCCCTCCCTCTCGCTGTATGTAGGTCCGCCATTGCTTCACGGTAATTTGGCAACCCCCGAGTGATGGGTCTTAAAGTTTAACGATGACGCAACATTAAGGAATGGTTTTGCGGCGGTATGAGGGATTATTCGAGATCACCAAGGGAAGATCATAAATGCATTCTCCAAACGATTAGAATGAGCCTTTGACGTCTTGACTGGAAAGGCATTGGCGATCTACCATGCATACTATGTTCTTCGCTATGTTACAGTGCTTCCCCAAAGTCAATTTCGAAGGAGATGCATTGCTCATTCATCAAAAACTTACGACTGAGTCCGATGACTTGTCATCGGTTGGTAGCATTTTGAAGATTGCAAAGTTTTTATACCTTATTTCTTCTCCATGTCATTCTCGTTCATCAAAAGGCAATAGAATGTTCCTACCTTTTTTTTTTTTCTGTGTGTGGCTAAAGAGGGTCATAGCCTAGTAGGATGTGTGGAATGAGGCTCAAATTTTTCCCCTTATATAGCTGCTGCTATCTTGGCCAGTTGTAATCATGATGTAATTAGGAAAATTATCATAATAGCGATGCAAATGGAAATTAAAGGACTGTTTATTAAATCTGAAATCTGAAGTCTGAAGTCTGAAATTGTTAATTTACTGAAATCTGAAATCTGAAGTCTGAAGTCTGAAATTGTTAATTTACTGAAATCTGAAATTAATTTTATCGTTTGATAATTCAATCCATCTGAAATCTGAAAATGTTAAACTTAACGATTTTACCCTTACAACACGTTTATATATTAAAAACATAAAATACATATTAGTGTGACTACACACACTTTTATATATATATATATTTGAATAGAGAATAAAATGCTGAAAAGCTTTAAAAATTAAGAAGCACGTGAAATAACTAAGCGCTTACACACGTTTAGCATAACTTCAGGAAAAGTTGCGGAAAGATCAATTTAATTAATTTAGAGGTACTTAAAAATGTTATCAAATAAGCGTCCACAATGCTAGCATTTCTTTTTCTTTTGTTGAGGGAAAGCTATACTCTCCAAACAAAATTTAAGCAATTGTATAAAGTGGTTCCTTTTCCCTTTCCCCTTCCCTTTCCCCGAACAAAATAGGGGAAATTGTTATATTTTTCAAAGTTTCTTCTCTATATGGTACTCCACAAAGCGGAGTCCATAAAAAATTAATGCAAAAAGATTATTAATTGGAAAGAATAAAAATACCTTTCAGTAAACTGTTACAATATTGAAAATTCAAACACGGGGCTACAGGAAAAAAGAGGAATAATTGCATACAATGTTGTTAGTGGGGACCACGTGTCATCCACACAAGCAAAACCAGTAATATTATATGGTTTTGTGTGGCGAAAATGAAAGTAGCGCGTGGCTTACTACGAGTGGCTGCCACCCAGGACTATATAAGTCCCTGAGGTCCTCACTAAAACCATAGTAAGATCCAAGTTGAAAACCCAAAAATTTTCTCTCTCTACATTCTCTCTCTTACAAATATGCCTAGAAACCCAAATAATTTTCTAAAGGTAAATTATTAACTTCAACTGGGTTAAACAAAAAAAATACAATATTAAATTTTAGTGCTCCCACCCACCTCTTTTTTAAATTAACAATTAAATTTAATATTTTCATTAACTAAATGTTCTTCTGGAATTGATTCAGTTATCATGGAACTATTTGAAAATATTCATTCATTAATTTAGAGTGTTGGATTTATGAAACTAGTACACGTTTATGAGAACGAGATAAAAGGATAACAATTAAATTTAATACTTCCATTAACGATATGTTCTTCTGGAATTAATTCAGATATCATGAAACTATTTGAAAATATTCATTCATTAATTTAGAGTGTTGTATCTATGAAATTGGTACACGTTTATGAGAACGAGATAAAAGGAACACTTATTAGAATGGAGAGTGAAATCGGTGAATAACCCTCCTTAGAGCACTTGCATTAGAATCTGTAAAAAGTGGTAAATCTGTATATACAACTCAGGATCCAACTAAAATGTCTTTGCATCGAATCTGTATACATGATCTCTATTCAACAGATTCTGGATAAAATTGGACATCATACTCTATATCTACCGTAATCTGAATTTTTTTACAGATTCAAGTTTTTGTTATTTCTAACATTATATATATATATATATATAAATATATTTCGAGTCACAAAAAATGCTTTCTACAAATATTTCATTAATAAGATCTTTCTATACATATTTTGAATATCCATACAAGGTAATATTTATCACTATAATAATAGACAATAAATTATTTATATGTGTATTTGTTTTTGTAAATATGTCATAATTATTTTGGTTTACAGTTACTTTATTATTGTAGTACGGTAGAGATTCTGGTACAGGTGACTATGTGTAGAGATTCTGTAAATGAAGTTGGAGTTTGTAAAGTAGAAACTCTATTCAGAGACTCTGATGCAAGTGCTCTTAAGAGCATTCGCATCAGTGTCTTTTGACAGATTCTCTATTTTACAGATTCAAACACCATATTTTCCCATTTTACAGAATCTCTACTCATGGTCAACTGCATCGAATCTCTACCTACATATTTAAACCCTAATTGTTTTTAGCAAATAAACACTAATTCTTATTTTACATAATTTATATCTAAAGTCCTGTGCACTCAGAAAATATTAAAACAATCTCAACACTATGAATATATTAATAATTTCAATTTCTATCATTCATATGTTTTCTTTTTTGGATCATATCAATCATACTTTTATAACGATGGAGAGGGTAATGTAGAAATCATCAGTTTCATATATCAATCTACAAAATATTATTAGTATATTAATATTTCAGTTTCATTTGTTATATGTACTTAAGCCGAAGATATGTAAAAGAAGTCTATTCACAAATTTCTTTTTTTCTGTTTGTAAGGGTTTTTTTTTTGAGGGGGTTGCAAAGATTTTGAGATTATTAAAGTTAATATATATATATATATATATATATATATATATATATATATATATATATATATATATATATATATATATATATATATATATATATATATATATATATATATATATATCTCGAAGCATGAAGAGTACCACTAAAAAAGAAAAGATAATCAAAGTTGGGAGAAGGAAAAATGACCCGTTCAGATCGTGCTTTTTTTGTTGGAGATATAGTGCATTTTCAAAAGAATCTGAAGTGTACATATCTATATCACAGATTCTAATGCATGGTTTATTTACACAAATCGAATTATTAAATCGTATAGATATGATTTAATACGATTTACTGATTCTACGCAAAGTTCGCTTCTAATACTACGAATCGCTCGTCAAATACTCCTTAATCCTTGAAAAATGATCAACTGAGTTTACGATATCATTTCCCATTATTGTTAATCCTTTAATGTTAACATCATGAAATAAGGATTGAATCTGAACCTGTAATCTGAATAATAACATTCAACAATGCGGGAGAATGCAATTTGTTGAAGGGACATTTATACATGAAATTATTTAATATCTTTCCTAAAAAAAATGGGCTATTTTTTTTTACGATATATGGGACTATTTAGGGATATTAATTTATTTTGGATAAGATTGTGTTCACGATACTAAATACACAAGAATTCTTGTAGAAATACTATTTAAACAAAAAAAATCTTTTCAGAAAATAGTAATAAACAATTGCACAGTCTTCCCTTAAAAAAGGGAGTCGATTAATGTGAATAGTAAATGCCTTTTTTTTTATGAGTAGTGATACATTCACTACTTCTTCTACCACAACATCTTACACAATACAATCAACACCACATATTTTATTAAGATCCATCACAATAAATAATTAATCATTTTAATCAATGATACACAACATGTTGTGGTTTGTACACTACACAAATATGTAGTGCACATATCATTTTCCTTTTTTTCTTCCCTTAAACAAGGGATTCAATTATCGTGCATAGTACTTGCCTTTCTTCTTCTCTCTCCACACCATTTGCATTTTCTCTCCAACTCAACGGATCAGCTTCTCATGACAATTGTAATTTCACTCTACGATTTTCCCCGCATGGAATGAAATAATCTTCAACTGAAATCCAATGAAACTGTCTCAGGTGAAATCCAATTTCTTTCTGCATCTTATTATTATTATTATTATTATTGGAGATGAAGGAAAGCTAAAAGATAACTACTCTTGCTCGGATCTTCTGATTTTATTTTGGTGGATATCTGTTACGTCTGTTTGACTTGTTTTGGCCTAAAATAAAGTTCTTATCTTATGTTCTTGTGTTTGGAATTTGGATTAGTGTACTTTTTTTAACAGGAAATTGGATTAGTGTTGGGAATTAGTGGTGCCATAACAGTTGGCCACTATTATTTGAACAACAATTATCAAAACATTACAATTATGACTAATATACTTGTCATGAGAAACAACAGTTGGCCACTAATATACTTGTCTTGATAGCATTTTTTCATGCTCAGATATTAGAATGTATAGCCCTCTGATTTTTTCAGCCGAACCAATTATTCTCCCGAGGACCTTAATTGTCCTATAACAGCATGCATTATTGCTGTATGTGTTTGGTACTTTGAGTATTAATTAATTTGTCTGATTTCCGATCACTTGTCCACAATTTTGATTTCCCTATAAAGAGTCTTGGTTTCTAGACTGAGTAGAATGAAAGCTCTTGTTGGATAAAGCAGAGAATTGTGTCAAAATAAATCTCATCATTAGTCATCTGCTAGTGCAAACACTTCTTTTTCCTTTACATTTTGATAGAGGATTTGAAAGAAACAACTGGGATTTAAGGGGTCTAAAATTCTTCATCTACATCTGGCTTTGTGATGGTTCCATCAATGAATTTCACTTTGTTCTTGGTGATTAGCATCATACACATGCATAGCTCTTTTCACAAGAATTGTAGTACGTTGTTCCCTTCAAGAAGATGTTGCACCAGAATCACAGATGGATTCTCATTTGGATTCTCCGAAATCAAAATTTTATTAAAACTGATCGTCAATGGAGTATGACAGATTGTGTTTTTATCATTTGATTGATACCCATTGCTAATTTGCTACTAAGAACTTGGTTTATATAGTACTAAGCTGTTAGAGTAGTTACAACAGGATTTTAGAAAACAAGCTTAATAACTACCTACTAACTACCTTTGGCTACAAAGTGTTCGATTGGAGTCTCAAAGAACAAAACCAGAAGAAAACATCAATTGGACTGTTGATCTCTTCAGCTATGAATCAACTTGAGTAATGTGGGTTGTTTTCAGCTTATGTTCTTCAGGGTGATGGTCTCAGCTAAATGCTCCAAAGTTAACATAAGCTAGCTTTGGGATGTTCCTAATAGATATTATCCTAAACATATACATGGATTTTTGCAAAAAATAATATTGCATGCGTGATTTCAGTTAATTTGCTTGGTAACAATTTTGGGAGACTATTCACACATGTATTCGATACCACAAATAGATTGAGATTAAAATGTACTTGTAGACCTCATATGTTAACTCATGTCATTATCTAGTTAACTAATTGCCTTCTAATCCAGTTATCATAAAGGATTACAGACCTATCAGTTTAATCCGTTGCTACTACAAGATTGTTTCATAAAATTTAGTAGAAAGGATGAAAGCAGTTATCTCTTTGATGGTTGGAAATTGTCAATCCGGGTTTAACAAAGGTCGGCAAATTCTTGACGGCGTTCTCATTCTTAATGAAGCGGTGGATTTCCTAAAAAATAAAGGTATGGCCGGTTTTATCTTTAAATTAAGTAGACTTTGAAAGAGCGTTTGATTGTGTTAATTGGACCTTTTCGAATAATACTCTGGAAAATACAGGCTTTGTTTTGAAATGGAGAAGGTGGATATAAAGTTGTATTTCTTGGCTAGACCATATGTTTTGGTGGGGGAAGCCCGACTAAGGATTTCAACTTAGAACGAGGTTTAAGACAGGGTGACTCATTGTCTCCTTTCCTATTCCTTGTTGCAGCTGAAGGGTTGAATATTTTGATGAAAGAGGCAATTGCAAAAGGTAAATTCTCGGGGGTAGTTATTGGTAAGGATCAAATTCCGATTTCACATCTTCAATATGCCGATGACACTGTTTTCTTGGGCATTTGGAGTATGGAAAATTTTAAAAATTAAAAAATAATCTTATCATGTTTTGAGAAAATTTCGGGTTTGAAAATAAATATGGGGAAAAGCTACTGCGGCAGAAATCTTGAACTGTAAGAAGGTTGGTATACCATTTAAATACTTGGGGCTATGGGTGGGGCAAAACATGAAGAAAATGAAGGCTTAGGAAAAAGTTAATAAGAAATGCAAGGCAAAATTATGTGCTTGGAAATGGTCTTCGTTGTCGGAAGGCGGAAGACTGGTTCTCATAAAAGCTGTCCTAAGTGCACTTCCGCTCTTCTTTTTCTCTATCTACAGGCATATTGAATGTGTAATAAAACTATTGGAAAGCGTGAGACCTTCCTTTTTTTTGGGAGAGGGTGGGTCACTTTAAAAAATTTATTGGGTTGATTGGAAAAAGATTCAAGCTCCTAAGTCATTGGGGGCATTCGGGTGGGTAGTTTGATGTGATCAAATATGAGACGTTTTGGTTTGGAATATATTTATTTTATCATCTATCTCACATTGTTTCCGTGAAAAAAATTTAATACACTTTTATTATTAATTATTAGGTTCTTAATTTATTTTTTATTTCTATTATTTAATTTTGCCCCACATCGGTTAAGAGTTATTTTGTTTCTTTCATTATAGCCTATAAAAATGTTTTAATTGTAATCTTCTATAGACAGACAAATTTTGATATAAATATATTATATTTGAAACTTTTAATCTTTAGCTGAAATTTTTTTTAGACAGACAAATTTTGCTATAAATATATTATATTTGAAGCTTTTAAGCTTTGTTGGATTCCAAACCTGTGTTTGATGGATTCCAAACGGGACGTATCGAGGTTGTTTGATAATGAACAGGAAAAAAACGAGGAAATTAATACCAAGCTATGATACCAACTGCCGAGCTATGATACCAACTGATGTGATCCGTGAACGAATCAAATCTGAAAATGCCCGATGACTTGACTGTAGGCACCAATAAAACTAGCACCGCGACCCTTAGCTAACCCGTAGCCAAAAACCTTGGTATAAATGGACACACACAATGTTCACTCACAACCTCGATAAGTCCCGTTTAGAATCCACCAAACACTAACGTGAGAAAACTAAGATTTGGATATAATATATTTATATCAAAATTTAATTGCCTGTCTAAAAAAATATTACAACTAAAACATTTTTATAGGCTATAATGAAAGAAACAAAACAACTTCTAACCGATGTGGGACAAAATTAAATAATAGAAATAAAAAATAAAATAAAAACCTAATAAATAATAATAAAAGTCTACTAAAATATTTCACGGAAACAATGTGGGATAAATGATAAAATAAGTAGACTCCAAATCAAAACGTCTCATCTTCGATCACATCATAGTTTAAGGTTGCAAAATTAGTCCTTGATTGGTATGGTGGAGGTTCATTTCGGAATCAAGTGCTTTATGGAGGAAAGTGATAGTGTCGATTTATGGGTTTGCAGGAGCTTGGAGTTTAAACCAGGGGCGGACCCAACATGGTAGGGGTGCGGCGCATGGACCCCACTCACATTTCCGGGTGAAGTGATGGGAGTCAACTTTACGTGATTCCGGTGCATTTTTCACCCCCGTTTATCCCACTTTTAGCACATTCTCGGTGTTTTAAGACCATTTTCGGATAATATCGTGAGTTTATAGCACGGGGAGTAAATCCGTCGCTTTGATGGTTTACTACCTCTTTTTAGTGATATTAACCCATTCCCGAGCACTTTTACCCTCCGGAATCGTTTGTGTGTGTTGTTCGTTCATGAGATTGTAGGGTCTAGGTGTCACGAGAACCCGGAAGGCGAAGATTTATGATGAGAAGTATGATCAAGGTGCAAGAATGAGCCAAGGAAGAAGAAAAATGAAGAAAAGGAAGAAGAAAAATGAAGAAAAGGAAGAAAAATAGTTGGTATCTTCACGCTACGTTCTGTTCATAAGAAATTTGAACTATGATGGAGGCATTTTCTGGTCATTGTCTCTTCATGAAAGATGTAGATAATTGAAAGATCTTTCAACGCATTTTGAATCACTCAAATCGGAGTTCTACACGCGAAGATATCATGGTTTTACTGCAGCCAAAAAACAGCAACGTCTCAAACTCGCGTTTGAATATTTCAAATGTGTGTTTCGAACTGTTTTTTTTTCGTACAAAGAGTACCCCCAAACGCGCGTTTGGAGTCATTTTCTGCAGATTTTTCCCACCTATTCTACACAGTTTTTTCGAGGGGGTCGCCTCTCGAAGAACCCTAACTCTTAGCTTAGCTCGAAATCTTCCCTTTTGGCTCTTTAGACTCATTTCTACTTCAAATTTACTTAGTTTAATGATAGTTTAGCTTAGTTTTAGTTGAAGAATCTTGGATTTTGCATAGCTTTTGGTTCATCTTCTTCTTCCCAAATGACATGGGTGTGGAAGGAGTTTGATGTAAATTCGAATTTCTACGTTCTCGGTAATCAATTTCACTTATTTTTTTGTTTTATGGCTTTAATCTCTTCCTTGATTGTTATTTCATGCTTTATAATGTGTAGCTAAACTTAACATAGTCGAATCATGTGAAATTTGGTGAAATCACCCTTTGGGTGATGAAATTGGGAGTGGATAGTGCTTTTTATTGTTGTATCTTGCATATTTCACGTCTTAGAACTTGTTATAACGGATTTGGGCTAGATTATCTACCTAGGTCAAAGTCACACACATCAATCTAAAAAGTTGTTCAGATAGAGAGATGTGGGAAAAGGAGTTCTAGGATCGCGGCGTAGACCCGGCTTAGTTGTTAAGCCCGGGCCCAAAGTGAGGTTACTCGTTTTGACGTTTAAGCGGCTCTAGTGCATAATATGTCTTGTTAGTGAATCTTTTCCAGGGAAAGGTAGTTAACTTGGCATAAGGTGTTAAGAGAGAGTTGTTCAGACTTTAGCACCGGGATTAGGAGCGCGCACCCGTGAAATTGAATGCGAGAGTTCGTTTGTTATAATGCACACTCCCGGTTTTGTC
Source organism: Gentiana straminea (assembly GCA_036785695.1). NCBI lineage: Eukaryota > Viridiplantae > Streptophyta > Magnoliopsida > Gentianales > Gentianaceae > Gentiana > Gentiana straminea. The sequence goes on from JAVUPR010000266.1 coordinate 7,552,247, forward strand.
TATTCTTGGGGTTGAAACTAGCTATTTTGATCATGGTTCGGCTATGTCCTTTAATCTATCTTTAAAACCTAGTAGTTTAATCTTATTTCTTTCTTTTTATCTCTAGACTTGTTAGTAAGAATCACTTTAGTGTCGTTGTAGTATACAAGCACTTTAAAAAGATTTTCACCTAGACTAAGTAACACGTTCGCTTTGGTACTCACAGACACTTTTCCCTTGGGTTCGACCTCGTACTCCTGTAGCTATTCTAGCAATCGACCCGGTACACTGCCGGTTAGAGAGTTAGTTTGCCCACGGTTTCGAGTCTTTATAAATTGTTTTTGGAGGGTGAATTTTAGCTCAATCATGAAGTTATTAATATACCTCCCTAATAATTTTAAAATTGTGTATGTATATTATTTCAGACAATTGATAGTGTAATAATTCATTTAGCTCAACTGGTTAGAAGCTTTAATACATATATCCTAATGTCATGGGTTCAAAACTTGGCTCGGGTTGTTGAGGTTGTTGATAAAATTAATACATATATCCTAACATGGGTTCAAAACTTGGCTCTTGCATTTTTTTCAATTTTTTTTTTTTTTTTGAATTTGGCCCCAACTGGAAAAATTTCCTGGGTCCGCCACTAGTTTAGACAGCAACCAGAGGGGATTTGGGAGGGGGGGTGGAAAGGTTGATAAAATTAAGAGGGCTGGTGTGTCATTTTGAGCGTCATCGCTTTCCTTTCATTATAAAGGATCGATGTTGTTCAACAGCTTCTACATGTTAATAAGTATGCAATGTACTTACCCTCTTTGCATGTTTGTATTGTTTCCCTTGTCGAGAAAATATGCAAGATGATGATGAGTCTGAGGACGTTGAATGAGCTATGCTATGCTTGGAGTTTTACTCTCATGTTTTTATATATATATATATATATATATATATATATATATATATATATATATTATATTGCACTATATTTAATGCCCGGTTTTGTCTATTCTTGGGGTTAAAACTAGCTATTTTGATCATGGTTCGGCTATGTCCTTTAATCTATCTTTAAAACCTAGTAGTTTAATCTTCTTTCTTTCTTTTTATCTCTAGACTTGTTAGTAAGAATCACTTTAGTGTCGTTGTCGTATACAAGCACTTTAAAAAGATTGTTCACCTAGACTAAGTAACACGTTCGCTTTGGTACTCACAAACACTTTTTCCTTGGGTTCGACCTCGTACTCTTGTAGCTATTCTAGCAATCGACCCGGTACACTGCCGGTTAGAGAGTTAGTTTGCCCACGGTTTCGAGTCTTTATAAATTGTTTTTGGAGGGTGAATTTTAGCTCAATCATGAAGTTGTTAATATACCTCCCTAATAATATTAAAATTATGTATTTATATTATTTCAGACAATTGATAGTGTAATAATTCATTTAGCTCAACTGGTTAGAAGCTTTAATACATATATCCTAATGTCATGGGTTCAAAACTTGGCTCGGGTTGTTGAGGTTGTTGATAAAATTAAGACATATATCCTAACATGGGTTCAAAACTTGGCTCTTGCATTTTTTTTTATTTTTTTTTTTTTTGAATTTGGCCCCAACTTGGAAAAAATTTCTAGGTCCGCCACTAGTTTAGACAGCAACCAGAGGGGATTTGGGGGGGGGGGGGGGGTGGAAAGGTTGATAAAATTAAGAGGGCTGGTGTATCATTTTGAGCGTCATTGCTTTCCTTTCATTATAAAGGATCGATGTTGTTCAACAGCTTCTACATGTTAATAAGTATGCAATGTACTTACCCTCTTTGCATGTTTGTATTGTTTCCCTTGTGGAGAAAATATGCATGATGATGATGAGTCTGAGGACGTTGAATGAGCTATGCTATGCTTGGAGTTTTACTCTCATGTTATATATATATATATATATATATATTACTACTATATTTTAATGATTTTGTACTATTTGCACTTTTTTTTTTGTCGAACCCGGATATTTTATTAAAATTTCAACGCTGTACAAACGGACAAAAACATATGTACAAAAATACTAAGGTACATCTTATGTAAGTAAGAGACAAAGTAAGGATCAGCTCCAAGCTAGTCTAAGTTCTCGTGCTCGGCGGATAGCTTCCGAAATAAATATCAACCGTGGGGGCCGTGATCGCTCACCTTGGTGGAACTCATGATTGCGCCAATACCATAGGCCTTGCACAATTTCTCTGAAAAGGAACCTCCATAAGTCAATGGTATCATGTTTGTACATATTTATTTTCAAGCAGTCTCTTAACCATACCGGTGTCGCGTGGGAACCGAAAAAGAGTGTCTAGTTGTGCGATGGACAACTTGCTTCCACATGTTGGTAGTCCAGGGGCAGTCTCTCATGCGTGCATCGTAGTTTCAGAGTGGGTGCCACAGACAATGCAGGTGTTGTCATCACCTATTTGTCGTGCTGCAAGGAGAGCAGCAGTCGATAGAGCATCACATCAAATTAGCCAGAGTAGCATGTTACCTCGAAGCGCACCCTTTATGTCCCAGATTAGTCTCCAAGTATCATCACACGTTGTATCCGGATCATGGTCAGAGGCTTGAATTTCATGGTATGCCGAACTGACCGTAAATTTGCCCGAAGTAGTTGGCTTCCATACAACGCTCCCATTCTCCCCAATTTCAAAAGCATCACGTAGGCAATTTGCCGCATAGCAGATGTGTCGACAAACAAAAGAGCAATTTGGTTTGGGCACATCAAGAGGGGATCCTTATTTTTGCTGCAAAAGTTGTACCCAAAGCTTGCCACGCTCTGTCAACATCTGCCATGCGAGTTTAGCAAGGAAGGCAGTGTTCATGTCTCGTGCATTACGAATACCAAGGCCTCCTTTATTTTTTGGTTGACAAATAAGGTTCCATGCCACAAGGTGAAGTCCACGTTCGTTCGTATCATGTCCCCAGAAAAACGAGCTGACTATCTTATCAAGATCGTGAGTTATGGACATAGGCAGACGTATAGTTTGCATGTGATAGTATGGAGTCGTAGATAATACAGTCTGGGAAAGGATGGCACGACCCGCTCTGGATAATGTATTTGCCTTCCAAGGTTGGAGCTTCGATCGGGTTTTGTCGACTATGCCCTGAAAATCTTCTTTATTCATTCGCATATGGTGAAGGGGAACTCCAAGGTATTTGTCTAGATGATTTGTATGTGACATGCCCAGGGCCGCTTGAATGAGCCAAATAGTATGTTCATCTGTATTCGTGGACGTGGCAAATTTTGACTTGGCCATGCTAACTCTTTGGCCCGAAAATCCACAGAAAGTAGAGAGCACATGTTCGATTTCAATTGCCTGCTCAACCGAAGCCTCCGAAAAGAGGAGGAGATCATCCGCAAAGAAGAGGTGTGAGACTTTAAGGCCACCACAAGAGACAGTAATCGGTTTCCAACTCCCTGCAGCAACGGAACGGTTGATAATGCAGCTCAGGACGTGCATGACGAGGACAAAAAGATAAGGTGCCATGGGATCCCCTTGTTTCAGGCCATGACGCGGTTGGAAGCTTTCAAGTGAGGATCCATTCCAGAGAATTTCCAGAGAGGTGCTTGACAGAGAGTACATGATGATATCTACAAGCGCATCATTAAAGCTCACTAGATGAAGAATGTGGCTGAGAAAATCCCAATTGACTCTGTCGTAAGCTTTTTCTAGATCCACTTTTATTACCATTATCCCTTTGGTACCCTTCTTATGCCGCATAGTATGGAGTACTTCTTGCGCCACAATTATGTTATCAGAAGTTTGCCTGCCAGGGACAAAAGCACTTTGGCTATTATCCGCAATCTTCCCGATGATTAGCCGGAGCCGGTTCGCAATGATTTTAGTGATGATTTTTGCCGTGACTTTGTGAGGGCAATGGGTCGAAGATGAGAGACTGATTCAGGAGGGTGAATTTTTGGTATCAGCGCGATGAAGGTCCGGTTCATAGCAGGATCAAAAGTACTATTTGAACTTTTATTGGATTGTGTTTTAAGACATATGTTTGTAATATAAGTTTTTTTTTTTGGCTTGTAAGTCATATCGTATGTTGTAAGATTCAAATTTTCGTCGTTGTAAGTTATTGTTTCTATTTTTAGTTGGACATCATTGTATCTCGTTTTAGATTCTTGCAAGTTATATCCGAGTCATTTTATCTTCCGTGACATTTTACTTATGATACGATGACGTAAGACTTACATATAATGTTAGAAGTAAGTAATGTTATACATACCGGATGTTGTTTTTCAAATAAAAACTCGATATCTGTGAACGAGAGGTCAAATACAATGAATTATATGTATTATTATTTCATAATTCTTGAAATTTAGTAATGCGTCTTATTTATTTTCAAGTATATCCTTGACTTTTCCTTAAAAAAAATATCCTTTTAATTAATTAGTTGTTGGCTTGTTGCTTGCAAGAATAAAAAATTACTATTGAGTTATTTTCATATTAAAACATCTCTCTCTCTATATATACATATGTATATATAAAGTCGTCTACACATATCTCACTACAATTTTATATATACTGCTTCCGTTCTATATTATCTGAGCTAATTGTTAAAATAACGCATATTAAGAAAATAAGTTAATGTATTGAATTTAAAATGAAATGACTTTTATCTATCCTATTGCAATAAATAAGGGTGAAACAAGAAAAAATATCATAAATGTTGTATTGAAAATATAACTGCCTCAGATAAAATAGATCAAATAATTTTAGCAACTGCCTGAGATATATTGAACGGGGAGAGTATATAAAATAAATAAATAAAACTAAAAACAACTTACAAGTCATAAAAACTTTAGGTGACCTTTCATTTTCTGTAACATAGTCAAAGTAATTTTTTTTTATTTAGAGGAGTCCGAGTACTTTTGCTTGTAAGGTTGTATCAAATGTTGCGTATCACCAACCAACAAGAGGTATGTAAGAATGTTTTAAATAAATAAAAATTTAAATGTCAAAAAAAAAAATTAAATAAATTTTTTGAGGAAAAAAATAAATAATTAAACAATAATAGTTTTCCTTTCATGATTACGTTTTAGACGCGCCAGAAAGAATAACTTGAAGCGTGAAAACTGATTTGCGTTATCAGCAATGCTACAGCCGCATCCGTTTTACACAACGGTGATCTTCATCGTTGATCTGTGTAGGATCTAGATGGATCCTCTGTAGATTATAGACACCGTAGTTGTATAAAACGGATGTCTTGCGTCAGAAGACCACTCTTGCGTTATATATAAAGCAAAGGTGAAATTAAGTTAGTGCAGAAAGTGCAATATGGATGAAGTATCTTCTCTCCTGTTTGTCTTCATCACTTGCATTATCATTTACACCTTCACTTCACCGTTTATCTTCCGGCGAATACGTAGACTTCCTCCGGGGCCTTATCCGTTCCCGATAATCGGAAACATCCATCTGTTTGGTAAAAATCCACATCATTCACTAGCCAAACTGTCAAAAATATATGGCCCTATTATGTCTTTAAAACTAGGGAGCCAAACAACAATTGTGGTTTCTTCACCCGAAATCGCTAAAGAAATACTTAAAAAAAATGACCAGTTTTTCTCAAGCCGACCTATACCGGATGCAGCTTATGTACACGATCACGAGAATATGGCGATCGTGTGGCTGCCACCAACTAGCAAATGGCGAAATCTTCGAAAAATCTGCAAAGAGCAAATCTTTTCGGTGCAAAAGCTTGATGCAACACAAGGGCTTCGTCAAAAAAAACTTAAAGAATTAATGGAATATATGCATAGTTGTTCCCTTAAAGGTCAAGCTGTAAAGATTGGGGAAGCTGCTTTTACAACAACTCTCAACTTGATATCTAACACCCTGTTTTCTATGAATTTTACTAGCTTTGATTCAAGTACAACTCAGGAATTCAAGAATATGATTTGTGAGGTGCTTGATATCACTACGGAACCAAATCTTGCGGATTTCTTTCCGATTTTAAGTTACTTTGATCCACAAGGGATTCGACGGAGGAGCAAGTCCATTTTCGGAAAATCGTTAGGTATGTTTGAGAAGATCATTAGAGAACGGTTGCAAGAAAGAAGCAGTATTTCTTCTTATGCAAGGAAACAAGATGTATTGGAAACACTCATCGATGAAATGGAAAAAGACGAGTCAAAGTTCGGCATGAATGAAATGAAGCACTTAGTTCTGGTGAGTTGTTATTATTTTAAAAACCGTTGAATTTCATATTTTCTGCACACACATGAAACTAGCTCCCAATGTCTTTTACAACCCCCCGATTCATATGATTAATATGTTCAGGTTCTTTTTGTGGCTGGATCTGATACTGCTTCGGTGATGGTGGAGTGGGTAATGGCAGAGTTACTACGTAACCCAGAGATGCTGAAAAAAGCAAAATCTGAACTTCATGAAATGATAGGACAAAAGGAAATAATCGATGAATCGGACATATCTAAATTACCATACTTGCTAGCAGTGGTTAAAGAGACATTCCGTCTGCATCCCTCAAATCCATTGCTCATACCACACAGAGCTGATGCAAATGCAGATATTCACGGATATCAAATTCCTAAAGGCGCTGATATTCTTGTAAATATCTGGGCTTCAGGCAGAGATTCGAAAACATGGACGAATCCAGAAACGTTTGATCCCGAACGATTTATGGAGAGTAATATTGAAATGAGTGGTCAACATTTTGAGCTTATTCCTTTCGGTTCGGGGAGGAGGACGTGTCCAGGACGTCCTCTCGGTCACAGGATGGTGCATTTGATTCTTGCCTACTTTATTCGAAACTTCGAGTGGAAGCTTGAGGAAGGTATGAGAAATCAAGATATCAACATGGAAGAGCAATATGGAGTGACTTCTAAAATGATTGTTCCTTTGAAAGCCATTCCAGTTGAGAATTTGAGTTAGAATAAATGGCTCCTATTTCATTTTCGTTTTGAGATCTTCATCTAAACAATTCCTTGTTTTCCCATTGTATAAAAAAGTGAATAATTTAATGTGCTTGATTAACATGGAAGAATTAAACTCACGTGGTTTTCCTTCATAATGTCAAAGCATTAATATTTCTTGATTAAATTATAAAATATCATGCATTAAGATTGTTTTTTTTTCTTTCTTTTCCTTCTGATATTCCTTCTGGTATTTATGTTGTTCCTTCTACCAAACAACTAGCTGATGTGTTTACTATTTAAGCTCGTGCAAAGGCTCCAATTTTCATTATTGAGAGACGTACGCCAAATTGAGGGAGGATGAAAAGATAACCACAACAATTCAAGATAAAGCAAATGAAATTTCATATAAAGATGAATATGCACAAGATAATTACACATTTCTCAAAATAAAGAAAATGCTCGGCTAATCACTAACCTAGACAGAGGATGAATCCGTTCCCGTTCCTGTTCCTGGATTACAAGTGGAATTCTTCATTTTTGTGTTACAAGATCAACCCAGGCGGCAGCCATGCACCTTAATTAGGGGTGGAGCCACAGCCACTATCCCAGTGACAGTGAGTTCGAACTTTCAACGATCATCACAAAGATAGTTTAGTTGATCAGATGCCACATTTTATTTACAGATTCAACGATCATCACAAAGATAATTTCATTCATCAGATGCAACAATTATTTAGTAATAAATAGTACAAGCAGATATATATTGAATGCAAATATATAGTACGTACTATATATATTCTGGCCAATGAGGGATATGAGACACCAAGACTGCTTTGGATTATTGCTTGGAGAGATGCTGTTGTATGAAGACATCTGGACTGAGGGATGACTGCTATGTTGCTTGGGGGTGTTGCTGCAGAATGAAGAATTACAGCTTGAGCTTGGACTCTTTTTTTAGTGTTGTTTTTTCGTTGTATTTTTCTTTTTTTGGGCTGGTTTTTTGCCAATGTGTGAGGCCCATACTCTTTCCCTGACACCCGATTTTTCCCACACTGGGTTTTTCGGACCCAGGGGTTTTAAGGAGGTGGGGTAGACGCGAAAACATCTTTAGTTGAGAGGAGGCCATGGATAAAAGCGTAATACTTTTTATTAATAAAATTTACAGTCTCAACCGCTCTAATCGACACCTAAAACGACAGGTACAAGTCCAAAGAGCACACCCCACTGCAGGCCATCTCCAGTGGTTTTGAGTCCTTTTTCAACCGACGATTTCCTAATTTCATCTAGTATGAAAAACACACTGACACTTGACATGTTTCCATACTCCCTCAGCACATTTCTTGTATGACTTAGTCTCTCAGGTTGTAGAGATAACTTTTGTTCTAACTGGTCCAATATCGCTATCCCACCTGGATGTACAACCCAGAAAATGGAATTCCAATCCGAAATTCCCAACGGTTTGAATGCATCCTCCAAACATGTATCAATGTTGTTGGAGATAAGACTAGGGATGTCCTTGTGTAGATGAAGTACAAGGCCAGACTCACGGATATGTCCCTTCATAGCACCGTGGTTATCAGGGACAATTGTTTGAGCTGTTGAGAACAGCTCAAACAACGGTGTTTCTACTCCGGGGATGGGGTCTGAGCCCACAACATTTGCGGCTGCCCCATCCCCGAATAAGGCCATACTGACTAGACCACCATCCATATAATCTTCATTTGGGCCTATGAAATAAATCGAGGTGATTTCAACACATACGACAAGGACTCGTGAACCTTTGTTGTTCTCAGCAATGTCCTTGGCACATGGAGCACGGTACCACCAGCAAAACAACCCTGATGGTAGAACATGAGGCGCTTCACTGAGGGGCTTAGGCCAAGAAATCTGGTAAGCTCATAGTCTGCTCCAGGCATGTCTATTCCACAAGATGTACCGAAGATGAGGTGCGTGATGCTTGATTTTGGCTGACCCCATTCGGCAATTGCTTTCTTGGAAGCTTCTTGCCCAAGTTTCGGAACCTCAGATACTAGAATTTCTTGTCTTGCATCAAAGGAAGATGCCCTAGGTTCACCAAAACTTGGATTTTGTTTCAAAATGTCTTCTGTCAGATATACATAACGTTTCTTTATTGATGACTTATCACCTGTATGTGCATGAGAAGAAAAAATTGTATCTTTTTTGTCAAATTAATTAGGTCTAAGAATTTAATTGGAGCATCAATTCAAGATTGATAAACTCCATTCGTTAATGATAACTCTAAGAATTATCTAGTATTAAAAACTTTTGGGATCGTAATATGATTATGATGGCGGACCCAGAATAATTCTTAGTAGGGGCATCGGCCGGGGTAAATTGGAATATCATGAGAATATTAGTAGTGTTGGTATATATATATATATTTTTTTTAGCAACAAAACCATTCGTTTTAATATAAAAAATAAAAAATCGGATCTCAACGAGGCATTGGCCTCCACCCTATTCAATTTGAGTCCGCCCTCTTAGTCTTTTGAGTAGAGATTCGGATCTCTGTGGGGCACTGACATTGGCACCCACCCTATTCAACTTAGGTCCACCCTTTTCGTCTTACGCTCCAGTAGAGATTCAATGTCTTTAGGTAACTTTTAATTAAATATGAGATTTAATGTACTGAAAAAACTCATTGCAAAGACATTGAACCTGGTTTCAAATTTCTTTTCATATTATGATTTTTGTTTATGATGATATCAGTGCAAAAGGTCATTGATTCAAATTAAACATCATGTACAACATTCTCTTCCCATGAGTAATTGGACCTCTTTATGTCTTTGTATGCCATATAGTTTGATTATGAAGAAATCAGTGAGCTGCCATTGAAGGCATGAACTTGGAGTTTTCTTTACTATCTTGAAGAAGAAGATAATACAAAAATTATCAGATAAGGATTACTACGTAGAGAATAAAAGCTAGGATAGATCTTGTGTGTATATACTCTACACACTGTCCAAGATCTAACTAACTGGTACACATGTACCACAATGACTAATTTACCCCTTATCCATTATTACTACTAATACCCGTAACATTTTCACCCCTCTCAAACTAACATGTGGTTCAACTACATTGAGTTTGTCCCTGAATCTGCAAAAAGCTGTAATAGGTAAGGGTTTAGTAAACACATCCGCAATCCGACGCTAATACGGTCCTTAACCGACAGTGTATCGGGTCAAATTCAGTAGTGCTAGTATGGTGAGTCGAGTATCGTATCCTCGGGGAACTTTGTAATTCTTCTAAGTGTGGTTAAACACCAAAGAAAGCTTTTATTAACTCGATCTAAACCGCAATTTTATAACACGATCACTACTATTCTAGTCAACATAAAATAAATACGTAAATTAAAATTTATTCTAATATAATATATATAGATATATAAATATATATAGATGTGCATAAGTTGCAAAGTATATATATAGATATAAATATATAGATGCCAAATATATTATTAGTAGAACTAGCCAAAGTTTATATAATTGATTTATACGATCTTTTCAGTGAATGGAATGTGCTCGATCTTTAGGTTCAATTGAGTAAATGAAACGGTGTACTCCTAAGGTTAACAATTCGTCCTCACATTAGCGTACGAAATTGTCATATGTCCATTGTCATCGGTCCAAATCCACAATCGTTACGGTTTTTACGAACAGGTCCCGAGTACGATTCTACCTTTGAATAAAAAGGAGTCATTCCGTTCGTCAAACGGTCAATTTTATTTAAAGGCTCCGGTTGTCAAGGCCGGGCGATTCAACTTTCCGGTTTAAGTTTCAATTAACTGATGATTTTAACATTATTACGATCTTGAGTACAAATTTTAATAAGATTCATCTTTTTAGGACAAATCGCCCCGAATAGGAAAGCGGATTCCGTTGTCACGTTTTCACTCGGCCAATTTTTACCCTCCGGTTTTTCTATTAACGAGTTCATAACTTAATTACGAGGCGTCAATTCATAATTAGATTATGAATTCTTTCAAGTCAAACTTTATCAATAGGAAAAGATTCAATTAGCTCAATTTTATTCAATTTTACTTAGACAACATTCCTTTACCGAAAAGATCGAAATAAAACGATTACATAACTTTGGCTAGTTATTAGATTTAGCCTACTAACATTATACGAAAATAAAAACAGATAAGACAAACATAAATACTTTAGAAATTTTACCCGATTACAACGATTGATTCGAAAATTCGTATTCTTCCGGATGCTACAACAACTTCAACAACATTGATCTTCTGATAATTTCTCGAGCATTATAACGATACTACTTTATTTATGGCATAAGGCCTATATATATACATACTACTACTACTAAAGAGAGGTGAAGAAAATATATTTGGTACCTCCTTTTGTGCCTCGCAATCGCCCTTTTTATAGGCAATTTTTCCCTTGCCGGATCGATCCGAGAAAGGGCCGGATCGATCCGGGAATAAAAATCTTATCCCAGGATTTTCTCTGCGGGGCCACATGCTGGATAATCATGATGTTTCCTCGGATCGATCCGAAGTAAATCCGGATCGATCCGGATAGATTTTTTTCAATCTTAATCCGAAACTTGATAAAATCATAACTTGAGCTCTGGATCTCCAAATGACATAATTCAAGATGCGTTGGAAAGCTCTTGAGGAGATCTATAACTTCCATGAAGACTTCTTTTTCAGAAAATGCCTTTTTGCTGGGCCATTTGTTCGTTGAAAATATAACTTGATACGGCGTCACGAACCATTGATCCACTTGAACTTTAAGTCTCGTGGCACTTCCTTTATTCCTTCAAAAGATATGATTTTACTCCAAAAAGTGTCATCACTCGGGGTCTTGATTTACCTAAGGTCCGTAAAATACCAAAAATACCCACGTGAATCTGACACGACACTCCGGTTATTAACCCGGTACAAAATTTTATAACTTTTTATCATTTTTACTAGATTTTTATAGTATTTAGATTTATTCATAGCTATTAATATTTTATAAGATTATCTGTTATAATTACTTATATTTTATATAAAAAGAATCGATAACGTATATAAAACATCGTAATTTTTATCATATAAATGTTACACATCACAATCTGAGCTTCAGATGGTATATAACACACTTTCAACTTCTTCTCAAGAACTAGATTTCTGATGTAGTGAACATCCATTTCAATGTGTTTTGTTCTAGCATGGTACTCTGGATTTTGAGCAAGTGTAGTTGCACCAGTGTTATCACACCACAATATAGGCATAACATGTAACTTGAACTTGATCTCCCCCAGCATTTGCATCATCCATTGAATCTCAGAACCTAGATTTGACTGAGCTCTATACTCTGATTCACAACTTGATCTTGCCACCACTGACTGCTTTTTAGAACTCCATGTAATCAAGGATTTTCCTAGGTAGACACAGTACCCCCCTGTAGACTTTCTATCTGCAGGTCAAGCAGCCCAGTTTGCATCAGTAAACCCCTGCAGCTCCAAATTCTTGCTGGGAATGAAGTGCAGTCCCAGTCTCAGTGTGCCTTGCACAAATCTGAGTAATCTCTTTAATGCCTGCCAATGTTCAGTATAGGGCTCCTGCATGAACTGACTCAAGGTGTTAACAAAGCATAAGCAATATCAGGTCTTGTCAAGGTAAGATATTGCAGGGCCCCTATAGCACTTATGTAGATACTTGGATTAACCAAAGGTTGACCTTGTTTAGGTATAAGATGCTTACCAGCAACCATTGGTGTAGGACGAGGTTTTAGGTACTCCAAATTCAACCTTTTCAGGAACTGAGATGCATAATAAGTTTGAGTCAAGGACAGACCTGAGTTATTCCTAGTAACTTGCATTCCCAGGAAGTGTGAAACTGGCCCTAGATCTTTAAGGGAAAACTTAGAATCCAGAACCTTGATGAATTTATGTATCAGATCTGTGGAATTCCCTGTAAGAAGAATGTCATTAACATACACAAGAGCAAACAGAACTTTGTCACCAAGTCTAAACATAAACAGAGAAATGTCACACACAAATTGTGTGAATCCCCAGTTCAGCATTTGAGTTCTTAAAGCATCAAACCAGGCTCTAGAAGCTTGTTTCAAACCTTACAAAGCCTTATTCAACCTGCATACCAAATGTGACTTTCCAGCATCTATAAATCCTTCAGGTTGTTCCATAAAGACAGGTTGATTCAGGGGTCCATTGAGAAAGGCATTATTTATGTCAATCTGATTTATAGGCTAGTTCATGGACACTGCCAAGGTTAACATGATCCTGATGGTTGAGGACTTTGCCACAGGACTGAAAGTTTCATTATAATCTATCCCATAATTCTGACTGTATCCCTTAGCCACCAGTCTTGCTTTATGTTTCAGGATGGTACCATCAGGCTTGAGTTTAAGTTTGAATATCCACCTGTTCCCAACCACACTTTGTCCTGGAGGAAGATTTACCAAGTCATATGTCTTGTTATGTAACAGGGCCCAATATTCTTGAAGCATAGCTTCTTTCCACTCTGAACTCTGCATAGCCTCATTCACACTAACTGGTTCAATAGGCAAGGAGTGAGCACTTGCAATAGCAGCAGAATAGACTTTAGGTTTATAGATCCTACTTTTGGATCTAGTCTGCATTGGATGAGGTGTGTGGTGGACAACAGACTGTGCAGTACTAAGAGGTGGAGGACTAGATGAAACACTTTCAGTGTTTGGTGACAAAGATGCATCATCAGGACTTTGTCTTTGTGGTGAATTAAACACAAAATTGTGAGAAGGTTATGTGAATATGTGTGATCAGGGGTATGATCTGAACCATGTGTGTGTACTGGAGTATGATCTGAAACAATAACAGGTGTGCTAGGGATTACCTGATCAGTGGCAGAAGTAGCAGCAGCAATGTCTCCTCTACGCAATCTGCTCAGGATGTCTGTATTACCCCCATCTTGCTGAGATATTGCCAAGGTAAAAGAGGAAGAAGGAAGGGTAGGATCAACCAGAATTTGTGTGGATGGACCCTGAATAAAGCCATGTTGAAAGGGGAATATAGATTCATTAAACACTACATTTTTTTATATGTAAACCATACCAGTATCATCAAGACACATATCCTTTATGAGACGGACTGAGACCAAGATTCACACATCTTTTAGTGTGAAATTGAAATTTGTGTGACTGATAAGGTCTGAGATTAGGATAAATAGCACAGCCAAAAACTCTAAAGATTTTATAATTAGGTTTGACCTGGAAGAGGCATTCTAAGAGAGATTTATGCTGCAGGACAAGAGTAGAAAGACTGTTTATAAGTTGAACACTAGCCTGAAAGTTGTACCACCAGTATCTTAAGGGCATGCCTGCTTGAGCCAGGAGTGTCAATCCTGTCTCGACAATGTGTCTGTGTTTTCTCTCTGCCCTACCATGTTGAGCATGATCATGGGGGCAGGGGTGTCTGAAACTAATTCCTTCAGCATCAAGATAGGTCTGAAGGATCCTAGACTCACCTCCACAATCTGACTGCAGACACTTAATCTTAGTTGAAAACTGAGTTTCAACAAGAGCCCTAAATTTCTGAAAGGCATAAGGAGTATCAGACTTAGACTTTATTGGATAAATCCAAGTAAACCTAGAATGATCATCTATAAAATACACATAATAAGATTACCCTTCTACAGATTTGACTGGTGTAGGCCCCCACAAATCAGTGTGAACAAGATCAAACTGTGCTTTAGCATGAGAAGTGGACACAGGATGAAACAAACTATGACTCTTTCCAAACTGACAAGATTCACAGAAAGATAAACTACCAGAAGGTTTAACATTATAGCCATTCAAAACATAAGACAGAATTTGACTGGAAGGATGTCCTAGTCTCCTGTGCCAAGTATCAGGATGCATATCAGACTTATTACAACTCACAAAATGTTTAGAAACATGAAAACAAACAACCAAGGATTTGGAGTGAAGGGAGTCCTGATCTTCAAGAGGCATTGCTATCTTGTACAGACCATCCTGCAACTGACCCCTGAGAAGCATTGTCCCTGTGGCTTTGTCCTTCACAACACAAGACAAACCATCAAACTCAACAAATATAGGATTATCTGAAACTAATTTAGAAATACTTAGAAGATTTTTTGTAATGAGAGGGACATGAAGGATATTATTCAAGTGTAAGTGTCTGTGTGGAGTGTGTAACACAGTATAGCCAATGCTAGCTATTGCAGGACTCTCACCATTTCCTATAATAAGAGTATATTTACCATTATACCTGTTGTCAACAGTCATATTACCTGCTTCTGAAGTTACATGGTTAGTAGCACCACTATCCATGTACCAAGAGTGATCAGAGACAGTGTTGGGAGTGGCCACAAAAGCTGATATCTGCTTGGGGCTTCCAGTTTGAGCATTGTTGTTACTAGGACCCTGGAAATCCTGCTCAAACCTGTGCCAACAGTCAATAACAGTATGACCATTTTTACCACACAATTGACATGTAGGTCTGCTGCCATTTCCATTTCTTCCACCTCTAGAGCCCCCTCTAGATCTATAGTTATTCTGACCATTGTTTGACCAAGGCCTGGCATTAGTCCTGCTTCCTGAACCACCTTGATTATATGAAGCAAAATTTGCAGTGGGGTGTGCTTGATTTCCTCCAACAGTTATGTGAGGATTGAATCTAGCTAAGAGTCTTTCATGAGTCAAAAGTTGAGACTGAACTTCAGGCCAGGTGAGAGATCCAACCCTAGAGGTAATGTTTACTATCACAGCTTCATAATCTTTGTCCAGACCTCCTAAAACATCCAGAATCAATTCAAATTTGGACATAGGATATCCAGCAGCAGTTAAACTATCACTGTAAGACTTCATTTGTGCAAGGTAGTCACTCATCGATTTTGAACCTTTCTCAGCTCTAGTCAAAGCACTTTTAAATTCAAGCATCCTAGCTTCTGATTGACTATTAAACAAGACTTCCAAAGTAGACCAGATTTCATGAGAGGTAGAGCATCCCATTACCTCAATTAAGGCCTCTTCTGTCATAGAACTGAGTAACCACCCCATCAAGAGTTGATCATCAGTATTCCATTCTTCTAGAGGTGCATTTGGAAGAGCACTGAATCTGCTAGTGTCCGGAGGTCGTGGTCTGGTTCCAAGAAGAAGATCTTCCATCTTACGACCTCTAACAATGGGTAGAATGGTGTATTTCCAGAGAAGATAGTTATCTCTCTTCAGTTTTACAGTGCATGTCTGACTGAGATGACCTTGAAAGGGTGAACTAGGTTGCATGTAAGATCCAGGGGATGGTGACCGGAACGGAGACGACATCACTGGAAAGGACGGTGGAAGGACAGAACCACTGATCTGAGTAAAAGGCAGTCCACCGGAGAGCTCTGGAGGTGGATAGAGAAAACAAGGATAAGGAAGTGATCCAAAAAGAGTTTGACGATACACATTTGCCGTTGTGCCTTTGCATCAGCTCCGATTGATGCCGGAGTACTGATTGTCAGTGATGTTGCGGCAGCTACAGAGGTCATTGTCGGACTATCAGTCCCAGAACTTGCAGCTACAGTGGTCACCGGCGGAACAGCGCTCCCAGAACTTGTAACACTCATGACGTGGGTCTATTAGCTCCGATACCAAGTTTGATTATGAAGAAATCAGTGAGCTGCCATTGAAGGCATGAACTTGGAGCTTTCTTTACTATCTTGAAGAAGAAGATAATACAAAAGTTATCGATAAGGATTACTACTTAGAGAATAAAAGCTAGGACAGATCTTGTGTGTATATACTCTACACACTGTCCAAAATCTAACTAACTGGTACATATGTACCACAATGACTAATTTACCCCTTATCCATTATTACTACTAATACCCCTAACATTTTCATGATTCAGACTTTTACTTATAGACCTATCCTTAAACTTTTGGTAGCTATCGATCGTAATTCAATATGTTAGACATTTGAACAAAATTCTTCAATAAGTATATTATATATATATATTAAAAGAGAAAAAAAGAAGAGAAAACTTAAGCTCGATCTTACAAATGCGCTTGAACTTGTTCTTAAGCTCAACCATATGTTGACGGTTAGTGATCTTGAAGTAAAAGTCCGGGTACGTGCTTTGTTCGATACAGTTTTGTGGATTTGCAGTTCCAATTGCCAACACAGTTGCCATTCCTTGTGCTCTTTCCGGTCTGCTCAACTCCTTCTCTGCCACCATTTTCGCCCGCCGGAAATTAAAATATGGGAAAATTCTGGCTGTGATAATTTAGTAGGAACTAGGAAGGTGATTTTGTAGTACGTTGAGCTTCTCTCTCCGTTGAGTACGTAAAATAAATACCTCGCCTTCAAAAAAATTGTATTTTATTTTAGTTTTTACAAGGGTAGAATGGGGATTCCAAAAGAGAAAAGGAAAAGGGAAATTTTATGCTTATCAACAAGCTAATACACTCGCTACGTTTAAGATAATGATTAAGACACAGAATTTTGTATATAAAAATACACAGAAAATGTAATTTCATGGCTGTTAGTCAATTTATTTTCTTTTATTTTAGATCACAAATCACATTGTACGGTGTAGATACATTTTCTGTGTATTTTTCTATCCAAAATTCTTTACCTAAATCATTATTCCTACGTTTATAAGCTGACAGCACATCACCCATCTATCATCCTTATCACCCACTATCACCGTTCTTTAAGATGTTTTAGTGTTGAGTAGTCGCAGCTTTTTTTTTGTCAAACTTTTTTTTTTTTTTCTTTCAAAGTTGATCTTTTTGTCAAACTTTTTGTCTAAAGAAATGGTCTGCTACAATTGAAAGAAAAAGATAGCTTGAAGCACAGTATTGTTGAAAATTAATAATAGGCTTGCAATAGTAAGCAATCTATCATGGTACGGTTTTTTCTACTTCGTAATGAATGCTGCCCAATAGAGGCATTTTGCTACATGGAAAATACATGAAAACTAAATATTCAGCAGTAATGAACTCTGTCAGTGTATAAAAATAGAATGAAAAGTGTGTGTCTAATTGTTGTCCAATTGTAAGAATATATATGTGTTATAAAACTGATGGAGATAACTTTCAGATGCAAGAAATAGAATCAGATGCAATCAAACGTAAATAATCAAAGGAGATAACAGAAAACAAGAAGAACACAGATTTAACGTGGAAAACCCCTCTCAAAGTGAGAGAGATAAAAACCACGGGCAGAAAAGAGATATTTATTATTATGCACTGAGTTACAGATTTCACACACACAGACAATGCAACAACAACTGTATTTATAGGCACAAATCCTTAAACCCTAGCCGTCAGGAATATTTGTCTGATCTGCCATAAATCCCCTTACACGTGTCCTCCTTTTAATGACACTGTATAGCTGTCACATAACAGAATTAACAGATGTGGGACCCTGTTGTATTCCAGTACTCAGTAGCCTTTCACCCTGCTGACAGAAGCCTGCTGACGAAGCCTCAGTAGACTCCACCCTACTGATGCACAGAATTGAATACACTTCTCAGCTGTCCATCACACAGCTGAGCCTTCAGATTGGTTCCACCAAATGTAGAGTTTAAGTCACTATACTGACAATATGCAATAATGTACAATATGTAAAGGGGTATATGTGTAATTTTACATTTAGGGTTTTGATGATATTGTACTATAAATACGCAGCTTATGTGAATAATAGAGATCATCTTTTCCCCAATTATTTTGCGTTTAACATGGTATCGGAACCCCTCTAAGTTAGAGATTTTTTTTTTCCTTTACCTCTTGTTCTTCATCACCGAGAAAAAAATCGATCTTGTGTGTGATCGAAGACGTGTTCTTCGATTCTTTTTCGGTCCACATTATCAAGGGCGTGTTCCTTGATCTTCTCTGCTGCTATTCGCGTATGGTTGTGCATCGCAGTTGTGCTTCTCGATTGCTTATCCGGTACGGATAGATTGCCGGCGTCCTAGTTTTTTTTTTTTTTTTTTTTTTTTTTTTTGGATGTCTATTGTAGCTCATCGTTTGTTGTTGCTGCTCATCCTTTTGCAAATTTACTGTTCGTTGTTCTCTTCAAAAAAACAAAAAAAAAAAAAAAGAAAGAAAAAGAAAACAATGCAGTAGCAAAGTTCCTCTTGTTCAACGTCTGCCTAGCTAATTTGTTATTCAAATTTGGGCTAAATTACAATTTTGGTCCTCTAACTAGACACTTTTTCGATTTTGGTACTGGTTTTTCTCCGGCGACAATTTTAGTCTTGTAAGTGGTGGTCTCTTTTTTTTGCAAAAATAGTCCGAACGCCGGAAAGACCACTTACGGGACTAAAATTGGTCTTTTCCGGCAACAATTTTAGTCCTGTAAGTGGTCTTTCCGGCGACAATTTTAGTTATGTAAGTGGTCTTTCCGGCGTTCAGGACTATTTTTGCAAAAAAAAAAAGACCACTTACAGGACTAAAATTGTCGCCGGAGAAAAACCAGGACCAAAATCGAAAAAGTGTCTAGTTAGAGGACCAAAATTGTAATTTAGCCTTCAAATTTGGTGTGCTGCTTGTGCATTGATCTAGTCAAACTTGGCGACTTCCTCCAATTTGGGGAATTATTTGACGTACAAAAAAAAATTTGTTCACAACCGTAGAACCCTGGTTGAATTTCTTCCCTTCATCATTATCAAGCAGTTCGTGTGGCTGCTATGGCATCCGATTAAGGAGCAATTTGTGCAAGTGCTTGTGTTCCGCTTTTGGGTAGTTCGCTCAGGTACGTACGGTGTCAATGATTGGATTTTTGATACAGGAGCATCCAATCATATGTCTGATAATCTTGCATTGTTTACAAATTTGAGTGATGTGTCCTCTTCTGTGGTCTTGCCTGATGGTACCAATATTACTGTTTCAAAGCAAGGCAGTGTTGTTTTATATGGCCTAACTTTAAATGATGTGCTTTATGTTCCTACACTATTCTGTTTCTCATTTACTTAACCCAGAAATATATTGTTATTTTTACTAGCAAGTCTATGTTATACATGACCACACTTTGAGGAACTTACTTGGAGTAGGGGTGCCGTGTAACGGGGTCTATATTTTCAGGTCGGTTTCTATCTGCGGTTCTCAAGCCAATAAAGTGGCAGTTACCAATACAAGTTTATTATGACATCAACGTTTGGGTCATCCCTCCATGACCGTTCTTTCTTTTTAACCTAGCACTGTTAGTAGTGGTTGTTCGAATAGAAGTTGTGACATTCATTGTCAAATTTGTTTTATAAGTAAACAGCCTCACAACTTGTTTCCTCTAAGTTCCAATAAAGCCACTGCAATTTTCGATTTGATTCATTGTGACATTTGGGGTCCGAATAAGGTCGTTTCTAGTTGTGATGCTCGTTTTTTCCTTACCATTGTTGATGATTATTCGCGGGCTACTTGGGTTACTTGATGCTTGGTAAACATGAAGTGGGAACATTAATTCATGAGTTTTTTCAAATGGTGAAAACGCAGTTCAATAAAAAATTTCGGGTTTTGCGGAGTGATAATGGCCAAGAATTTTTGAGTTTACATCCTTTTTTTTGCTGAAAAAGGAATTGTGCATCATTGGTCTTGTGTTGATACAGCTCAACAGAATGGTCGTGTAGAACGGAAGCATAGGCATATTCTGAATGTGGCTCGGGCCTTGCATTTCCAAGCCAAATTGCCTAAGTATTTTTGGGGTGAATGTGTCCTTGCTGCTGTGCATTTGATTAACCTTACTCTTACTCCTGTCTTATCTAATAAAACTCCTTATGAGTGCCTCTTTGGTCACCCTCCTTCGTATGATGTTGTTCGGGTTTTTGGTTGTTTATGCTATGCGGCTAATAGGCCTCGTGTTAAGGATAAGTTTGACTCACGGTCTCGTATGTGTATTTTTTTTGTTTATCCTTTTGGTCAAAAGGGATGGCGATTATATGATCTTGCTACGCATGAATTTTTCGTGAGTCGCGACGTTCAGTTTATTGAGGATAAGTTTCCTTTTATTGAGTCCCTGCCAGATCCAACTCGTCTTCAATGAGAGGCATATTTCAGTCAACATATATTATGGGACGATTTTGATGATTACCTGACATCGTGACTTTGCCCGCGGAACCCGTCACTTCGGCCCTTGCCCTCTCGGATTCTGACCCCTCGTCTCCATTAAGGGGGCGTGTGGCCGAGCCAAGTTCTTTCCTGGATGGCGGGGTGCCAACAACTGAGACTTTGGGACGTGGTCAGGAGGTGAAAATTCCCTCCACGAAACTTCGGGACTATGTTACTCATACGATAGTTCAGCAGAATGAAGATCCCCAATTACCTACAATTTCGTCTTCGCCGGGCTCATCAGGTAAACCTTTTGACATAGCTTGTTATGTTGATTATAATAACTTTTCTGTCCGCCACCGGTGTTTTATGTCCACGGTTACCAAGGGTCTTGAGCCTGCTACTTTCCGGGAAGCTGTTCAACTACCCGAATGGCGTCGGGCCATGCAGGAAGAAATTGATGCTTTGGAACGTAATGGTACTTGGTCTTTGGAGGTTCTTCCTCCTGGTAAACATGTCATTGGTTGCGGTTGGGTATATAAAATTATATACACTTCCGGTTTTTTACAATACTATATATATATATATATATATATATATATATATATATATATATATATATAATCCGGTTTGGTCCGGTTTTAAACTGTTTTTATTTTTTTAAATTGAAAGCAAATTGTTTTTCACGGTTTGGTTTTTTACAATACAATAACCAACCAATAACCACGATTTACATATTTCAGGTTTGATTCGATTTGGTTCAACCGGTTGGTTTGGTTTCTGGTTTTTTTTACACCCCTAATGATTCCGCACACAAACACATTTAGGACTATATAATGGCTATAAATAAGTGTTTGAAATAAACACGCTAGTTGGGCTTAGTAAGGCATTTATTAGTCTCACTAAAACAAAATAAAAGTCCACATTAAAATAATGTTACCAAATTAGACCCCAATCAACAAAATACGAGCAAGTTGCCTCACTAAAACAAAGTAAAAGTTCACATTAAAATAATGATAACAAGTTAGGCTCAGAGCCCAAGTTGCCTCATTAAAACAAAGTAAATGTCCACAGTAAAATAATGATAACAAGTTAGGCTCGGATCAACAAAGTACGAGCAAGCTAGTATAGACCGAGGCTCAGTCGATCTTCATCATGAGATTACATACTCAAATAACTGAACAAGCAGGTTTTCAAGAATTACCCAGTGTGTACTCCACGTTTGGTACCACATGTTTTAGCGATGTCTCCAATGAATGCAGCCAGATTACGTTCAGAGATGCCTCCATCACCAACGGTCTCTGCCGCCTTCTTCTTCCACCTGAGTGCATTCTCTTTTATTTCTACCGCATTTTGCCCACTAGTGATCTCCCTTACACATCTTTCAACCACGTCACGCGAGATTATTTTGTTTTCAGCTTCACCCCTGCTCAATCTGATCCCAACTTTGAATTCATCAACCAACAACTTTGCATCTGTAACTTGATCACCAAATTGAGGGAAAGCTATTACTGGCACCCCGCTCGATATTGCTTCTAACGTTGAATTCCAACCACAATGAGTCAGGAAACAGGCAACAGCAGGGTGAGACAAAACTTGCTCTTGTGGACTCCACGGCACAACTTTACCTTTTTTTTATGTTAGAGAGACAACATATCACATCATCAAACGTGGAAAAATACAAAAGCATGGAGGAAAAAAGATACTCAAATTGATTGATGAAAGTAGGTATGGTTGTTTTCAATTGTCATGTCAAGTATTTAGAATCGAGCGGAACATATTACAATACTTATCAAGTTGAGTGGATCATGGTTTTTGGATTATGGATCTACTACTGAAATTTAATGCGTAAGCTCAGCATTCAATGCGTATTCCTGAATAATCTCATTTTTCAATTATTCAATTATTTTATTTTACCAAGTTCGATGGTAGCCAGATTAGCCAACATTTATATATTTCGATCAACAAGTGTTCCAAATGAAATGTAACGTAGAGCTAGGACAATTATTGTATGGGTAGATCCGCGATCTACATCTATAAATTGAAATGTCCGAATAATCAGCTATGCAATCAGTTGTTATAATCAATAGGTCTTCAAATTGTTCATTTGAAAAAATAGAAATCCTTCCTATTGAAGTTGAGTTCAAACATAAAATTATAATTGACTATCAAATCCAAAATTTCTTTCTGCAGCATTGGCGCCCCCTCACCCCTTGATTAGTCTCTGGACCCAACCACGTACGTCCTGACCAAACAGGTCAATACCATGTTGGGTGTGACAATATTTATTGGGATGTCAACTTTATTAACGAATAACAAATGATGTGTAATTATGAAAATAAATATCTAAAACATCCAACACAAATTATTATATAGGTTTAATTACCTCTGTCGGCTGTTTTTTCCCAGAACTCATCTGGTAAAACATGTGGCTCCTTGTCCAGACGCTTACTGGGAGGCCTCAGAACCCACAAGAAGGAAACTCCTGAGTTCATAATCCCATAGGCCATCTCAGTCACTTGCTCTTGTTTCAAGAAAACGACGCTGCCCACGGAGACATACACCACCGTGGACGGTGGTCTCGTGTCCAGCCACTCTTTACAGTCATCCGCTTTTATGAAATTACCAGTGATGCCATTTGAGCTAGGATGTTTCGGGACCTTGAACAATGGTCCGATAGGCTTGATGGGACATAACTGAGACATGGAATCTATACTCCCCTGTTCGAGATCATAGAAAGTTTCCATCAATATGCAGAAATTCTTGGACAAGTTCTTGAATTGACCCAAAATATTATGCCCAAAGTGGGGATAAGGAGTTTTCGGGTGTAGATAACTGGGTATTTCATCATGTTTCAACAATGGCAAACCGGGTAGCTGCACATCGATTTCGGGTTCGGATTCAGTCGGGAAAGGTACCAGAGCATGATAAAAATGGTAATAGGCAGAAAAACTGGCACAAGATTGAACCCAAAGAGTAGCACAAGGGATTTGAAGGCTCTCAGCAACATCAGCAACCCATGGACTAAAAGGGTTAAGGATCAAACATGAAACAGGGGATCCTGAATCTTCATGTTTCTTGATCATAGCAGGAAGTTTTCGCCTCCCAACTTGATCAAGATGATTCATGTAAGAACCAACATGAAATGGGTTAGACCCATTAGTCGATTCCCATTCATCATCAATGAACTCAAACCTGATCATTCCATTTCCAATTGAAATGGCTTGATCATCATTGAGGTTATTGGATTTCCTCATTTCATTGCCAATGAGTTCGGGTACGGCAAAAGTGACCAGCAGACCCTTTGAAGCTAAGGCCTTTCCCAATCTTAGCATAGGATTTACAACTCCTTGTCCCGTGAATGACACCAGGAAAAAATGAAGATTGGTTCCTGCCATTTTTCTGATAATCAGAACAGACACTTGTAGCTGATTTCAGAATATCAATGGAGAGTGGAGAATAGAGAGCGCTCTATGTCTGAATGTTTGAAACATATATACTCCCTCCCTCTCCGTTACTGAAACACCCATATTAATAAAATAATTAATTACTTTGACTTTGATTCGATAAATACTAGAATATCCTTAAAAAATAAAAAATAAAAAATAAAAGCAAATGATGCTAGTAAATTTAAAACAACGTATAAAAATAATAAAAAGACGGGTTAATGAAGAAAAAGTATATTAAATTTTATATTGAAAAATATTTGTCTCGATTATTTGGAATAACAGGCTCAATTATTTTAAAGCGGTGTCCAAATTCAAGATTTTATCACCGGTCAATGGCTCTTGTCACATTCTACACCTGATCCAAAGCTTGGGGACAAAATTCACACTAAACCTCAATGCTTTTTCACGCCTATCCTATGTGTCAATTGGATTCGATTGTTACTCTCTCCGTTTTAAAATAACTAAGACAACTGCTCAAAATTTTTAAAATAATTGAGGCATAATATTTCTTCATGCAAAATTTAATGCAATTTTTCCTTTTTATCCATCTATTTATTTTATACATTGTTTTAAATGCACCAACATTATTTATTTCATATTCAATTAGGGTGTTTTAGTTTTTATCTAATCAAAGTCTACGTTTTTTACAACGACTTCAATTATTATAGAACGAAAGAAACATTAAATAAAGGAGGATGATGCATGCACATAAATGTTGCACAAAAGCTTCACCGAAAAGAGCAAATTAAAGGTTGAGAATGAGTGGGAGAAATTTTTAATGAAACAAGTGCCAACAAGTGGTCCATTTACGTGCATTAATTCTGTGGTATAATCATTTTCCTTTAATAAATGAAACATTTAATTACAAAATATAATAAATAGTGCTTTCGAAAATATAATTACGTCAAAATAGAACTTACTAGCCAACAATTATGGGATTAAAGTAGTAGTGCCCACCAGCAACTTAAGAATACCGGATTTTGAAAATCAAACCAATCAACTAAAACGAATTGAACCAAAAGAAAACATACACCTCAATTTGTCAGTTGGTTTTATATAATCAAATATCAATAATATTATTCTTGAGAAATTTAGAAATCAGACCCCGTAGGACATTGCACTTTTTTATCAGGTTTGTGACATTTTTTTCAAGTCACCGTAGAAATTTATAAGTTCTCAATATAAGACCCGTTAGAAAATGCGGAACAATAAATATATCTTAGCACGTAGACATTTTTACAGACTAAGTTTAAACTGTAGACATTTTTAGGCTATTATTATTGTTTTTTTTTTGTTAACTTAATGATTATAACTTCTTCTTTTTTGTTTCCAAATTTCTCATTCATGTTTTGAGACATAGAGATATTCACATGATACACAAGTGTTATCTGCCATATTTAATGGGATGGTTGACCGTAGTAAATTAAACGGTTGCAAAACTTCCAGTATATTCGGTTTAAAATATAAGTCATCCTAAAATTTTTATATTGATTAAGAAAGTACTACCTCCGTCTTATAAAAAATTTCCACTTTTTGTGGTGCAAACAGATTAAGAAAATAATTAATGTGATGTGATTTAAACACTAATGGACATATTTGCCCCTATTTCATAATAAATGCTTATTTTGGAATATGAAAAGAGTATAGAAGAATTAAATGTATTATAGGGGTATGGTTGGAAAAGATGCATTAAATGATGCGTTGATTTTCTAAATGGATATTATTTATGGGACAATCCATTTTCAAAAAATAGACATTTTTTATGGGACGGATGTAGTAGTTAAATGTAATTAATGTACCGACAAAATGTCTAATACACCCCTTGAGTATTATAAATACAACAATTATGGAGTAAATAAAAATAGTTGGATTGATATAAATTAGGGGTAGGATAAGGAAAAATGTTCATTAATACTCTCTTGATATGTGAATGACTTTTATTATGGAACCAAATTAAAAAAACTAAGATGATTTATATTTTGGACCGGATGTAGTATTCATTACTCCCTCTGTTCCGAAATAAGTGAGATAGTTGTCAAAAAAAAATTGTTCCAAAATAACTGAGGTAGTTACATTTTCAATACAACATTTATTGTATTTTTACTACATCTACCCTTATTTATTAAGGAGTGGGAGAATAAATGCAACATTGTATTAATTATATAGACTAAGGTTTTTTTTAATCATTTTGATATTCAAATGAAAGCATTAACTCATATCCTTAATATGCGTGTTTTTGGCAACTGTCTCAGTTATTTAGGAACGGAAGGAGTATCTATTTATTCATTCTTTAAAAAAAAAATTGGGGGGGGGGGGGGGGGGGGGGGGGTGTGTGTGTGTGTTAGGGTTAAGTTAACACACACAAAAGACAAACAAGGACATAAAAATGATGGTGCAACGGGTATTTCGGGTTATACCAAATGGAGAGTCATGATTATTTCTTATTCCTCTCTCATGTGTAGATGTGAGTTGGATTAATCATTGCCCTCTATTTGGTATAACTTAAAAATACTCGTTGCACCATAACATTAATTATATTTAAAAATATTATTGTCATTTTGAGGTTAAAATTAAATATTAACTCATGTTTTTTAATTTGTGTGTTTTTCACAATTACGACAGTTAAATAAAAACGGAAGAGGAAGTAATATTTAAGGGTAAGATTGAAAAAAAAATTGGCAATTCAAAATAACTTGAATTATCAGGCCAATCAAAAATATAAAAAATAATTTTGTTTTATATGTGACGAAAAAACTTGGGGCTGGGGTCGAGGGGAAATTTTTAGGTGGTGTGTCAGTAGGGGTGTTCATGAATATGGTTTATCCGAAAACCGAATCAATCTGAGGTCATTCGGTTCGGTTTGGTTCGGTTCGGTTCGGTTAATACCCGTTTTCGGTTCGGTTTCGGTTAATAATATAGAGAAACCGAAAATTTCGGTTCGGTTACGGTTCACGCTATAAATTATCTGTAAACGAGCCGAATTAAAAGCGAACAATTAACCGAACCGAAACCATACCAAACAAAAAAACAGTAACCGAACTGTTTATATCCAACATGCATAATTAGCTTTTATAACCAAAACATTGTATTTTTTTATAAAAATCGCTTATAACCGAACCGTTTATAACCGAATTGAAAAAACCGAATAAAAAACCGAACCGTTTAGACCAATAGAATTGTTAAATTTTATTTCGGTTTCCGGTTCACCGAACCGAACCAAACCGAACCGAATCGTATATTTTGGTTCGGTTCGGTTCGGTTTTCTAAAGCAAACGGTTCGGTTTCGGTTTCGGATACTTACTAACCGAAATTTTCGGTTTCGGTTACGGCCATTAACCGTATCGAACCGAACCATGAACACCCCTTGTGTCTGTACGGTGCGGACCGACCTATTTTAACTTAAAACACCCATGTTTTTTTAAAGATAAAATGATTATCATTAGGCTTTATCTGCCAAAGAGACAAGAATTACATCAGGAGAGGGGAAAGATCCCCAATACAAGTTACAGACTAAGTTGATACTCTCTTTAACAAGAAAACATGCCGGGTAAATCCCAGTACATTTAACAAAGGGAAACTGAAAAGAATAAAAACATTTGAACATAGTGCGACGATCCTCCACAATACTTCCGAGGTTTGAAAAGTCTTGTGCATCCGGGTGAACTTTCGGAAGACCGTGAGTGAATCTCCTTCGAATATGACATTAAAATGTAGCGCCCCCATACCCCGAGTCTGGCAAGCGGCGCTAAATGAGTCATAAATGTCAAGTCAACTACTTAGACCGCCGTCCTCGCTTGGTCTAAAAAGGCTAACCCATGTTGACATGACATTTATGTCTCACACTTATATGGTGGTCATGCGCTTCCCCCACTTCCAACGTGGGATATCACATTCTCCCCCCCCCCCCCTTTATAAGGGACTGGTTTGGCGTCCTCGCCATGACAGCCAAGACTTGTCCCAATTTCGTTTCTACCAGAGGCACCGACACACAGCATAGTGTGGCACTTAGGGTCCGTCTGATATTCGGCTCTGAATATCATTCGCTTAGACCGCCGTCATCGCTTGGTCTAAAAGAGCTAACCCGAGTTGACAAGATCTTTGTCTCACACTTATATGGTGGTGATGCGTTTCCCCCACTTCCAATATGGGATATCACATAAAATAACCCCAAGAGATGGCTAAGAATATGTCATGGTAGATCGCAAGCGCTTCTCCAATACACTTCATATCCTCCTGTCAAGTTTCTTGGAGAATGTGTGAAGAATTCTTCCATTGCTATCACAAAGGATTCCTCGAACTGATGTGTTTTGTCCTTTGAAAGCTGCGTTGATATTAAATTTAACGATGCCCGGAGGTGGGGGCTGCCAAATAGTGTGCCGAGGTTTCTCTCCAACTTGAGTAGATGGCAAAAAAGAATGAAATACCTTTGACTTCTAGTTCAGCTTGAAATAGAAGAGAATGAATAGAAAAACATACGTGTTTTTAAAGATAAATAGTTTAAAATGTAAAATATCATGAAAAACACAGGTATTTTAAAAACAAAATAGATTTACTCACGCCGTGTGGACACACCACCCGAAAATTTCCAGGGGTTGAGGCCTCCGGGTGTAGAATTGTCATTCTACTGTAGACGGACAAACAAGCGCCATTTATAAAAAAACCGAACAACGGTCTTTTCCTTTCCGTCATTATTTCTGACGGCGGGATAGCCTGAATTGAACCGATGGGAGCTGACGATACGTCCACGGCGGTTTCCGCGGTGGTTTCTGCCGTGAGCTGCAGGGCTAGGTTGAAGAGAGAAGACTGTAGGAAGACCAAACACGACTCTGTTTTCTCCTATTGGAAGGCATGTTCCATCTCTTTTTCTCTCGCTCTCTAATTTTTTTCCATTTGTTTCGTTAGCAACGAACAATTAACTTGAACAAGCAGTTAAAAATTGGGCAATTTCAGTGAACAAGTTTATCTCTCTCTAATTTTTTCCATTTGTTTCGTTAGCAACAAACAATTAACTTGAACAAGCAGTTACAAATTGGGCAATTTGAGTGAAGAAGTTTAATTTATATGTCATAAGTAGATTCATTTTAGCTTCTGCACTTCTCTTTATCATGGTTTTTGTGATTCTGATTTTTTTTCTTCTTAAATCTGTTGACGCGCCAGCAATTCACGGCTGAAATTGACTTGTTAATCGATTTGATAAACTTCTTTCCAGGTTCTAATTGGACCTTCTGATTGGGAAGATCATTCTAAAGGGAAGGAAGGAGCCGAGAGATATAGAGTTCACAATCTCCCAAATTGTGCCTCCTGCGCAGGAATTTACGAGCTTGGGGTAGTTGGGTCACATTACAGGCCTCGACAAGTGTCAGCGAAACTTGATCATAAATCTATAATTGTCGTTTACCTTGGAAAATCAAACAACGTTAGGAATAGATTGCAGCAGTATGGTCGTGACGGTGCCCATTTGGAAAGTGGCAGCGTAAGCTTCACTCTGCTACCCCAAAGTGGACCTAAATTGTTCAGTGAGATGTTCTCAAAAGGCTTCTCAATTGTATATAGATGGGCACCTGTAAGTCTTGTCTTCTTCCTTTTGTTCAATGTTATTATGAGATAAGGTTTGTCATTTGTCTTATTTTGATGCTTTTTTTCTGAATTCAACAGATGAAAACTTCAAGGGATGCTCTGAAAACTGAATCAGATCTGCTCGACACTTTTGATTACGCATGGAACAAAGATGGTAATGGTACTCGTCGACAAGAAGATATTCTAAGAAAGATTGATAGCAGCTTAAAAGCATCTCAATTTCTCGCAAAACACAACCTTTTCCCTAGAAAGGCCAAAGGGATCAAAATCAAGATTTTTGAACCACCTCTTTTGGAGAATGGGGATACTTTTTACACTGGATTGTCATCAAATAAGATGACCCACCGTATTTTTAACTTTGGGAGATCGCGTCCGAAGATAATACTGCCTTGGAGGTCTGGCGTCTGTGAGAATCTTAGGACTTGTGGCGTAGCTTTAGGTCATGGAGTCATCTGTCAAATGATTCCGGCTGATGGAAGGAAAAGGTGTGAGGAGCACAAAGGGATGAAAGTAAATGGTTTCACCGGAAAGTCGAAAACAAATGGGAAGATTGCTATTGATGTGAACACAAATCTCCCGGAACAGCAGATTTCTACTTATTGTGGAGTGATAATGGGTGATGGATCTCCTTGTGCAATGGAACCAATTAAAGGAAACAAAAGGTGTCTGAAGCACAAGGGACAGAGGATCCGAAACTCCATTTCCAAGTCGGTGAAGGATGATAATTATGCGCAAGGTCCAGTTCTACGCGAAAAACTTCTGCAACAGAATATGGTGCTTTTTTTCCCTGATCAGAATACTTTGTATCCTCCATGTGAAAGTGATATTAGCGGAGAGGAAAGTGATATTAGCAGAGAGGGGAACAACATATGTGGAGTGGACCTGGATGATGGGGCTCTTTGCACAAAGCAACCTCCTAATGGAAGAAAGAGGTGTGAGGAACACAAAGGGATACGGATTAGCAGAGAGGGGAACAACATATGTGGAGTGGACCTAGATAATGGGACTCTTTGCACAAGGCAACCTCCTAAAGGAAGAAAGAGGTGTGAGGAACACAAAGGGATGAGGATCAAAAAGACCGATTTCAGGTATTTCACACAGCATATCCCCTCTGTGTTAGACTGACAGTTTTGCTGCAAAATATTAGAGAGAAGCATACCATTTGGTTCTTCCATCAGTTGTTTATGACATACTAATCCCAACCCGTCGGCCAGTATTACTTGACGTTACACCCTGTAAAAGGCTGCCTGTGAGTCTCTCTGATGCTAACTAATTTGCAGTCAAATGAATATTTAATTGGTATTGTCCACATTGATTTCTGCTGCTCACTAAAGCTTTTCGTGTACCTGATGGAGGAAAAGAAGATGGGATTTATGTAGGCTGGATTTGATGTAGAATCATTCATTTGGGGTAGGCTGTGAAGTGGGGAACTTAATATTTTTTTTTTTTTTTTTTTTTAACTCTTGAATCCAAAGCCAGTTAAACAGGCTCTGTTATTGTTTGTCAGTGTAAAATTTTCCTGATCACCAAAGAAAAGTGCAGGAGGGATTGATTTTGTTAACCCTTGTTCATGGGCATATGTTACATATGCACATATTCATCGATCCATTTAGCAAGTATGATATTTTCAGGCTCTGCAGCGTATCCAGACAAAGCTCACTCCCTCTAGGCTCTAGTCCACCCCAAAATATGGTTCCTTAAGGCCCTTGAGTTTCTTGCTTTTGATTCTGTCTAGTTACTAGTTGGGATTTTGGGTAAAAGATAAGGTTTGGTGTCATCGGTGGTATGTTTGTGGTTAATGGCAGCATGCATGTATGTTGTTTTTGCCTTCTCCCATCACATAATATCGTATTATACGTTTTCACGTATTGCATCATTCTTTTAAATGTGTTTTGTTTTATTGCATCATCTGTTGAAAATGATTGTTGTACCATCATAACAAAGACACCAAAAAAAGAATTTTCCAATCCTTTTAACGCCAACATATAAGTTTTGCGGAAAAACTTAAAACAATAATTGATTACCTTGGGTGATATACAGGTGTGCTAAGAAGCTGCAAATCCACACCACACTAATCTTTGACCGTTCATTCTCCTAGTAACAAATAGTACAGTATATATCAAGGTTCCTAGGGGGTCATTCACTTGTCAAACATTGAAGATTAACGCAAGAAGAAATGCAGAATCAAACTCTCCACATCATCAAAGTGAGAGCGAAATTCATAAGCCATTGGGGAAGGCTAACTGTACTAGTTTTGCCTTCATTAGAGACAGTAGTCAATAGCTGCAAGCTCCTGTGTCTTATATCTCCTCATCCTCAAATGGATCGCGTTCTGGATAGTCACCAACCTGTCGAGCCCATTAAGAAAATTAATGACAAGGCACGCCTTCAATCATGATGCATGTAAGAAGATAAAAAGTAACAACAACGATTCAGCTTTAAATGCATCACACCTAATTTACTGAGACACCCCACACCTACCATGCATCATGCACAAAATCGACTTTCAAAAAGGCGAATAAACACACTCAACTTCATAATCGTCAAATTTTTTGGAAGTTTGTGTCCTAGTAGGTGGGGGTGATAAGACGATAAGTTGGGTGCGGCACTTATAAAGACTCCCTTGGTTTGATGGAACCGAGTATGTACCTTTACTTTGTCTGGTCTGACCATCGCACCATGAAGCGGAGGGCATTCAAAATAACGCTTTCCTTTCACCCTGTAAACATGATCAAGAGATCGCCAACAGGGGCGCAAAAGTCAAGACACGTAACCCTATACTGGATGACATACAGAAATATGCAAGCGCCAATGGGAGAATTCAACTGAATTTTTAAATCAAACTGGAACTGAGATATTTATTTCTTGACCTATCTGAAAGAGATAGATTTCTCTTCAGTGATGCATCACTGTCAAATTTCAAATAACAAAAAACTCAAACAGGGCGATGACCACACTAAAAATCCAGAAAATTTTATCCACAAGACTACTACGTATAAATTACGCAGAAGGCAGAAGAGGAGCCTTGACACGGCAGTAAAATCTCTGGCTATGTGACATGAAGTCACGGGTTCAATTCATGACGATAGTTTCTTGTAGAATTATAAAGTAATTTAGTAGTCCTAAATGGCCCTGGTCCTTTGCCGGACCTTGCATAGGCAGGATGCATTCATACACCGAGCTGACCTTGTTGTATATCCCATGATAAAAAATCATGTTTTGGCAAGCTTACAACAACAGACTTAGCACTGGGATTATGCCTATGCTTACTATGTTCTCGAATTCATGACACTCAAATGATAAGTTGGCATCTAACATAAAAGCTTTAGTTGGTGAAGAGAAGTGAAATTGTATAAGCCATTAGTATAAATAAGTTTCTTTGAAAATTGGGCCAGCAGTATCGATCCCTGAATTATGTAATTTGACATCATTATGTATTACCACTTCACCCAAAAGCTTAATTTGTTAACAAGAAGGGTAATCTCTATACATGTATCCATTCCAACAACAAGAGCATCTATTTTTCTCCCTTAATTATTCCCAAAGTATATTGCTTGCAGTATTGGAAATCCTTATAAGATAAGGCAACTCGATGCATGGAAGCATCCCGCATAAGCATGGTCCAGGAATGGCTAGGTGGCTTATAGTATGGATTATTACCTTATATTTCAATGAGAGGTTGTTTTCCACGGATCAAACACTAGACATTTGGTCCAATAAAATACTTTTTGCTAGCTCACAGAGAGGGTTAAAAAGAGAGGACAGAATAAAAAAAATTGCAGTGAATTACAATATTGATCATAAAATTTTCGCAGAAACGTGCATTGACAGGGGGACTTTTTCCAAATGATTTATATAATTATAAATGATTGTGGGAAGTATTTCCGGACCCTCGAAAGTATTGTTTTGATTAATCATGAACTAAACTTTTACTAATATACAAAAGACATATTGCAACAAAAGCAAACTTTTGAAATCAATAAGTAATAACTATATGATAATCAACTTCAAACAGTATGTTTCCAATTGCAAATATAACAAAGAAAAGAACTGACAACATGTACTTGGATATTTACTTACAGGCCATCGTGCTTTCCCAATGGTTCATCATACTGAACTCCAACCCAGAATCCAGGTGCAAGGGTTTCGGCTTGACCTACAAATTTCACCAGTCCTCTCTTCTCTCCAGGCTCAATTTGACATCTATCACCTACCTATGCGGGGAACGAGACAAGGCATAGGAACAAAAGTTGATACAAAACCAAATAATTTACCGAAAACTAAGAATACATACAACAAATGTGAAAATAATGACAACGAATTGACCAAATCAGAATACACAGAAATAACGTCTACTTTTGAATTTCAATAACCCGACAACCAAACCAGGTGACTAAACGATGACTAAGTGGTCGACACAAGGTTCAATATACATGTCATCTAATTTCAGCAAGCCCTTTAGTGATTTACTCTCTACACTTCGCTGCGTTATTGAAGCCTATCTTCATTACAAGTCTAAGAAGGATGCATGTGATGAACATAATTTGTTGAGGGAACCATGACAAAGGTGATAAGCCCAATCGATTCAAATATTCCAAGTGAAGAAACGGTTCTCTTGAAGCCATGACATATTTCTATGACACGACTCCCATCACATGCCACATGCTAGTCTTATACCAGTCGCAGAACAAAACAAGTTGGCCAACAAGAGCAAAGGGTGTTGTTTTACTGGTTATCTGTATTAATACCCGTAGCTACATCTGACAAAAGCATGCAAACAAGAAAGCACTCAGCATAGATCAGTACAAGCAGTGGACCAGAAGCCATCGTAGCTTAAATCAGATGGTTGAATGCACCTCATATCCTTTACCTAACCTCAAAAACCCTCTCCCCTAGAAGTGAAGAGAAATATTGAAAGTAAGTCATTTAAAAGCTCAATATAGTACACCTTAAGCAAAAGGGAAGCATTAATGCATTCCAAGAGGTGGGAGGTGAGAATTCATATCGCCAACTTAAAGAAGAAGAAAAAACGAATGGTAGAAATTTACCGGCAGGGATGCAAACACAGTATCAAAATATAAATCTTTAAGAAATGGTAGTAAAAATGAGGTAAGGTAGCTAATAATGTCAAATATCCAATAAAAATATGATAATAAAAACATTATAGGTCATAGCAAGCGACGCTAGAGGACATAAGTACGGAGTAAATACTGCAAAAAGCAAACCAGAACTTTTAACTTGATGAAAATCGCACAAGGACGTCACAAACATTGGTAGTTCTATGAGGGGGCATAGAAGAGTTTATCGATGAAACCAAAATTGTTTTCCAGTTGTGGATAGGGCTGTAAACGAGCCGAACCCTACCGAACATGTGCAGGGTTCGAGTTCGGCTCGAAAGGTTCGAACCTAAGGTTCGGCTCGGCTCGAACTGGTCGAACCTTAGTTTAGCAAGGTTCGGCTCGGGTTCGAAAGTTCGAACATGTTCGACATGTTCGAACATGTTCGAACGGTTCGAACATGTTCGAACCTTATATATATAGTTTTTTTTTTAAAATATACAATAGTTCGAGCCGAACGTGTTCGATACGGTTCGGCTCGATAGACGAATATCAAATACCTAACGTTCGGCTCGACGTTCGAAGGTTCGAATCGAACTCGAATCGAGCTTTTTTCGAGCCGAATACAGCGAATCGAATCGAATACTGACGTTCATTTACAGCCCTAGTTGTGGATACTCTACGACAGGCGATAATATACAGAATTTGCAGCTTTCTTCACATGACAAAATATTTGAAGAGTGAAAAAACAAACAAACAAAAAACAAACAAACAAACAAATACCAACACAGTGGTGAAGACATACAAACAAAAAAGTAAAAAGCGTCAATCAACCTTGATATTTGAGCAAAGACCTTCCATGTAGTTGTCTGCTATCTGCTTCAGGAAAGCAATACAAACAACAAGAATCGATAGGAGTGACTGTTAAAGAATCAACCGAGGCAACTCATAATACAAGCGCGAGCGCGCGCGCACACACAAAAAAGGATTTACTTACTTTTGACTCCTGATGAGGAAGTTTTTCCTTGAATTTTCTGAAAGTACCTGCAAGGGGAAGTACTAAAATCATGTCCTTTTTCCACTATCCTATTAGATATATAGAGATTACTCCAATATACAGGCATGTGGACAAAGAAAACAATCGAAGGCTACATATCAAAGCTGCAATTACACAAAGATATTTCACCATAATGCTAGCCAAGAAATGCAAGTGAGCTTCATTTTTCCCTATAACGACCAAGAGTATTTCTACTGTTATTCACTTATACCTTCCTGTTCCCTCTGCTACCCACCTCATTGGTGAGCTATTGCTGCTTCTCAGATTATTTGCTGTCAACTTACAACTTCCAACAAATGCTTTGTTGAGTCGATCAATTTGAAGAAACTATTTTTCAAAGACGAAGACCTTTACTGATAGACAAATGCGGGAAACAGCTCTTACAGCACTGGAATTAAGCCAAAAATGTGGCTGAAGATATTTCAAATTGTTTCCTCGCTGAATTTTAAAATCCTACAGGATAAAGCTCAAGGGGAACGCCTTAGTTGAAGAAGGACCAGGTAAATAGAGACCAATGTACCTTTTCCTATTTCATTTCCCACTCTCTATTAATAATGCTTGATGACTGCTATTGTTGCTGGAGCTTATCATTTAAATGCATACTAAGGGACAAATTGTTAAATAAAATGCTTCAGGAATCAGAATACCACCACAGAACTAGCACTTAGATCCCTAACATCAACTACTTTCTCTATTTTAAGAAAAGAGCTTCCTTTCTACAAACTAGCAGAAATCTACCAGACTTGCAATTTAAAATATTGAAAAGCGATTACTTTTCATGCTTGGGTTCCTTCAAAATCAACCCCTGTAAAGTTGCTAAACATGTAAACTTAGAGTGATTTGAAACCACCCAATTCTGGAGAGTAGTTTTAAGTGGCAGTTGATGCACCAACTTGAATTCCCAACTTCATGACCAGCCAAAGTATGTTATTCCTTCAATAAAAATGAACTCTTGCAAAATTTTGTACAAGTAACTACCCAGGAACTGTATGAGCTATAAAATCAAGTAGAAGCCAAGGATCTAGGCATAACCCTAATAAAGAAAAGGCTAACTTATTTACCATCAAGTTTTTCATACGCTTCTTCAGAGATCGTATATTTTTCCACTAGTGACGTGTCCTCCAACCAACCGCCGGACGTAACTGAAGATGGATCGAGATCATGCACATGCAGCCGATAACTACAGGGAAGAAAACATGTAATGAGAAACCAATATTGGAGCCCTAAGTAAAGAAACTCTGGCAGTGAGATAAGAACACATAAATATACACCCAGCAATTTTGAGATACGATAGATGTTCAAAGTGTGGTTTGTTTGTAGTACAAGTAGGAAACAGTTGGCCAAGTTCGGCCAACAATAGCAGACGAAGATAAGCAGGCAAAGCCCTCAATCATCAAAACTTGTTTTCAAATGGAGGCAGGCCACAACTCCTAAGTTCAGGAAAGTTAACAACTTTCCCCGTGCAGTTTTCGACTTGCACCAACAATATGTAATTTATATCCTCTACCTTTTTGACAGGGGAAAAATACATTGAGTTGAGAAACACCTAAAAGAGGAGGGGATAAAAGGACTAACTAAATTTTCATACTCAGACGAAGGTGAACGCGAATGATAATGATTTGAAAGTGACAACAAAGTAAGAAATGTTGCATTATCTTCTTGCTTAAATAAACAAGAACGATATAGAATCAGACATGAAGCTCACCCATCCAGTGGTGAATAATAGCCAAGTTGCCTCCCATTGTCGCTAAGATCTGAAAGTTTGACACCATTGTCGTCATAGAGCTCAATTAGCATTGATTCAACAGCAGTGCCACACCTCTTCCATAGCTTTTCTTTTATGGCTCCCACCGTCGTCTGTCCATAGAGAAGGAAAGAAAATAAGCAGAGTTGCAGGTAATTACACCACAAGTACATGGAAAAAACTGGACGAAGTGATAGTTGGTTAAATCAAATGCTACTCAACTCCTAAAATGTGAATTCCGAAAATTGGAGCCCTATCCCAAAAAATCACTGTTTTAATCTCCTCAAAAAAATTACAAGCTTGCATTTCCAATCTAAGCCCATGAAAATAAATTTACGTGAAAGAAGAGAAATTATAAAAAGAGACAAACTTGCAGAGAGAAGCGGATATCAGAAGAGAAGCTCTTGATGTTTGAATGAGTAACTCGTAAGAGCACGGACTCGTCTCCTTGAATGTGTAAGCTAGAAGCCATTGCCACAGCCAGCCAAACAATAAGCAGAAATGGCTTTTCTTTCTCTTTCTGCTTCTTTTTTTCTGGTTTAATTTCCCCTTCACTTCACACTTCACTCAAGCCACCGCACAATCAACTGATAGGAAAAATTAGATGCATAATGTAAAATTTCACAGTATTTATTCAGATGCTTATACCCGCAACAACAACACTATGCCAAACAAAAATTGGAAATCAATAAATAAATAAATAACATAACTTTTTTTTTTGACAATTAAATAACTTTTTTAAATAAAGGTGTTATTACTTCATGTGACTTTTATTTATTTACTTTTTTTTATTTTTTTTTTTTTTTTTGAGTCGAACTTTATGTGATGTTAAATCAATGATAAATTAGTGTAGAATTAAACCAAATAGGTATTTGGATGTCTTATGAGTGTTATGGATATCGATCTTTCAAGCCAATAAATAAAATTGATCCAATATGTCGATGTAGACAAAAAAGAAACAGCTGAGGTTTTTAGACCATAATGTGCAATAATTTGATCCCTTAGATTTTATAGTCTTTTGAAATGATTATAAATTTCATTTATGTATTGAGAATTTTATAGTATAATTGTTGTATCAAGTGTAATACGGTGTGATCAATACATTTTTACTCTTTTTTGTCATACATTCTTCTAATATGTGAAATAGAATATATGATATATGAATGTAACTTGGTACAATCAACCTACAACATTTGAATTTTATTTTTTCCGTATTGAGAGACTTAATAAATCAATAATAAATGAAATTCTCATTATGCAACCTAAAGTGAATAATCATTTTTATTATTATTCTACAATAAGGGATTGAATAAATAAATATACATTGACTCGCAATTAAATTATTAATTGATAAACAATCAACAATCTCTCACTTGAGTCTTATATATTTAATAAAATACATTATTATGACCTTATGAATTCAGTCGAAACCGTTATCATCACTAGTATTTCGACAATCACATCCAACAGCCCCGTCAACGCAGGATCAGGGCAGCTTTCGCAATTAAAAAATGATGATAAACCAATAACATCAACTTCACTAAACGGCATGGATTGTAACGCCCCGAGTTTTTGTTGAGGGTAATAAAAATGGTAATTGGTTATTTAGTTATAACCTAGTTACTATTTATCCTAATTAATTAATTAAAATTATTTAATTAAAAGTCTTAGCCCTCTTGGGAATTATTTTAAGGAAAATAAATAATATTTTATCCTATAATTAATCCTCTCACACACACACACCACTTTCAGAGAGAAGGAGAAAAAAGAGTTATGGGGAGAAAACGGAAACGGAGGAAGAAAATCTTCATCCTGGAGGCTAATCTATCGAGATTTCCACATAAGACGGAAGTATTCGTCGCATCGTGGTGAACGTTTCCACACCAACGATTCGTGATTTCGTAAATGTTCAATTTTAACCTTTTCGGGGATCTTAATCATTCTCGGTAGAAATATGAGTTTAGGTGTTTTAGATTATTTCCAATGTTTAAGTAATCGTAGAATGGTGTTTTGGCTCGTAGAAATTGCTTAGAATTCAAGGAATCGCATGAATCATCGTTGTTTTGCTTTTGGATCGCTTTCTTACCAGATTAAAGGCAATGGGTGTTCTAAATCGGGTTTTTGGTTTATGTTTTGTGTTATTATTGTTGTTGGATTGTATATATATGTTTACCGCAGCTTTGGAGAAGTTTTGGTACCTAAAGGTACTGATTTTGGGGTCAACAGGCCTAAAATATGAGCAAGAAATCATACAGGTTGAAAAACCATGAAACAGTATGCAGCCACGGTAGGCGTGCGCCTATCAGGCTATCACTAGTTAGGTGTGCGCCTATGGGCCAGTTTTGAGAACAAAGACTCTGATCTTGTAGGCGAGCGCCTACCACATTGTTAGACGTGCGCCTACCAATTCAGAGAGTTTTGGGAGTTACTAGGTGTGATGGGCGTGTGCCTAAGGACCCGTAAGCATGGGCCTAACTCCCAGAAGCACTTTTTGGGCTAATTATGAATGTTAATCGATATGTAAAGGCCCTATGAACATAGGCCACTTCCTGAAAGCAATGTTTAAGCATGTTTTGGTGTGTATCTATCTATGACTTGGTATGTGTGCCATTGGGGAATTATATGTTAATTGAAATGTCTAAATTTGACTTCTGGTAGCATTGGCTCAGCACCACAATTGAGACCCTATGCGGGAAGAATGTGGGAGCACCGGAAGGCGATTGTTTAGGCATTGTGGGACATTGATTTAGTAGTCAATGATTCTTTTACAACATGTTGGGTAGTGTAATTAGAATGTCTATGATTAGATGTTCATACCTCTTTCTATGTAATTGAATCAGGTGGTTAAATTTGACTCGTAAATTACATATGTGTTGTGCTAAAAGCTAAAGCATATTTATCATCGGTGAGGCGCGTTTACATGTCTTAGCATGAGACTATTGCACATCCACTTGGCTTGGTGTCAAGGGACTCGTGTAACTCCCACACGGTACTACGACCGAGCCCTCAAGAGGTGTTTCCCGTGCCGTGGTGCAATCTTCACCATGCGCAGTGTCCTTTGATCTTGATGTAACAAACTTACTTGTGCAAAGTTATACTATGTGAGTTAGTAGAGAGTGAGTGTGATCTCATGTTACAACCTATGTGGTAGCGTTTGTAGAACTTATCTTGTTACGCATGTATGTATGTATTGTATTTAATTGTACCTCTGATTCTTCTACCCCTTACTAAATATGTATGTACGTACCCATTTTTTTATTGTTCCCCGCCCCGAGAATGTTGTGTATTTGTAGGTTGTTTTCGAGGCCACGAAAGAGTGACCCCGAAAATAATGCAGCCGAAGTCTGTTTCTGTTGTAATTTGGGTATTGACTCTCTTAACTTTGTAATGTTGAAGATTAGTGGTTTAAGTTTGTGGTTATCGAGATTTAACAGATCATTTGTATTTGATAGTTGTATTAAAGTATTTTAATGATGTATTAGATGCGGCATGTGTTGCTTCGATCGTTCGTTAGTCGTTTGGTTGCCCGAGTCTGTCATTTTGTCTTCTGCTTTGTTCTCTGATGTTTGTCTACGTAAGGCTTACGTATATAATTAGATTAAATTTTAATTATAAGCATGCCGTGCGTTCTTTTTTCAGATAATGACTCGGTAT
The DNA here is from genome assembly GCA_036785695.1 of Gentiana straminea. NCBI lineage: Eukaryota > Viridiplantae > Streptophyta > Magnoliopsida > Gentianales > Gentianaceae > Gentiana > Gentiana straminea. The sequence goes on from JAVUPR010000266.1 coordinate 7,593,683, forward strand.
CCGGGACAGAGTCGTCACATGAATCAAGTATATAGATCACAAAATCGTAATCATATGAGATCATGTGTAAAACTTTATTTTGTGAAAATTTGTCTATTGCAAACAATATGAACATCAGTCTACCACTAAATTTGAATATCATAAAATGATGTAACACACATTAACGAAAATATCATGAAAGCCTTTGGGTGTGAGTACATTAACCACCAGATCTATTATCACAAAGTTTGTATTGATTTGCTCAATAGACATTGTATTACCTTGAACTATTTTTTCACGACAAGATACATTATGTTCATGTACTTAGACTTTAACAAACTCATGTTATTGTTAGGATGCGGTACTGTAGAATAATTATCACGAAATCTATAATGGTCTTTTAATGCCCGAACCTCGTAGCCGTGAAATAATATCTTACACTTATATCCCATGACTAGTGGTTTCAAAACAAGCTTAATTTTTGTCTTTATATTCGAATAATTCATAAGTGTATGTTTAGCACTTTTCTAAAAATAGGTCCACATGTCGTAATGAAGGCATAATCTGATGTGAATTCAAATGTGTCCTTATATCCACCAATAGTTTAGTCATAATATCTGTAACTGATTTGGCTCAATGTATGTCAGCATCCTTGATTATTATTATTTTTTGTAATTTCCTTGTAACCTTATTGGTTGCGTCCCAACAACCCTTTTCCAGGATCGCTTAACTATATGTCAAGCATATGACAGTATTGTACTCAATATCCAGAAGCATAGAAACACAAGCATACAATAGACTTATAACGAATGAAGCATAAAAAATCTATTGCACTCCCTCGTTTAAATCATAATGGGGGCACTGTTTGAGAACCAACCGAGGAAGTCTATGTATACTCAATTTCCTATTTTTCGAGTAAAGCTCTTAGTGACAAGATAGTCCTTATTTATTTTTTACGTTACCATTCGAAACCAACTAAGTCCTAATATACCCATTTACAACCACATGTGTTGATACATCATGGAAATGATATAAGACCCCAAATGTCATTGTCCTTCATCTTATATTGAATAGCCTCAATACACTTATAAGCGTTAAACTTTCCATGGCTTGGATAACGTTAACCGGAGTGTCCTTCCCAATGTCAAAATCCTTGTGCTTGATGAAGTAAAGAATATAATTATCATGAATTATTGATTTTCACTCCCTATTGGAGTGCCTAAGTGGTGGTGCCACTAGTTCACTATGTGGTGCCTCGTGTTGCTCATGTTTCTCCTGTATATGTTATCAAGGATGTTAAGGTTGCTTGATAAGAGGTTCATGAATTTTTTGCTGAATCGTGTTTGAGGATTCTAGTTGGAAAAACAATTTGTAACCATTACCACTATGAGAAAAGTGATGAGGAGTTCTTATTCAAGACAATATTTCATACTTTATTTGCCCTCTTAACTTAATATCCTCAATGAATCTTGATTTTCCTGTCTCAAGAAAATGATTTGGAAGTATGACCATAAAACTTAAAACCTTGATCATTTTGAATACCTCACAAAATAACAAGTGGCCGTTCTTAAGTCCAATGTTACTTTATTAGGCCTTCAAGGCCTTGCCTCGTATGGACAACCCCAATTACAAAGATGTCGAATATTGGGTTTCTTTCAAGGCCATAATTCATCCAAGGCTTTGGTTACTAGTACTCTATCAAGTGTATAAGATGCCCAAAGTGACTTTGGCAAAGTGGTATGACTAAGCATACTCCTTACCGTATCCTTAAGAGTCACGATCCCTTGTTCCGCAACACCATTAATACTCAGTGTCCTTGACATAGTGTATTATGGAACAACACCACATTCCTGTTGGTATTTGGCATATGCTCCCATACGTTGTTCATCTGATCCATCATATGTTCTATAACATTCACCACCATAGTTAGATTTGACAGCCTTAATACTTTTATTTATTTGATTTTCAATCTCAGTATTGAAATATTTAAACACATTCACTGCTTTAGACTTCTCATTGATCACATATAGGTAATTGCATCACGTATAATCGTCTATGTTAGTAATACAATATTGTTGACCGTTCCAAGATACAATATTGTGATTTGTCCAAGTTTTGTTACTCTTATGTTTACTTATAACTTTCTAACACATGTTCTTGTTTAACAATAAAATATCTTATAGAAAAAAAAAAAAAAAAAAAACCCCAAAAAATATCTCTTATTTCTCTTATTAATTCTTACATTATTTTGTTTTCTTATTTTTGTTGTACAAACTATAAACCACGGTTGGTGGTACGTTTTTATTTGATTATAATTAACCAAGAATACAAAATAAAGTATTCTATCATATTTCTTTTAATTGTCATTTTAAGAATTTTTAAGTCGTTACCATTTTGGAAAAGAGTGATGTTGAATAAATGTCACCATAATTAATAGTAATATAAGGGTGATGTGAATTATGTAATGCATATATGTAGTAAATGTACGATCACCGGAAAAGAGCAATATATGCACACCATATCATTTCACAACATATATCATTACACAAACCACCGTTGATTAATGTGTAAGACCAATTAATTAATATTCCCTCCGTTTTTTAACCGTCGGAGAGAGAAGAATCACATACATTAAGAAATTAATTAATGTATCTGAAATAGAGTGTAAATAACAAAAATACCCTTCATTCCTTATGTATGAAAAATTGTGCTAAAATTTGGGTTATTGAAATGAAGGGTAAATGATAAAAAATATAATAAATGCTGCATTAATAATTTAAAATAACAGATAAATAAAAACATAATAAATTCTAAAAAATGATCGTTGAAAGAAAAGAAAAAGGAAATATATAGTTTTTTAAAACACAATATACCCCCTTTTTTTCTTTTTCTTTTTTCCTGAGGAAAACACAATATCCCTTTAACTACCTTTTCTATAGTCAATAGTGATAAAAACGTATCTAAAAGTTGAAATGATTTTAATTATTGTTTTTGTTGAAGTAAAGTGATTATTTACGCTTAGAAAATTTATTAGGATCTCACCCCATTGCCCTTGGGACAAGATAAAAACCTTTTCCCACGCCCCAACCTCAGTTCTCAGCTCATCAACTACACACGCCCGCCGGTAATGATCACCGCTCCGGTCTCCTCCATTTTTCCCATTTGCTTATTCATTTTTCTTCACCTCCTTACCGCCTCAGGCTGTGGGTGCCGAATCTCGATTTGGCTTAGACTCTTAATTGAATTTTTTCCATGATTTTTAGTCACATGTTCATTCGAATATTCTTCTTCTTATTTTTTTTTCCTCTTATTTACTTGGTTTCTTGATTTTAAAGCATAAAATAGTCAATGCGGTTGTGTTATGTAATTGATTGCAGCTTCTTGGTGTAGTAGGGCTTTTCAAGTAGTAGCTGTTTCGGGAAATGGAGAGATCCGATCCGGACCGGTCCTCCTCCCCTGCTACTCCTTCGTTTCCAGGTCAGCTCACCTCCTTACTGCTCTATTAGGTTTTAATCATTATATCCTTATCATCTTTTTTTGTATTTTTGTTATCCTTACCAAGGAGATGATGAATTTACTGTTGCTTCCGTTATAGTTCGGTTATATGTTTGTAAGTTATTTATTTATTTAAATATATATATATATATTTTTTTCGCAGAAGAAGATGCACTTTTCGATGCATCGCAGTATAGCTTTTTTGGTAAAGGTGTTGTAGTGGATGATGGCTTGGGAGGTGTAGAAGACGAGGATGACTCTGATTGTGTTCCTGTGCTGGGTGGATTTGGTAGTATGGATACTGAAGATGAACTAAACCAATACCATTTGTTCGACAAAGATGAGGTCAGCATTTCTGATGAATCTCATAGGCCATTAATTGTCAGTCAGCCTCTACTTGCATACTGGAATGGGGGGGGGGGGGGTTATGTTACTTGTCTGTTTTTGTATTAACACTGTTACTTTAAGATAACAACTAGGCGTAATGAATTCGTTAAATGGAGAAGTGAAAAAAAACATGTGCATCATTATCAAACTGTGCTCAGTAGCTAACCCATGCTGTTAAAGTCACATGCAAACTTTTTTGTGAGGATTTATTTGTTGCATTAGTTGTGTTTCTAGGTGTTTCCAACCTATGATAATGTTAAGGTTTATTCTTTTTTTTTTTTCTGCAAATCTTTACCCAAGTCTCGTTGTGGGGTATCGGTGCTTATTTTTGGTGTGTTGTAAAATTTAATTTCACCTAGCCACATACGTGATTGAGTTTTTAGGAAACGATTCAAGGAAATTTTGTACAGTTTTCAATGTGGCTTCTCTTGATGTTTAATTTGTTCTTATGTGTTTCATCTCTTGACAGGGTTCTGGGTTGGGATCTTTATCTGATTTGGATGATCTGGCTACCACATTTTCAAAGGTCAGATTACCTATCAATTGATAGCAATCCCCTGTTCTCGTTCCTTGTTTTTCTCGTCTTAGTTTTAGTTATCACTCTTCTTCCCAATTTTCCTTGCAAAGGGAAAACTTCGTTGTGTCCATGCTTAGGAACTATGCCCCCTGTGTATGTATATTTATCCAGTAAACTATGTTCTATGTGATGTTATGACATATGCTGCGTGCCAATGGCAGATAGTGAATAAGTAATGTTTTGGTGTACGCTGATTGAGCACTTAGCTTCTTGATTGAAGCATTTGCATAGCTGGTGGGAGGTAGTGTGAGTAGGTTTTACACTCCTTGGATGACGGGTGGGGGGTTGGGTAGAGATGAATGGATTTCAAGGGATGTTCCAAAACTTGGGTAAGTGACTCAGTGAAAATACAGGCTCCTGTCCTGGATTTTTCGCCGTCAAGCATCTTGCGGTTAAGTGAATAGCTATTGTAATGAAAGGCCCACTTGGATGCATCTGTTGTCGGTCACGTTGAAGTTTCAATGTCTTGTGGAGATGCCAATTTGTAATTGTTGCTATGATGGATTGGTCGAGCATTCTGTGGGATTCCCTGTTCTAATGATGGGCGGCTTACCCAGATACTATCCCAATTTCGACTCTGACACTTGCAATTTAGTGCCATTTGTTAGCATGTCTTTCTTCTAAATCAAGAAAGGTGCTTTTGTCTTTACACTAGTTGAAGGTTTTTTGTTTTTTTTTTCCCTTGAGTTCTGCTTGTTTCTTATGTTACACTATCTGGGTGCTTTTTAATGTGTATGTATAAATTTCGGGAAAGCCTGTGGAATTTGTAAAATTGTTTCCTAGTCGCGACATCTTGTCCTGAAGTTCATACATGAATGTGCATGTGAATGGTTAAGATCTCGTGAAAAAGATAAAAAAAGGTAGTTTGTCTTCGATGCTCAGATATATTGTTTCCTTGAACCATTAAACTTTCTCCTTCATCAGCATTATGGTGGCCATAGGTTTTGTAACTCATTGAGTCTCTCATGATGTTATTTTTTGCAGTAGTGAATTATTTATATGTGCTGTACTATTATGGCTGTTTTGCAGTTAAACAGAGTTGTCACTGGCCCAAAACATCCAGGGGTAATTGGCGATCGAGGATCTGGATCTTTTTCTAGGGAAAGTGAGTTCATTTGTGCATTATTTTCTTTAGTCTCCTTGAATTTTGTTCTTTTCATAAGTGAGATGAATATAGTACTAGGTAATGACTCTAATGAAGTACTCATCCTGTGTTGTGCACACTCATATTTTATGTTGCAAAAGACGTGGTTTTTTTTTTTCTTTTTTCATAAAAGTAGACAAATTATTCCTTGACAGGGTTTTGAAGTCTGGGTTTACGGAAGATTTACATATTATTTGTTTGACATACCAAGAACTAGAAGGCACACTATGTTTGTCTTGTGTGTCTCTCTCTGCTAATTTATGGTTGAGCAAGGCTTGGTTGCTTGTTGAGTGCGTAGAGACTATATCATTATTTTTGTAGTAGACACTGCTTCATTGAGCCATTTAGACTTGATGTATCTAGCACTGCTGCATATTTTTTTCTTCATTTTTTTTGTAACTTTGATAAATCTTATTGATGTAAAGCTTACAGCGTATTGAAAGCACAGGCTATATACCTATTTCTAAGTACAAAACATAAAAGCAAGCAGTAGCTATGATATACTGAGCACCCTTTGATCTAAGTTACAGTGAACACATATTTTCCCATTGGGCTTGGTCTTGGGGATTCCTCTTCAACTGCTAATGGCCATCCTGATTCTTGACAGAGTTCAGGCCTTCTTTAGTCACCAGCTGATTCAGTTGCCTTTGTCCCTTGTAGAGCCCTGTAGTTCCTCTCTGGCTCTCTCTTCATACGTAGTAGGTTGCAACTGAGACCGAGCCATGGCAATATTTTTATCGAAAGGCCTGAGAGCGGGCCTTGCAAGTTTTACTCATTTTGTTCTTCAAATGATTCCTCATTACACCTGCTAGTATTGGAGCGTGTAGGATCTTCTGTTTTTCCTGTCAAAAGGCCTGTATTTCTCTTCCTTGTTTAGCTTTATTATCTGGATGGTAATTGACCTATTTTGGGCTAGGATGCTTTCCATTACCGAGTGATCCAAAGTTCTTAATTTCATAACTGAATATATTTAATTTGCAAGGATTTTTTTTCTTGAGCTTACTTGGTTATACAGTAGGTGGTATGATAAATTAGCAAGCAGCAAGGTTTACACATGTAGTAGCGTTTTTTTGAATTTATTATTAACGTTTTCTCAACTTTTTGCGTGTCTGTAACCCTTTTTTTTGCAACGTTCCTTAAAATGATTAATGAGAGTTTGTGCAGGTTCATCTGCTGCTGAGTGGACACAAGAAGCAGATTTTCCTGAATGGCTTGATTCTTATATGTCGGACTCAGAATGTTACGGGGAAACCAGGAGATGGTCGTCACAGCCACAGATATCTCCGTCTAGACCATTATATAGAACATCATCATATCCAGAGCAGCAGCAGCAACAGCTGCTGCAAAGAACGTCATCGTATCCTCATCAGCAACAACAGCTGCAAAGAACGTCATCATATCCTCATCAGCAACAACAGCTGCAAAGAACGTCATCATATCCTCATCAACAACAGCAACTGCAACACTTCTTAAGTGAGCCGATTTTATTGCCCAATTCTTCTTTCTCTTCCTTCCCGCCTCCTGGTGGAAGGGCTGAACAAGCTTCTCCAAGCAACTATTTGCAGCAGCCGAGTGTTTCATCTCTTTCAGCTCAGTCACAATTGCGTACACCAAGCTTCTCTCATTTATCTAACCCAAATCTGTACCCGCATGGTTTGCCTCAAGGGTCCCATTATACTAGAAATTTAACTTCTGGACTTCCTCCAAATACAAGGTCGCAAAACCTTTGGACTAGGCCGGAAAGTATTTACGAGGGGCAGTCTGCCATCTTAAACAGTCAGCTGCAACAACAATCATCTCTTCAAAATGCTGCCTTCTCCCCACAGCTAATGTCACAACAACAGCATTTACAGCAATTGAGACATCATCTTTCTGTTCCACCATCCTTGGCCCATTTTTCAGGTCTCCGGTCTCAGCTGTTTAACAGCTATCCTTCACCCTCCCATTTGACCAAGTATGGTTCGGCTAGTGGGAGAGGTTCTAAACCTAAATCATCAAAGAAGGGTAAACACAACGTGCGGTTTTCTCAGCAAGTCTCGGAAATGGCTACCCAGAGGAGTGACAGTAATTTGCCTCAGTTCAGTTCCAAGTATATGACTGCTGAAGAGATTGAAAGCATTCTTAAAATTCAGCATGCTGCAACTCAGTGCAATGACCTGTATATTGATGATTATTACCACCAGGCCCGCCTTGCAAAGAATGCAGCTGAATCCGGTTCAAATTATCGTTTATGTCCATCCCACCTGAGGGATGTATCTTCTCGATCGCGTAACAGTACTGATTCTCAGCCTCATATACAGGTGGATGCTCTTGGAAGGCTGTCATTTTCTTCCATTCGCAGGCCTCATGCTCTTCTTGAAGCTGATCCTCCTGCAACAGCTTGTGGTGATGGAACTGGAGAACAGAAAAGTTCTGATAAACCTTTGGAACAAGAACCTATGTTTGCTGCTAGAATTATGATTGAGGATGGTCTTTCTCTTATTCTTGACGTTGATGATGTTGACAGGCTCTTGCGGTTCAGTCAGCCGAAAGACGGTGGTGCCCAGCTCAGGCGGAGGCGGCAAGTCCTCTTAGAAGGCTTTGCAGCCTCTCTCCAGCTTGTTGATCCCCTTGGAAAGAGTGGCAGTGCTGTTAACCTAGCTCCCAAGGATGATATTATTTTTCTGCGGTTAGCTTCTGTTTCTAAAGGAAGGAAACTGATTTCAAGGTTTATTCAACTCTTGTTTCCTGGTAGCGAACTAGCTCGAATAGTTAGCATGGCTGTTTTTCGTCATTTAAGATTCTTGTTTGGTGGCCTTCCCTTGGACCCAGAAGCAGCAGAGACCATAAGCAATCTGGCAAAAGCTGTGTCGCAATGTGTCAGCAGAATGGATCTTAACTCACTCAGCGGTTGTCTTGCAGCTGTTGTGTGTTCATCAGAACAGCCACCTCTCCGACCACTTTCTAGTCCTGCAGGGGATGGAGCCTCATTTGTCATAAAGTCCGTTCTTGAAAGGGCAACTCAGTTGTTAACTAATCCTCAGGCTGCTCCCAATTACAGCACCCCTAATCCTGGTCTTTGGCAGGCTTCTTTCAATGCTTTTTTTGGTCTCCTTACCAAGTATTGTATGAGTAAATATGATAATATAGTGCAATCAATGTACCTGCAAAACCTACCGAACGTGGAGTTGAATGGCTCAGATGCTGCTAGAGCTGTTAGCAGAGAAATGCCCGTGGAGCTTTTACGTGCTAGCCTTCCACACACAGATGACCACCAAAGGAAGTTGTTAATGAATTTTGCACAGAGATCCATGCCTCTCACTGGTTTTAACAATGCTCATGGTGGTGGCACTGGATCTATTAGTCCTGAATCAGTTATGGGTTAATTTAGAGATGGCAAAGGTATTTGTTTTGACGGGGTGCTGTACATGTTGTGTTGAAAGTGAACTTTTGGCTGCTTTTCTCTCCATCTATCAACACAAACCAAAACGATGGAAGCGCGTGTGGCAGGATCACTCTCTGGCATCCTTGGGCATCTTCAGTTTTAGTATGGATTCTGCCCTCCCCCACACCTCCCCTACACCTCCCATTCTTCATTCATTCTAAGGTGAACACATTTTACCTGTCAGCTGAGCGAACCATGTGTAAAGATGAGGAAAGGGGTTCATTATGAAGTCAACCTCCCCTTGTAGTAGTGGGGCCTGAATACCTACTAGGTCAGAATGTACAGGTTTACTCATGGAATATGTTAGTCACTAGTAGTCATAACGTTTTGATTGGTTCCTTAGGGGGGGATTCATATGGAAAACATGTAGTAATGTAGCTAATATAACTTGGTCTGAACTTACTCTACTGGTATGTGTTGGTTGGGGGGGTTATTTACATTCGTAGGAATGTACCATATGAACCTTATTCTAACTACTAAGCGTAACCTTATTGTCTATTAGTTGCAGCTGAATTTTCATTATCTTGGGGGGACGGGGACGGGGACGGGGGTGTATATCTGTTTTAATTCAGTTCTTGAAATTGAAGTTGCTACCTATGAAGAACATAAATTTAGGGATTTGTGGGAGATTTGTTGATGGAAGAAAACAGGAGGGAGGGAGGGAGGGAGGGAGGGAATATTGCTTTAAAGAAAAGGGCACATGGGCCGTAGAGAATGACTTCTTTTGGGCATATCTGGCCGACCTATAATATGTACAATATTAATAATGTATGTTGTTGTTAATAATCTTGGACCACCCCCTCCCCTTCTTTTTAAATGCAACTCCTTCCTTCCACGTGGCTATTTAACTAGTAGCACAACTTTCAAAGTTTAACCTTATATGGACTATAGACGACAATTAAATTATTTCGTTTTCACATATATTATGTCCTTTGTGTGTTGTGATAGTTACCATACATACATGGAAAGTTATTGTGTGGTGAGAGAATTTGAAGTGAAGTGACGGGTGAAACGATCAGAACCACACAGTTTTAATACATAATAAAGGTGTGTGATGTGTGGTGTGCCACACACCGTGTGGAGACACCACACAATAATCTCCCTACATACAGATATATCACAGCTGTGTGGAATATCGACTTTCTTCTCCTCCCACCTAACCCTACAAATATAAAATAGAAACATCCTACTTTTTTTTTTTTTATTATCAGTTTCTTCACATTCTAAGTTTGATAATACTTTGATAACTCCAGGTTAAGCATATATGTTACTCCCTCCGTCCTATTTTGTTTGAGACATTTGACTTTTCAACCGCTTACGAAACGTCTAATTAATCCTTCGAATTTCATCAAATGATCTAATACTTTTTACATTTATGTACTTTAAGTTTCACTTTATCATAACCCTAATAATATTACATCAATTAACGAAATTCTAAGGATTAATTAGACTTTTCGTAAGCGACTGAAATAGTGAAATGTTCCAAACAAAATGGGACGGAGGGAGTATTTACTATACAGGCACTTGCCAACATAGTGCTTTGTCAAATGCAGCATTTCCATCAACAGTGAAACACTAAAATGGGAATGAATGTTACCATCTTTCCATTTACAATCAAACATGTAAATGGTAATATATGTTACCATCTCTACTTATATATATAGATTCTTCAAATGTCACGCAAAGATACATGTTGTGTGGGGCGGGGTGGGGTGTAAACGAGTCGAGTTAAACCGGGTATTATTGTAAACGAGTGTACCTATTTAAAACATTCTTGAGCCCGAGTTCGAGCACAAGTATTTTCAAACTCGAGCTCGAGCTCGAGCTGAGATTCAAGAAAGTTGCAATAAGTCGAGTTGAGCTTGAGTTTTTTTTATCAAGCTTATAGAGTCTAATTTGTTTGGAAACTTAATGAGAAACTAATTTAAATTATCAAATGACAATAGCGTAAAATGTCATTTTGGAGAGTTATTATATGATTTTGTTTTATTATTATTATATATGCAAGGAACAATTAATGAATACAAAACAATACTCTTAATACAAAATATTTCATAGACAACATAATTATACAAAAAAAATATAAAATGAATAATTTTTTTTTTAACATTTGATATGATAATTTCAAAGACTATAAACATAAACATACACATATATGTATATATATGCTCATATATAATCATATATTCGAGTTTGATATCGAGTAGTCAGGTTGAGTAATATATTACTTGAGTATATTCGTTTAATCATTACAATCGAGGCAATTTCAAATTTAAGCTGTTTTAACCGTGTTGAGTCGAGTTTCATCTCGAATCGATCTCGAACTGTTCACAAATACCTTGATATGGCCCTAAGTGTGAGCTAGCCTTTGAATTTTATATTGAAGTGGATCCCCATGAATTCATTGGACCGTTGAAGAAGAAGAAGAGAATAGGCAGGCACGCTATACATAAACTTTGTAATTTGGAAGTTGAGACGTCCCTCAAGTCTAAGGCATTTATTTCCTCAAAAAACAAAAAAAAAAAAAAAAAAAAGTCTAAGGCATTTATATATTACTGTAATAATAGTTTTTTTTTTTTGTTTTGTTTAATAATCAATGACTTCATAAAACAAAATAATAATAATAATCTATGATGCACTTAAACAATTTTAACGACATAGAATATTCCTTCAAAAAAAATATAAAAACCGACATAGAATAACAAAGCATGAAATGATAGTAACAACCGCACATTGTTATTGTTGGGATTTTTTTTTTTTGAAGAATATTGTTGGGATTTAAATCTACTTTTTTTTAAAATAAATTTAAATATAGTTATAATACAATCTTTATCTAGAGTTATATAAAATGAAATGCGTAATATTAGCTCGATTTTATGTTCTTTCATGTACAATAGAATATATATGACATAGTGTTATAAAAGCTATAGTGATTTCGAGTTCTTACGCATACCCTCTTCAATATGATAAAAATAAAATAAAATGAACAATTGTTGACAAGGACAAATTTCATATATTAATTGACATTTAGTCCAGTGAATTAAATATAATAAAGAAAAAAGACAAACAGTCATTTCACTCGATGATTATGTCATTCTTAAGTTTTTATTTTGGCTTTTGTTCAGTGAATTGGTGTAAAACTGTAAATTATGTTGTATACCACAAAATACAAAGAGTAGTGATACATACACTACTCATTTTATCACAACATCCTACACAACACCATCAATTTTGTTGGGACACATCACAATAAATAATTTATCACTTTATTCAACACTTATAAAACGTGTAGTGGTATGTACACTACACAAATGTGTAGTGCACAACTGCACGTACCATTTCCCAAATACAAATTTTGTACAATAAAATATCATTATTGCCATCTTTTCAAAAAAAAAAAAAGGGAAACTTGAATAAATATACTCGAAAAATAATTGTTTGGGAAAAATACGCTCGAAAAGTAGTTATTTGAAAAATATGGTTGCGAGGGCGGCGTACGCGCGCGCGCATGGACATTCGCAAACGCACGCGCGTGCACATACGTGACGCACGCACGCCGCATGCGTCGAAACATATTTTTTCCAAACAACTACTTTTCAGGTATAGTTCTTCATGTTTCCAAAAAAATAAATATGGTAAATTGTCTTTAGCTAAACATGAAAATGGGGAAAAAAAAATAAATGTTTTTATGGATATTCAAAAAAATTGAAAAAATCTTTAGCTAAACATGAAAATATTGGGAAATTGTCCTTATTCTTAGGCATCGCTCGCGATCGTTAAATATGCACCAGCAAGTGCACTACTAGCACATGAACATGGAAGATTTGGGTTTTCACTTTTCTCCCGTTAAGATGGCAAATCCCTCTTCTCACTTTTGACTTTCTTTTATATTTGGTTTTATTTAATATTTTGGTAATTAGTTTGTCTCTTTTACACTCTTAATTCAATAAAGTTGCCAGCTTTTCTACGATTTCTCTCACTTATTAATCAGTTACTCTAATTATTTACAGCAACCCATTTCCAGTTTCGACCATTTAAGCTCAACGTCATTGATTCAACATTTTTCTAACTCCTGCTGTTCATGTTATTCCTCTTACAGGTGTCAGGTGTGTGCTTTACTCCTTTTCCTTTTCCGTTTCCATTTCTATTTTATTAGCTGTTTTAGCATAATTTGGTGGTGGTGGTGGTGGTGTGAAGATTTTGTCCCTTGATCGTGATCATCATACATTCATATACGTGTTTGATCTTGTGGTCTGGCTGTTCATGAGCTTGTCATAATTTGTGTGAAATGAAACTTTATGGATGACCCATTTGTTTCTGGTTCTGTTTATATTGAATTTATGATCTCATCCCGCCGATCTTTTAGTTTTAATGTACGTTGAGTCGAATGTTATGCGAACCTTTGAGAGAGAATGCGTGTAAAGTGTTTGAATTTAGGATTGTTAGTGAAAATGCATGTCAATAAGGCACGCCATTAACCTTAAATTTTGTTCAAATTCATGTATACAGGGATCACATTCGCTACCCTGATTTGCGTCGGGTGATCCTGATTTGCTGCAAAATTCCGCTTCTTCAAACTCCAGAAGCAATTGCATCTTATTCACTTTATCAGGTTGAGGAGCTTCTGACTTTTTTACGATTTACTTAATTTTTTTCTTTCTGTTGTTCAATACAGTCTTGAAATATTAGACGGGAAAAAAGTTATGTTTTATTTTGATATTTGAATATGACATCAACATGATCTGGCACAAGATTTGCTTCTGCCTTTATCAGTTATAATTAAATAGATTTCACATCTGCTGTGAAAAGTTTGCAGTTTATTATCATGATTATGTTAAGATTATCTTGCTGCTGGATTTTAATAATGTTGTCCTTAATCTTCAATATTATTGGGGAGTGGTGGTCATTTTACTTGCTAATACATGGTTCTATATGCAGGCATGGATTTTATGGTTATGGAATCAAGAAGGAAGAGTCAAAATCATAAGAAGTTACTTTTGGCTGCTGGCATAATAACTCTTTTCCTAATATTCCTACAGCAATCTCCAAGTTTCAGTAGTTCTTCTAAGGTAAATACAACTATCCTAAATGGCTATAGCTATGGCTGTTAAATCTAGCAACCCTTTAAATGAAGCACACCATACTTACTTACTGTGGCCCCACAACTACTAGACACTACACCGTGCTGAAAATCGACGTGTTAAGTTAGACCATGTTTTCACTTTATTCTTGAGGCCTTTTTATGCTTGTACACGTCTCACTTGAAGAATGTTTTCTTCAGTTCTCCGTGCATGAACCTGGAGTTACACATGTATTAGTAACAGGAGGTGCCGGCTACATAGGTTCTCATGCTGCCCTTCGACTATTGAAAGATTCATATCGCGTGACAATTGTGGTATGGAGCATTTATATACTTCTAATCTAATTCATATGGAATAGAATGGGTTGAGTTTTTCTTGACTTTTCTTTCTTCTGTCAGGACAACCTTTCTCGCGGAAACATGGGAGCTGTTCATGTTCTTCAGGAATTATTTCCCGAGCCTGGAAGACTGCAGTTTCTTTATGCAGATCTTGGTGATGCATCAGCTGTATCCTACTTAAAATCGTTTGATTCTCTTTACTTCCAACTAGTGTGTTAGTATCACGAGAATATTGTGAACATGTCTAGTGGATTCATCTGTGATTAAGAAGAGAATGCCCAGGATTTGCATTGATCCTTGGTTGCTTAACTGAATCCTCTGTGTCCTCGTACATGTGTGTTTGATATCTTCTATGTATGCTACTCTAGTACATTTCTTTTCAAAGAACCCTTAACTTTTATTATCAGGTCGACAAAATATTTTCACGAAATGCGTTTGATGCAGTGATTCATTTCGCAGCAGTTGCTTATGTTGGAGAAAGCACAGCTGAACCTCTCAGGTATTAAATGCCCTTTCTGATTTAACTTCAAGAATACGCACAGCACTATTACAGAAATCCTTACATACTGATTCAACTAATTGAGGATGAAAGTGATTGAACAGTGAATAGTTTGACAACAGAAAATTGTTTGGAATGCCAAACACGATTTGAAGCAATTTTAGAATCAGCTGCCCTTAAACACTTACTGCTCTTAGATATCAAACACCTGTCAGTTTGATAGCCCTTAAAAAGTATTCGTACTCATCCTAATTCCTAGCTATTGTATTATGTGCTTGATTCATACTTCAGTTCAGTTTTTGTGTCCAATTCTGACGTTATGTTCTGCAGAGTGTACGACTTTTCATATGAACAATTTTGGTACTTTTGTTAGTACTTCATTCCTCATTTTTAGGATTTGCTTCAAATATTATGATATACTATGCAGATACTACCACAACATCACATCAAACACCTTGTTATTGGTGAAGGCAATGGCTAACCATGGTGTTAAGACATTGATCTATTCAAGTACTTGTGCAACTTATGGAGAACCTGAAAAAATGCCTATCACTGAGACAACTCCTCAAGTGAGTGTCTGACTATTACGTATTTACTCCTCGCTCTCAAAAGCTCTGTACTTCTTCCCAATCATTGATAAATTTTCAATTAGTGAGATTATTTTACTTCTTTCATTCTCCATTCTGTTTTGCTTGCCTCATTTTAAGGAGTAAGAACCGAAGAAGATAAGTTATTGGACTCTAAATACTTGTTTCATTCTTCAGATTCACATCGCTCTTCCGTCCACATTCTTTAGATGTAAAACTTGTGCATGATCATATGTATCCATGATCGAAATCACTTATCGTATGTATTATTACCAAATCCAGAATCCAATCAATCCTTATGGCAAGGCCAAGAAGATGGCAGAAGATATCATACTGGACTTTTCAAAGACTTCAGATATTGCTGTCATGATCTTAAGGTTTGTATTACATTTTTGCCCGATTGAAGATTATCGTTACTTGAGTATTTAACTGTCAAACACTACTTACTAACGATGAAATATGATTGAAATGTTCAGGTACTTTAATGTGATTGGGTCAGATCCTGAAGGAAGGCTAGGAGAAGCTCCTCGACCAGAATTACGCGAACAAGGGAGGATATCTGGTGCCTGCTTTGATGCTGCGCGGGGTATAATTCCAGGATTGAAGGTATTGATATTTATCTTTCTTTGTTTCTTTATTTATTTCTCATAGTATCTGTAAGCAATCCTGCATATCTGGCATCCAGATAAAGACTAGTGTTTCTATAGTTAAAGCATTCAGATTAAGATTGTGAATTTGACATAGTTTATTACTATTATGATGTGTTTGAAGGTAAGAGGGACAGATTATAATACAGCAGATGGGACATGCGTTAGAGATTACATTGATGTAACTGATCTGATTGATGCACATGTAAAAGCTCTAGCCTTTGCAACTCCTGGCAAAGTTGGTATTTATAATGTTGGTACAGGAAAAGGTAGCTCTCCTCTGCTTTGCTTTTGTCTAAAAAAGTGAAAGATGATTTTTGTCTTAAGATTCAAAGTGAAATATCATATAATAATACTGTTAACGAGGGTCGGTTATTTGGACTTGATGTAACAGGAAGTTCAGTGAAAGAATTTGTAGAGGCATGCAAAAAAGCAACTGGTGTGGATATAAAGGTAGAGTACTTGAGCCGTCGACCTGGGGATTATGCAGAAGTGTACAGTGACCCTTCAAAGATAAGGAATGAAATAGGGTGGTCAGCTAAGTACACACTTTCAGAAAGTCTAGCAATTGCTTGGAAATGGCAGAAGGCTCATCGTAATGGATACTCTGCGTAATTAATGTTAGCTTCAAAACCTACGAATTGAGGTCCGATTCTTATTCATTTGGTTACCTATTTATTATACTTAATTCATAATAAGTACACTGGTTTATTATAGTTTTGATGGATTCTTCTTGCATATTTTTGCAGGTACTTGCTGTTGGTCATGATTTATGGAAGAAGAATCAGTTGGAAGGTTGTTGGGGTTGTCTTAAAATACATTATTATTATTATTATTATTATTATTATTATTATTATACATATAGGCAGAAGAGCAAATTTTTTTTTGTTGTTATTATTATCACTAGTAGCGTAACATTGGACAGGGACGAGGATTTCCCCGAAGAAATGGAGACACACGCCACATCACACGTAATAATACTAACACAATGTGATTGAAAGGGGGGGGGAAATGAATGAAATGCAGTTTGAACAATATTGTTGTAGACAGAGAACCATATATTCATTCATTCGTTCATGCATGCCTGCCCTTTACTGTTGTCAGGTGGAAGGGTTGATTACTATTTATTCAGTTTTACATTTATAATCGCATGGTGTTTTGTTACAAAAAAATCAGGCACCTGAATGCCATGTTTAAACTGTCAAATAACAATCATTCCACAACTAAAACTACAAATCACAAAATATATAATTACATAATAAAAAAGAAAACAGTCAAATGATCACAACTGAATTTGTTTCTGCATCAACTTTCAAACTGAACCTTGCATTACCCAATACCAACCTATAAAGGTAGACAAACATAGCCAAAAAAAGCATAAAAGTAATAAAAAGATCTGCTAAAAAAACTTGCATAAGGGGACGGAAGTAGCATCCAGAAGAGAAAAAGGAAAAGGAAAAGGAATCTTACAGAAAAAAGAGGCACTGCTTCAAAATTCTTTTTCATGGTGAAATATTTCAAAAATGTAGCCCACATCACATGCAGGTGGGGATGATGCTACAATCATTCTCCGATAAATCACAAAGGTAAAATAAATATAATTAGCAATACCCTCTCTCTCAAACCCCCTATTAAATTATAGTACATATATCACGACGACCAAGATGGCGCACCAAAAGTCCCTACCATCAACAAAAATGGCTTCAGACTCTTCTCTCTCTCTCTCTCTCTCTATGCTTTCAGCATATTCCTACCAACAATACATATATATCTCTTCTAATCTATCTTTCCTGTCCATGTTTCTCACAAGGTTCAGTGTCAGGTTCGATTGGCCCCAGTATGAATGATCACATCTCTCTCATCACAACTCGTCATGAGACTCCTCAGATCCAGCAGCATTTGCATTTGCATCTGCTGAATTCTCTGAACCATCTGTGGTTTGGTCGTTTGGAGTTGTCTCCTCTGTTGATGACTTTGTTGATTTCTCTGTATCCCCATCATCTTTTGCAGTTTCATTTTTCACCGGCTTCTCCACTTTTGGCCTTGGCTTAGGGATGCGGTTTACACTAGCTACCTGAACATCAAACATATCATTTATGTCACCATGTTTATGTCTTCCCCTTATTATCATATGTCCCCGTGTGATTTCTTCTGTGAACATTGAATATTACCCCAAAAAGGAAAATAAAAAGGAAAAGGAAAAGGAAAAAAGTGTAGCTTTTACCTTATCCTGCAGATTGAAAATTTTCGTATAAACTTCATCTGATGTGAACTTTGGCGTGCTAAGTAGTGTAGTTCTGCCGACAAACAAATAGAAAAGATAAGATCCCTGAACAATAGTTTAACCATCACGAGCCACAAAGTCAAATGTACTTGTGAAACAAAATTATCATTTCATTACGAGTCATGAGATGAAACATCACTTTGTCATTTATTTAAAGAAAAGTATAATGTTATTGCTACAACTCCGCAACAAAATGTCTATTATTGTCCACATGTTGGAGGGATGAATTTGCTCTTCATCCTTCAGCTTTTAAGTGATATGGTAACCAAAAGTTTCGACTTGGCCATATGGACCACATCATTGCATTTTGATACAACAGTAAAATGCAACAATTTAGCATGGTCACAGAGAAAAAACCATCTAGACCACAGTATCATCACAAGTACAGAACAGGCAGTGTCCTAAAGGACAACAGTTATTATGTGTTGGGTTCGTTAACAGGAGCAATAACCCAAAAAAGGCCCGTACAAAAGCCATTCAGAGGAAGGGCAGAATGAAAAGCCAAATAAACACATTGAACATTTGCTAAAACTGAACTCACTTTTGTTGCTCTGCCTCCTTGTCATTCAACCAAGTTTTCACTTTTTCAGCCTCACTAAGAACCTGAAATGATTTTTTTTATGCTAAGTCAAGATAAAACAATCCCAAAAATAAAATAAAAGGAAATAAAATTTTTGATGCATATTTTTTATAGGGAGAAGGACAACTGCATAATTTATATAGCGAGAAGGACAAACAGTGAATCCCGAAAATCAGAGAATCTTCCTAGTGAATCCCAAAATCAGTGAATTTCGACAGTGAATTTTGACAGTGAATCCCGAAAATCAGTGAATCTCGACAATGAATTTTGAAAATTAGTGAATTTCCAGTGAAAAAAAAAAAAAAGTGAATTTCGAATGAAAAATAGTTTTGTCCTTTAAAAAGTTTAGGTCCTTCTACTCAATTGATGAAATATTTCTGTCCTTCTCCCTCATTCCCCCTAAAATAAAAGAGTAGGAAAAAAAACAAAATAGCACGGACTCAAAGGCGCACCTCATCAATCCTTCCTTTTGGAAGCCATGGTTTTTCTTTCTCCCACCCACGAACTATCTGAAGTGATTCAGAAAAATCCTCATTAATTGCTTTAAAATTCCAAAATAAGTACACAGACTTATACCATTTAGGACTTTAAGACTGTTTGGAAACTGCATACACGTGCAGCAATATTATTGCAGGCTTTCATTCACATGGTAAACAGGAAAAGATTTATGTATTCAAAAGAAAAGCAAAATCACAAATCATGCAGGAATCGACAAGAGAATGATTATTATGCATGGTAAACCGTGAAATAATTTACACATGAATCCACGTAACAAGCTAAAATTAGTGCTGCAAAACAAAGTAAAATAGATTCAACAGCTACATTTGCAAGGAAATGGATGAAAGGATAAGAGGGAATACTAGTATCAGTTATGCCAAGTAGGTAGGAAAAGGGAATGCCCACAAATCCCAAAATTCTTGAACTCCACGTTCATAATCTGCCATCCCTCGTAAAAGGTGGTCTCCAACCCAGAAGGCAATAAAAAGCAAAAATATGCCACATGAAGAGTAAACTTACCAGTTGAAGCTCAGTAAGATACCGCCGAGCATGTTCCAGTGCAGTTGGACGAGCAGATAGCTCAGTATATCTATGACAACAAATACTGCATGTGAGAAGGAGCTCTTTGCAGAAAGTAAAAAAGCTTACAGGAAAAGGAGGACCTAAGGAATATCGGGTCTCCAATAGTTTTCAACGTCTCTAAGCGTTTTTGGAATTCAGAAGCTGAAGCGTCTTCACCATCCATGTACAACCAATCTTGTACCTGAAACAAGAGGGAATTCATATCAGTGCCACAAATGATTGTCCAAAAGCTGTCAAAGTCAAAAACAGATGTTGAAGAGCAAACCTCTTCAAGTTTCTCAGAAAATGCTTGGCGCTCCTCGCTTGAAGATATCTTTTCAAATTCTTCAGATTCAAGCTGATTTTACAAAGGTCAAAAAGCAGGAACCACAATGAGTTTTCTTATTTTTATTTTTTCATTGATTGTGGAAGAAAAGCTTGGAGAAGAGATCATTTGCAAGTAATGCTTATTTAAGAAAATCTGAGCAAACCTACACAACTATGAGCAGAATGTAGTCTAGCATTTCAAAAAAAAAAGTAGTCAAACCTTTTCTTTTGTAGTGTATATGTATCCTTCCAAGCTATTTTTCAGCTCTGCCGTCCTCTTTCTCTCTTCATCCTTGCTATCCAATTTTTCTAATTTACTCTTACCTTCAGCAAGAAACTCTTTTGAAAGAGATGCGGCTGGTCCTGTAGTCTTGTCAATTATCTGCCAACATACAAAGGCGGGAGTCAGATATGCAGCAGAAAGGGGGTAAAAATCCTCCTCAGAAAAGTGTTTTTCCAAACAGACAGTGCAATTCCAGTGGGAAATTTTGACCACCTTCAGCGGTACACGGAAAGTCTTCTTCTTCAGTTTCCTTTCGGTTGCAGGTTCTGAAGTACTATTCTCACTCTTGATTGAATTTAAAGCATCTGCGATGCTATCATCCAGATGCGGTTGCTCACTACTCTCCTCAGAGGGATTTTTAGAAGCACCGTCAACTGATTCATTGACGGAAGAATTTGTACCAGGACCTGTTGAGTTATCAACTGAAAGAATTTTTTTGGGAACTTCTACCCATTCTGTTACTTCTATAACAGCATCTGCGCGATCTAAGGATAAAATTCCACTTCTACTGAGAGAGAAATGGAGATTGGCCTTAATTGGAGAAGAAAGGTTTCTAGAAGCATACCTACGGCACAAAAATTCAAAGTAATAAAAACATGTCAAATCTACAGAACCAAAAAAACTCAGGAATCGAGACATGATTCAAAATTCCAGGTACATACTTGTCAGTAACTTCAGTGAGACCAGACACAGCATATTGAGCAAATGTCACAGAAGAAGCACCAGGAGGAACCAAAGCTTCACTTTCATAGGCAAGTGAAACATCAAAATCTTTGTTATGGACAATGGACCTGAACATCTGCAAAACATAGCGTAAAAAGACCATGAAAAACACAAGAAGCTTCAATCTACATCCTAATGCAAAGTCAATGATAGTGGATAGTGTAGTCAAGTAGGATGTACCTTACTGGGCAGCTTTTTCATAAGAGGGACTATGAGCTGCCTAGTATTTTCATCTATCAGAACAGGACCATCTAAATCAAGAACAAATCCATATGTAGAACCATCAACCATCCCTAGCTTACGGTTCAATTTAATTCCATCACTCAAATTGGCTGCAATTAAGGAGGCACCAAGAACAATGGCTTCATCAGCATCTAAATGTTTGTCCAGATCTTTCCTCCCAAGAAACTCCTGGAGCTTAGCCTGTAGAAGGAACTTATGTTTTTAAGCAATAAGGCAGTAACCATCATGAGTAATATTAGAAAGATAAAAAAATTAACTGCACGTCTTCTGCATGAGTAATCATTTCATGTCATGGTGCTGATTCATGTTATATAGACAAGAACACCCAAGATTCTATGCTTAGAAGCTGCTAAGCACAAATCTATGAGACCACCCATTATTTTCTTTACTTTGCGTCTTTCAAGTCCTATCACTACCATTGTCAGGCCAACAGGAAAAAGTATGGCTTCTGTCAAACAAATACAATAATCAAAATCAAAAGAAAAGCCACCAACTATAATCAGTATGAACTTCCTACATGAATTCACCACAACCGCTTTTCATACCTCAGATTTTCTGTTTACCGACTATTATCTCACTGTTTCCTGAAAAGTTTTACTTCTATATTCAGCTTTTGACAGTCTTTTGCGCATGAATTTATCAGATACTCAAGGGTCAATCTCCCATTGCTTGTTACAATGACCTCCAAATGCCTAAGGTGCATCTGCTCTCAAATGATACATTGGTTTGGAAAAGCTAACAGCAGGTATGAAGAAAAAAAGAATGTTTCAAACAAAATGAATTTAGTAGAAATGATTTTATTTTCTACTTATTCCTGCTCAAGCAT
Organism: Gentiana straminea; assembly: GCA_036785695.1. Taxonomy (NCBI): domain Eukaryota; kingdom Viridiplantae; phylum Streptophyta; class Magnoliopsida; order Gentianales; family Gentianaceae; genus Gentiana; species Gentiana straminea. The sequence continues at coordinate 7,616,166 of JAVUPR010000266.1, forward strand.
AGCTGTTCACATCTTTCCCTATCTTTCTTTGTAATTTCACCCCTAAGTTTGAAGAACGTGAATCTATTTATTTGAAATGTGGCCAGCCTTGCTCATATGACAGCTTGTAGAGTTGGTATATTTAGTATTTCTGCTTCAGTAGTTATTTGTGCTAAAGATAAAGGACATGGCAAAGTAACGTATGAATGTGGATGGTGGGGTGGAATTGGCTGTGAGAATTTGTTAGAAATTGAGTCATTTACATACAAGGGCATCAAATCAAGTGCTGATGCGAGTACGGGTCAGAGAATTGGATCTGGGTGCAATGCCTCATGTAGAGTAACATAGTACATGACTATGGCACTGTTGAAGTACCCTCTAAACAGCTAGCTACTCAAAATAGTTACTCATCTACTCTTTCTTCTTCAAGCTAACCATTAAGGTAATGTTCAGTTACATCATTCTAACCCTTAATGTTATTAGCTTTCAATTAAGCATACTGCATTTCTTATGTTTAGCAGAATAAGTAATAATGAAAGGATAGTCCAGAGATAACAATTCACGCGAGCCTAAGACACACTGTGTTGGGTTGCGGAATAAAATCCAATCATATGGAACAAAACCTTAAGCACATATTCAGTTGTTTTGCTTGTTGGCTAACACAGGAATGAAACAATATTTTACTTGCACACCATGGCTGCACTTATTTTTATAGCTGAGGAAATAAAAAACAACTGACCTGCAACTTTGGCACTCGTGTGGCACCTCCAATCAACTCTACAGCATGTACCTCTTCAGCCTTGAGACCAGAATGCTTATAAACTTCTTTAAGTGGAAAAAGAGCTCTCTCCCATATGTCACCACAAAGCTCTTCAAACTTCTCACGAGAAATAGAGCTCCTGGAAAGGAGATTTTATTTCAGTCAAAAAGATATACTGATACATGTTTCACATGCTAAGGCAAATTAATCGTCAAACATTATACATATTGGAGGAGGAGAAGCAAAAACAAAGAAAAATAAGACCAGACAACTTGATCTGAGGAGCTGACTTCGAGAGAGGGGAAGAGGTTGCTAAACATTATTAGAAGAAAGGTAAACGGAAACAAGCCTTGCAGCTATTAACTAAACTCAACTTTCCATATACTCCCTCCGTTCCATTTTGTATGAGACTTATTCCTTTTGTGAATGTCCCAAAATATGTCCACTTCCAATACTAAAACAAACTCATCAAGATTATTTTTTACTTCAATACTACCCTTGTAATTACTTAAGTCAACAGATGCATTTATTGCAAATATAAAAAATATATAAAAAGGTAGAAATGAGAATGTAATGATTTTAATTATCAAATGAAGCAATATATAATGACTCATTAGAAGGTATGAGTTCCAAAAAGTCCCCAAACAATTTGCGATGCAGGGAGTAACATCATGACAACAATCCCTGAAGACATTTGGGCAGGACTACAGGTGCTATAAGGCAGCATAAGTGAAGAATATGATCGGCTTATGAAGAAATTGACAAATAGTCATTTAATGCACTGGTCACCGTAAGAATCAAAGAATGAGGAGAAAAGTATTCTTCTTATATTAGAATAAAAGCTCATTAGATTATTACAAACAAAACTCTCTCTTATATAGAAGAGGACCAACGGCTAGAAGGAAAAAAAAAAAGGGAACACTGTTCCAACGGCTAGTTGGACAATGGCCCTGGAAAAAACAGCCTAAAAGAAAGGTTATGATTTAGCCACTAATTATCTACTAATTAGGACTAGTTAACACTAATAATACCAATAAAAGGGATCACATATAACCATGAAATCTAACAGTCACAATTAATTTGGGAGACCAATTGCAAAATCTACAGTTTTATGTCTATAGCAAAATGAATACAGCTTTTTAGAACAAATTTTTCAGTAAAAATATTCAGACACAAAGATTCCTGAAGTGGGGATTGCTAAGGTCATGGGCACCAACTGTTTTTTACAGATATTTAAAATTGTCTATATTCCAAATTGCAGCCTTTCCCTACTTGCCACACTTATATTTGTATCAACTTCTAAAAATAACAAAAGAACAAGGCTTCCCATTAGTTTTTAGTTATCATCCTTGAAATACTTGTGCGTTTAAGCAAAAAAGACAACCTGCAACTTATTTGAAACCTTCAGACCTTATTCTAGCAAGATTAAGTCACTTATACTGCATCAAATAATACTCAAACAAGGGTGGAGACCCCACCGGGCATCTACTGACAAATATTTTCAATAAAAACAATTTTGAGCAATCTCATATGTCTTCAGGAGAATGTCTTAAACATACCTAAAATCATGATCATCGTACAGAGACTCGACTGATATTGGAGCCGCAGAATTTGCACTGAGAATCTCTTTGGTGCGCTTAACCTGCTTCTTTAATTTGGCCATAGCCTTTGAGGACGACCTCACATCAAATGTGTTCCCATGCTTTTTATTGAACTCATCAGCAAAGTGCTCCACCAACCTAAATTCCAAGTTCTGACCTCCAAGTTCAGCATCCCATCTGACATCCTTCACCTGTAACAGCCTTTAAACATCAAGGTTTGTGGTGATTTTCTTTATTTTTTTTCCTTTTTCGAGGAGATGAGATTTCATTAATAATAACGTGACAGTACAATCATACAAAAGTTTTTAACTCCAAATCCAACATTCTTTAACAAATTTTGTAGTAAATGTTGCATACCAAGAGCTTGGACAGCTGCTTTTATCACTGTCTAGAACAGGCCATCACTTATATTATAAGGAATTTTTCCCAAAATCTACTTTGGAGTATTCCATGTTCAATTTAGTTTTTCTTCATTTACTTTGATGTAAAATTTAGCAAAATCATACACCTGTAAAGGGGCCTGTGCATCACAGGCTCATCCCCGGGGTATGTTTGAACTATGAACAATCAACAAAGCAACCAACTTTAGATTCTACTTGAGCAAAAAAAAATGAAACTAAATACTGATTGTAACGCCTCCAGACTCCGGGCCTGGTAGCGCTAAATGAGTCATAAATGTCCGGTCAACTGCTTAGACCACCGTCCTCGCTTGGTCTAAAAGAGCTAACCCGAGTTGACAAGACATTTATGTCTCACACTAATATGGGGGTGAGCATTCTACTACTTTTCCAATGTGGGACATTACATTCGTCGATAGTCGGCTTTGAATACCATTCCGTAACACCCCCGGACTCCGGGCCTGGTAGCGCTTAAATGAGTCATAAATATCCGGTCAACTGCTTAGACCACCGTCCTCGCTTGGTCTAAAAGGGCTAACCCGAGTTGACAAGACATTTATGTCTCACACTAATATGGGGTGAGCATTCTACTACTTTTCCAATGTGGGACATTACATTGATATTCAAGGTATCATCACACATGCACTAAAGAACAACCTAGAAAAGGATAACAAGCATCATAATATTTGAACTTCAAGAATGCAGATACTAGTGCCAAGATTAATAAGATGAGCTTAAGCATATAACGGAATCCAACTTAACTTACCCAAAAAATATCACCTTCATCTGAAGAATAAAGCTAAAAATGATTTTACTTTCTGAGAATTTAACAAATGGACCAAGAAAAGTATGTACCTGAAATTGGTTAGCTGACACGGTCTTTCCAAATTCTTTGGTATTATAAGCCGAGAAATGAACAAGGGCAGCATACGTGCTACTCGCTCCCATGTTGTAGAAAATCACATTCCTCGATCCATTGGAAAAATCCTTATCAATCCCGTACTGCATTGCAGCTCCAGAATACTCGTTCACCACGGCCAAAACATTGATCCCAGCCAACTCCGCAGCCGCCAACAAGCCCTTCCTTTCAGGCACTCCCATGAAAGGGGGTACCGTGATAACACAATCCTTCACACTGGTCTTGGCATGCGTCTCCGCCAGCCCAGTTGCAAACTTCAACAGCATCGCCACCAATTCCTCCGCCACATACTTTCCATCCTCCTCCCCTGTGTCGAACACCGCCACGCCCCTACTAGAACCTGAGATATTACTACTGTCAGGGGTAATCTGGTAACTCAAGTACAGAGACTCAAGACTCTTTTTGGTGTAATCATATGGTTTGGAGATGAATTGACGGATATGAGAATAGACATTGTTGGGATAACGAGCAACGAGGTTTGAAGCTTCTTCACCGATTAACCGATTGCCAGAGTGAAATGCGACGAGAGAAGGAGTTTTCCGTTTGGACATTTCATTGATCGCGATGGAGATCGGAGGTTGACCAGGTTTCAAATTAACCACGGCAACCTTCATCCATTCGGAACCTAGATCTATGCTGCACACAGCTGATTCTGAAACCAAAGGGTATAACAGAAACAAGGAAAAAACTAAACCTAATCGTAGAAACGTGTTCGTACTCCAAAGCTCCATCTTCGGCATTGTTTTGCCCTGAAGCGAAGATTCTAGTTTGGTGAGACTAGACTAGAAGTCCGGTTTGCAGGGAACTAAAAAGAAGAAGCAGCAAATAAGGGAGAGGGAGAAAGATATTATAATTTAAGGAGGAGGTCCAGGTGGAAAGTCATACAGAAAGTACCAATTAAATTAGAACACGTCGGTGATTGTACACGTGGCGAGATGTGAAAGGGTTAATGACCTGTTGTTGCATGGGTCTCTCGAATTCCATGACGAAAAATTGGGTGGTGGTATTGCCTGTACCGTAACGAGAGTCATTTCTATACTAGCAATAATACTAGTACGAGTACAACGAAAATAAACGATTAATTGACAATCTATATTATTGATTATTGTGGGATTTTGATCGATCAATATGAATGTTATGAAAATAAATGGTGTAGTCAGATCACCGTTGTGTTAGTTGATTGTGTATTTTTATTGTGATTGTATCATTTTATACTACGGAGTATTAAAATCCGACTATTTAGTCTTGTTGACCAAAATTGTTGTTCAAATAATTTTTTTAAAAACAAATCTTGCTTAAATAGCCTTTTCCATTTTTTTTCTCCTTACTTGCCCAAAATACCCCTGTAAATGTTGCTTAGATAGTCTCCTCGCTCGTCTTCTTCAACTCCCAAAATCTCTCGTCGGAACCAAGTCGGAATCCCGCCGGAACACTCATTCACACTCGAATCACACCCATTCGAACCCAAATCACATCCATTCGAACCAAAACCACACATTCGAACTCAAATCACACTCATTCGAACCCAAATCACCCAACCGGAATCTCGCCGGAACACCCATTCAAACGAGCTCACCGGAACACCCATTCAAACGAGCTCGTCGGAACACCCATTCGAACACCCATTCAAACGAGCTCTCCGGAACACCCATTCGAACATTCATTCAAACACCCATTCAAACGAGCTCGCCGGAAGACCCATTCGAACATCAATTCGAACGAGTTTACATGAAATCGAACTCGTGTGATTTATGAACAGAAAAACGAGTTAATGGAGAAAGAAAAAGAAGGAAGAAGAAGTAGAAGGGAAGAAGAAAAAATCTATATCTAATAAGAAGGGAGCCAAATTCAACCACAGGCTGCCACATCGCTCCTTTCTTCAACCAGATAGCCACGTCAAGGGTCTTTTGAGTCGCCCACGTGTCCTTTTATGTTTTAAATTTTTTTTTCTTGGCTTTTTCCTTATATTAATTTTAGTATATTGAATACGGTACAAATAAGAATTAGGAAAAAACTGATGAGAAGCTGCTTGGTAATTCAACAGGCGTCTAACCCTAGGAAAATAGACGGCCAGAATGGAAACCAGATCGACCTGCCTACGGCGTCAATCATCTAAGGTTGATAGGGTTGGGCTAAATCGGCTGATGCAACTCGTTCCATGTTTTATCTGTTCGTTTATTGATGAAATTGTGTGTTATACCCATTGGATAATGTTGTTCGATCCACCATTGTACAAGTTTGAATTTGTTTTATGTTGATTGATGGCGAATTTGAAGCCGAAGGGTGGTCGGGTTTCTGAGTTATATCCGGCAGTTCTTCCACACAATGGGTGGCAGTATCCACATAATAATAAGACATATATCTCACTCCTATCCATTCCGCTTATCCACATAATAATGTTTCCATGGTGTATTCTTAACGGAGACTCTGAATCTCCTTCCCCTCAGCTTCATCTTCTACAGGTACTCATATATGTAATCCAAAAAGATCCGTTGTTATGGTTTATTTATCTGGATTGAATTCTGATATGATTTTCATTGCCTACTATAAAAAATCGCAGCAGGGAAAGAAAGGAGTAGTAGAAGAGAAGAAGAGCGGAACGACAGGATAACTAAAGGGCTTATGAAGTTTCCACCGAATCGTCGATGCATTAACCGCAATGAGTTTGGTAAAATTCTCGATTTTTGTGATGCTTTAGTTTTCTTCGTTAATTTTGGCTACGATTTTGTTCGATTCATATTGTTTATTTGTATTTGATTATTATTAGCCATATCTGTGTTTATTTTTCAAAATTATTTTTTGTTTCATGAAACAGTGCGCTACCGTTTAAGGTAAAATGTAAATTGCTTGTCGATTGATTGAAGGACTTTATTGTTCTAAAAGATGTCTTCTTAGCTAATTCAGTTTTGAAATAGCTGGAATTTGGATTGTTTTCCTTTTTTCTGCAGTGTTTTCGAATTTTATATTCTGCTTTTGAGAAGGTATTAGGAATTATTGGTTGTTGCAGGTGCCGCGATATGTGTGTACAAATTTCTGGACTTTTGTATGTACAACATGGACTGGAATTCAGTAAGCTTCTTTTCATTTCTGTAATTGTGGGTTCATTGTAGGTCCATATAGGCAAGCTGATGATTTCTGCTGATTTCTAACCAAGGTTAGAAATAGATTAAAAAAAAATTGGTAGTTTTAATTAATATTTTTTTTTCATGTTTCTGACAAAACTTTCAGTGTTTTAATTACATTTGAAGATTTTTATCCATTTAGCACACTACTGATAAAAAAAAATGTACGATTATTATTTTTTATCCAACATGTATGATTAGATTTTATAACTACTGATAAAAAAAAAATCTATAAAAAATGTATGCTTATTATTACTGTAATCTGGTTAATTATACGGTTATTAATTCGGTGTGGTTTTTGGATCGGTTATGGATAATAATGGTTCATGGATTATGACTACGTGTCTTTTCTTTGGTTTTACAGTTTATTAATTTTTATACTTCCTCCGTCCCAATTTATTTAGGATATTTTTGAACTCATAATATTTTAGAATGCATCAATTAATAGGTTGTCTTGTTGATTAAAACTTGACTAATTTATATTTTTTTCTTATTAATATGTAGTACTATTTTAACTTTTATAAAATAGCTCGGGGCAATTTAGTCAATTACAACAAAAAAAATTGATTGTCATTAGTGTTTTTTTTTCCTTTTTTTCTCCAGGAAACGAAAGCTTTTATTAAACGCCGGACACATGCCGGTAAAGTACAAGAACACCGCCGGACGCCGCCGGGTAAGGCCGGAACATACCGGACAAAGCTTACTAAAGATAACAACTTACAAGAACAATACAACGATGTCGAATAATAGATCGGGTCGAGGGTGCTGAACTGAAGGAAAATTTTCCAAAGGAAGGAATTCAGACACATGTATCATCTAGGTAATCTATTATTCGACAAATACAAACATAGAACTAAAAATCAATGCAATTGTGTCTTATTTTGTGATTAATGCATACTGCTTGCTTTTATTTCTGAGATATATAAATAAATGATCTCAAGTTACTGCTCGATTTGAATTGCTTTGTCTTTAGCTCTTTATTACTCTTCTTACATTTGCAATATATAAACATTGAATCCTTTTTTTACTTTGAGGTAGGTGGTAATGAATTTGGTTTCCAACTTCCCGTTTATTGGCTTCTTTAAAAGGTCACTTACGATGGAGCATTTATAGGCTTTTACAAGGTCTGTTTTGTTTGGTTCTTTTTTCCTTGCATAACAGTTGGATGAATACTGATTGTGTATGCTTCAAGAGTGTACTATTTTTTCCTCTCCAACAAATACTCCTTCATGATGAATACAAATGCGGTTTCTCTTTAAGAGAAAAAATTGGTGTGTAGTATATGGTGAATACATTTTTAACCTACAGTATCAGGTTCTGGCTACTCCATAATGATGAGTACATACTCGGTCTATCTTTTTGTACACAGTCTGATGTGTACTATGTAGTTTAAGCATTTTTAGACTTGAATATCAGGTTTTAAATACTAAATAATGATGAATACATATCCAGTTTCCTGCATCCAGCCTCCACATTCAAAAAGAACTCTGATGTTTGGTACCATACCTACACCAATTCCATAAACTTCTTCAGAAAAGGTCATTGAATCAGCTTATGTTCCACATAAGGCTGATGAAGTTCAAAGTCCATTCAAAAAGATCAGGAACCAAGAGAAGAACAAGGAAAAGGAAAAAAGTAAAATTAGTTGTTGCTGTATGTTTATGTATTAAGAATACAATCATGGTTGTTCTGTAATTTTTTTTAAAGCCAAACTTTGATGTAGTAGGAAAGTATAGTTAGTATATTACCACCATTATCTTTTATCATGGATAATGTTTGATGGTGTAGTAATATACATAACTATAAGTGCTTGCAATGATTCTATTCCATTATCTTTTGTAACTTATATTACCTAAACTTATGTATCTTTTGAACTGTATGGCTTCGTATTAATAAAAATCCACGACTCTATCATTCCTATCAATATAAAAACACCCTCCACTTCTATTTTCATAACTTTAACGGGCACGCCGTGCCTTGCACGGCGTGAACATTCCCACTAGTAAAGAATAAGAAGGAAGAAGAAGAAAGATAAGGATGGGATTTGGAGAAGGAA